>CM056722.1:57563738-57999178 GCA_029844215.1 Przewalskia tangutica | reverse complement strand
TTCCTCCGTTAAGACTTAACAAGCTCCTAAGTACTAGCTCGCTATGCGGTACGGTTACAATCTATCATCGAACAACAAGTGAGAGTGGGTTGAACAAAGGTACCGAGACTAAGTTCCATTCATCAAAACACTGGATATCGCCTATCAGTCGCTTCACCCGTCCTTTCCTAAGAGAGACATCAATACCATCGCGCTTGACTGGGAGTTAAGTGTCGTGATATACCATATGGCAAACGATGGATCGCTTTCAAATTCACATTTATCGGACGATAAGTTAACGCACAAATGTACTCCATGAAGCGGCCCTTATACGGTCATCGGAAAACTACGACGCTTGCCTCATCGACATGGAGTTCTAATAATGATGATTTATTCACGGACATTCCAATTGGGTCACCTTCCATGACATTCCCTTCTATTCGAGGTAACGCCCAGCAAGATTGCTTCACGCGGTGGAAAACCTCATACACCGATCAATTTACTAAGGAAAGGTCAAAATGAACTACGCAAGAAAGATTAGCGGAAGTTGACGCAGCGTGCTAGCCAAGAACCCAGAATGGAATTTGGTGTCAAACTCCCGACAATGTAAGTGTATACTCAAAGCGGTGAACTATGAAAACTACCCGACTTTTGCTACATTGTGCGGCTTTTGGACACAATCACTAAGCAGAAAGACGCGGATGATGCTAACACCAAGAAGCTCCTAAAAACGCAATTCAATGGGTACAAAATTTCTAGCAAAGATGGAGTTTCTACTGGTCCAACGCCAACAGAGGTACGGTGGAACTAACCTCCTACCCCTTATCCACCACCTTCAACATCCCGCAGATGATGGAAACTTGACGGATACTCAAGACAATGAGCACACACCACCTCTTGTTCCTGGTACGAAATGCTACGCGATACCGCGCTCCTCCTACATGGGTCATCATGGCTCATCAAGCTTCATGGATTCTCAAGTAGGGTCCTCAAGACCTCAACCACATCCCCGCATCATGCAACATGATAGGATGAGAAATGAGACAAGGCGCATCGATTTAAGGGACCAATGAACCCGCAACCTTCATCGGACGGAACCTACATGCGTACTTGAGATTCTAATCTTGCTTCACGGCAGCATTAATTTTGAGCGCCAAGAGCATAGTCACCGAGACACATGTTATGGCTTCCAACAACAAAAAGAGGGATGGAAGGAAGTAACTCAAAGAAAACACGCCAAAAGGCAAAGGAAAGGCAAAGGCAAAGAAAGCGCGGAGTGCTAACAAAACCTCATTCTGCTTCCTAACGAAAGTACTTTGTTGAATGTCTGTGGTCTTCGGCGACAAAGGGATAGGGCAGCCACGCAAACTCTGTGTGTAGGCTCACAAAACACCATGACAGGCAATGGTTTGTCTATTGGAAACTAAATTCCTCTGCAAGGATATAATCTTTTTCTACTCAAAGATTCAAAGCTGGAATCTTTGCTCAAACTTGGAATTCATCAATACGAAGAACGCTATTACTGGGGATCCTCCGCAGTTTGTTAGAAGTGCTTGAATGGATTCTCAACATATCCATGTCCAAAGTTAGATGTA
This sequence comes from Przewalskia tangutica, assembly GCA_029844215.1. Classification (NCBI taxonomy): domain Eukaryota; kingdom Viridiplantae; phylum Streptophyta; class Magnoliopsida; order Solanales; family Solanaceae; genus Przewalskia; species Przewalskia tangutica. The sequence continues at coordinate 57,997,604 of CM056722.1, read as the reverse complement.
ATATAACACAAGTGTCCTTCCTGCCACATTCAGGTACCCGATTTATAGCATCCCTGATAAGGAAGCTTTGGCATCACCTTACTCACTGGGCATTGGCATAGTTATGCCTGATGATTATGGGAGATTTCAACACTTATTTCTACCCACATGATAAGGGGGTCCTCCTCTCACGCCTTATGACTTAGTGGATCTTGAGAATTCAGAACGCTCACGGACTGTAAGACACTCCTTCTTCCTGCCTTCTACATTTGACTAATGGTTCTATTTGGTCTAAGCTTGATAGAGTAATGATGAATCAACATCGGAGTGATTTGACCCTAGTAACGAACTACCAATTACTTGCCTATGAACCTGTCTCGACCACCGTCCCTGATAGCTACTGCTATCAGATCCTATAACGCTGAAAACGGCCTTCAAGTTCACGAATATGCGGCCTTCACCCCGCCTCTTCGAGAACATTTTGGCATCATGCTGAGATAAGACATATTGAATCGCTTCAATTCGCTCTAGCCTCAAAATTGAAAGTCTTCAAGCAACCATCATGGAATTGAACATAAGTGATTTTGGAAGATTGAACAAAGAGAAATGGGCAAACATTGAGTTTAAGGAGGCTATAAATGCACATATGGAAGATCCCTTTGATGAGGAACTAAAAGCCAAGGTTAAGTCCTCAAGAGCTAAATCAAACACCTTATTGAAGCCGGCAGACACTTCATAAGGCAAAAGTCGAGGTGAAACACTTGATTGGAAGTGATAAATGCTCCAAATACTTCCACACTGATCAAGAGAAGTAATGTCGTGAACTCAATCAACTACCTTGTCAAGGCCAATGACACTATCACAACATCTCCTGGAAGTTAGAGAATTGCTTATGGAATTTTACAAAGACCTTTAGGCACATCCCGATCCACTACCTACTTTGATCCCGATGTGTTCAACTCGCCCAAGCTAAGTGAAGAGGATGGATTACATCTTTTGCATTTTATCTCCCAAAGGAGATTTGGGAAGCTCTTTCCGAGTATAGACAATGACAAGGCACTGCCCTGATGGTTTTTCTACGCTTCTCTTCAAGAATAGATGGAGAGACGTGGGACAAGACGTAGGCAGTGTTCAAGAATTCTTCTCATCCGAGTTCTTTGAAGCAAGTGAATCACACCATCATTACCCTATCGCCCAAGACCGATCGATCTCAAGGTAAATGATTTTAGGCCTATTGGATTGACTAACGTGGTCTACAAGATCATAACAAAGATTTTAGCTAACAGAATGGCAATGGTTCTTCCTACTCTTGTTGACAAATCTCGCGGGCTTTTGTGAGCGAAGAAACATGATGATAATGTCTTTGTTGCACAAAGAGTCGCGAGAGGTTTAATAGAGCTAGAGTCTCACCAAGGTGTATGCTATGGTGGATCTTCTAAAAGCATTTGATACGGTCTCTCGAGCTTCCTTGAGTCGGCACTAAGAGGTCTCAAATTTCCTGACAGATTTGTAAGATGGATCATGGAACGTGTTAGCCCAACTTCTTTCTCTTCAATCAACTGGGAGCTACATGGTTACTTCAAGTGGTAAGCGAGGCCTAAGACAAGGTGATCCTATGTCTCCTTCGCTCTTTATCTTGTGCATGGAATACCTTCAGGATGCTAAACTAAAGGTTGCGACAAGAGCTTTCTCCTATTATCCAAAGTGTAAGAGATCGGGCATTACTCACCTTGCATTCGCTGACGCACCTTACGCTTTTGCCAAAGGAGACGATTCTTCGGATTCTTACGAATGTCTCAAGAGTGGAGGTCGCCTCAGATTAACTCTAACCCATCTAAATCCTCCGTCTCACATAGCAGAGTGCATGATACGCTCGTGACTCGATCTTGTCCGAGTAGGATTCGCATCGTAACTTTCCTAAGACGGCATTGGGATCCCTTTGTCCCCAATTTCGCCTCTAAGGATCGGGCTTTCTATTCACTAGTGCAATATCGATTACATATTGAAACGGGGCATCACTCGCCATCTTATGCGGAAAGTCGAACTAATCAGTCGGCCATTCAAGGTGTTAAAGCTTTGGTTCCGGCACTTCCTATTCCCGCCACGCCCTCAACAAGGTACTGTCTGCATGCATTCATTTCTTACGGGAGGTAAACTACCAAGAGTCGCTGATGTCATTTGTTTGCCCCAATCCGGGCGAGGCTCGGGTCTTATGAACATCAAAGAACGGAACCATGCCTTGCTATCCCGACCATTTGGCAAACTCACATCGGAGCGGATTCTCATGGGTCCAACGGATCAATAGCTTCTATTTGAGGCCCTATCTTTTGGGATTATGAGGCACGCCCTAGTGACTCCTCTTTATTCAAAAAATTTGTGGGATCCGTGACAAAATTGTTTCCATTCGTAGCCAAGGCAACGCAATCACGCTTGGAAAAGTGTTGCACTAACGGAAAATTTTATTCTAGCCTTGTATGATATCTTCACGATTCCGCAAGATAAAAAGCTTGATGTCACAAATTTGGAAAGGCTTCATTCCTCTTAAGTTCTCTTTCACAAGGTGGCTCACTTGTAGAAAGCGTTTAGCTACAAAAAGACACTCTTTCCTATCTAAACTCGAGGATAAGTCTCATGGTTCTGCAAGCGAGCTAACGAGACAAGGAGCACCTCTTCTTTGCTTGCCCCTACACCCGCTTGATTTGGAAGAACATAAGTGGAATAGTTGGGTATTAGAAGAGAAATGACAACGTTGAAAGCTCTCTGCTTCGATCAAGAAAGACCACCATGGACATGATCCGAGCCAAATCCATCTGCTTGCTTTGCATGGGTCTATGAGATTTGGAGGACAAGAAATACATTGCTCTTTGAAGGCACAAGCTACCGCGTAAGAGGTCATTGCAAAGATTAAAACAACATCTTATAGAGTTTTCTATGATTTAATCCCCTGTAAGCACATCTCCGGGAACCGCCCCTCCTCCTCCGCTCGCTTATATTACGCTGAGGATCGAGAACCCTCAATGACTGATCAGAGCCACTTTTCTTTCCGTTATTAGTAATAATATTTGCATTTACCTAAAAATAAAAATAAATTCTCTCACATAAAATAAAGGTTTTTCTTTTAGAGCTAAGCAAGGTTACACGCTGCTTTTACGGCGCGACCCAAGTACGATTCATCGCTCATGACCTTCTACGAGCTCGTGATCACGTTAGATGTCTATCGAAAGATTGACTCATCAGAGTCATTTAAAGGCCAAGTCGAGGCACGCGAGGCTATTTCTCGACTTACCGCTAGTGGCATGACGTGTGTTATTTGTTTCATACGAACCACGAATGTCTGTGAGCTTACGATTATACTAAATATATGTCAGATGTCTCAGTAAGAAAGGTTACGTGGTCCGCACTTAGCCGTGCTCGCCGTTTTACTCATCAAGCCGAGTCTAAGTCATGGGATGGGTGAGTTTTCCCCTTAAGTATGACAAATTTGATAGCATAAAAGGTATAATGGGCAAGGTTATGTAACCCGTCAAGATAGATAACACTTTGGATGGACGATATAGATGCCGGTCCAGACTAAGAAGAGATCATAAGATAAGATACAAGGCATAATGTAAAAGAACCGCTAATAAATCCAGCTTTCTCTTATCGAGATTTAGAAGTCCTTCGAGCCGAGCCACGATATCGCAGAAAGGCAAGAGCATTCATAAGAGTCTAGGGGCCCATAGACTTAGCATGTAAGATTAGATAAGTTAAGATGACACAAACTTGATATTCCTCCCCGAAGTGAGATGATTCGTAGCTGTGATATGAGTCTATCAAGTATCCAATGAGAATATTATACATATACAAGTATAAGTTCTATGGTGTCTCTTAATAGGTAGTCGAGTCGCAGAACATCGCTTATCATAAGTCCCAAAGACGATCGTGAGTTATAAGAAGTAAGTTACAAGTTTTCACAAGTTAAAGAGTTAAAATTTCGGGATGCTTATCAGAAGTATGTTAGCATGTCATATAAGAAGACATTGGCATACATTGCATCACTAATCATCGTGATATACATCTATAGTGCCTTCTGGCTATATTGAATGCCTTCCGGTTATATTGCCTTCCCAAGCATGACTTGCCTTCGAGGCTATATCGAGTGCCTTTAGGCTATACACTATTTCTGGCTATGCATTTGCCTTCGGGGCTATATTGAGTGCCTTCGGGGCGATACACTTTTCTTCAGGGCTATGCATGCTATTGATTATACAACTACCTTATCTCGAGTGTAGTTCGTGTGACGAGAGGCCAATTCCATGTTCAAAGGAATTGATCTAAGTCAAGACTCAAGTCAGCCCGGTTTGACGGCAAGGATAGGATTCTTCATGAAGCACCACTATTTAAATGAGGACGGATCGACACTTGTCTTCGATTGGAAAACATCCTCGAAAGCCTCACGACCGCGTGGTCTGAATAATAATGACATTTGTCGATATGCTACCGCCTGTTTACTAAGATCATCATAGATTATTAATGCGTGCATTCTATTATCGCGGAAATATTCCCCCATGGCACACCCAGACCTTTTTCAAACCTGCTCCCATTTCGAGTCAAGAAAAAACTACTTAATGGTATTGATCCTCCGTCACCCCGTAACGAAAGGGTGATCTCGTAGTTCTTGGTCTGTGAAGATGCGTTGTTAGGTGCTCCATTTTATTTTTCCATTGAGGTTTCGGGGCTATACAGATGTGCGCTTTCCTTTGGGCTATACATATTCAGTTGTATTTGGGGTACGATCACACCACGAGCATTTCATATTTACAACATTGCATTAATATTGCGTGTTGCTCTCGCTAGTTAGTATGACTTACATATTCTACAATAAGTTGAAGCAATAATTCAATGAATAGTGATCCCAAGTATTTCAAGAAATTATTCTGACGTTGTCTACATAATACCCAAACAATATCATCAAAAGACTTTAAGAAGATTCAAAAGATAAGTACAAGAAGATCTAAGATATGTTTCCATATAAGGTTATAGAGTCCTCGCTATGGCTCGAGTTGATTGTCTTTCATTGCTTTTCTCACTTCTATTTTATCAGATATATTTCATGTCCTTACATACTCAGAAAATCTTTATGCATCGACGCCCCTCGCCTGATGCTCTATTTGTTATGTTTTACAACGCAGTTCAGTATACCGAGCGCAGACGTGCGCCTAGATGATACAGATATTCAACGAGATTGTAAACTATATTTCTTCCTAGAGTTGAGTTAGGTTTTGTACTTATATTTATCGAGATTATGAAGCTTCGAGGCCATGCCCTACATGTTATACGCCAATGATGCTCATGAGGTTTCATAGACGCCAGGGTCAAGTTTAGTCATGTACAAGATTTGCATTCAGTTTTATAGATAAAGAAACTTATAGATCACATTTAAAGATTTACGATATCAGATCACGTAGATGATTACAGTTCATAGCAATAAGATGCGAGCGCAGTCTGCTCCAATGAAATTAGACGTGACAAAGTGGTATCTGAGCAGCTCAATCCTAGGAAGTCTACGGCCGCGTCTAGTAGAGTCCTACTTATGGGTGTGTTGCGTACCACACTTATAATTGGGAGGCTACAAGGAATTTAGGAATATTACCCTTCATTCGTATTCTAGATCGTGCAGTAGATCTATGTTTTAAGAGGTCATTCTACTTCGTATGAGCACGGGTAAAAGGATAACTAATCGCAAGGTTTTTATCGATCAAATGTACCTTAGATGTGAAAATCGTGTCTAAGCTACAAGAGTTACAACCACATTCGAGGATGAATGTTCCTTGTGCGGATAGGATGTAACACCACATTCCTACGATACTGCATCGTAAATTAGTCTGACGTAGTTTCCGAGTAGCAAAGTCATTCTTAAGGTTACGCCGATTGAAATAGTGTTTCATGTGTGTCGAAGGTACTTGAAGTGTATAATAGTTATACGATAAATTTTAGTCCAAGTTCTAAATAGAAATTTGGCAAAGGCCACCACAAGTTTTGTTCTTAAGTTCTTCAATAAATGACTATATATTTCGCGAGCTTCTCTCCCACTTACTTGGATTTAATGGTGCTCCACCCACCAAATCAAGGTCTAGTTGTCTAGAACATTAAACAATTCATCATTGGACCTTCCTCAGGAGATATGATCATATTTCTAAGGTAATGTAAACGATAATTTGCGCTCAGTGACATCCGATAAGGAATTTTTTTTTTTTTTGTGACGGAATCCCATACCGCTTACTCTTCGAAAGACAGTAAACCCCTGATCGACGCAAAGAAATCTGCAAACCACGCCACCAGTAAACCACACTTGGCAAGCCATGTGTGACAGCTCAACCATAGCAGGTTTATGCAGTGGATCGAACTCGCGACTCATGGTCCCCGTTTTCCATCGATACACCAACTTGGCTACCCTTAAATTTGATAAAATATATGAGATGCTTTAATCTTTATTAAATATTAGTGTGCTACTTTTATAAATACTTGTGATTTATTAACAATATAAGAAGAATTTTAGAAGTTGGTTATTAAGGATTTTCTTTATTAAAATAATAAAATATCATCCGCACATGCTAGGTGATTAAACATAGGATTCAATTTAGGCATGCCATTAAGAAACTCATATCACAATTACCAGAGAACATAGTCCAACACATTGTTGGTACCATACCACCTCCTCAACAGAATGCATACTTGTATAGGACTTGGTGGATGTTGGAGAATAATGGAAAATTTAGTGTAAAGAGTGCTTGGGAATATATAAACACAACGAAGAAAAAGAAGACATTTTAAAGTTGTTGTGGCCAAAGAAGTTGCCTTTCAAATTCTCTTTTTGTCTTATGGAGAGCTTGGAAGTTTAGACTACCAACTGATAATGCTCTGAATAGGATTGAATTCAATCAGCTTCTAGATGTTGGTGCTTTCAAAACCCTAAGAAGGAGACCATGATACATATCTTTCTACAACTGAAAATGTGGAGAAAGTTTATTACTTGTGCAGGTATCACTTTGGAGGGACAACAATTATCTCAGCTTATTATTCAATGTTGGAAAGTCCTTGGAAATCAATAGTGAAACATATTTTTAGGATACTTCCAGTTGTTTATTATGTGGCAATTATGGGATAGACGAAATAAATAAAGTCATGGAGGATCAGTGACTATTCACAGAATGCGACATCAATCACAGCAAATATCCAACAACTTATCAGAATGAAGTACAGAATGAAGTACAGGAGGATAAACAACAGGACAACAACATGGCCAGACCTAGTAGACTTTTTGAAAAGATTCAAACCAAAACTTCAGGTAAAGAAGGTTCAATGGACTCTTCCTACTGAAGGATGGTTTAAATGCAATACAGATGGAGCTGAAAGTATATTTATATCCTAGAGTCTATAGTAAGAAAAATGTACTTTATACACATTCATATTTATATTAATGGAGATTAATGTTATGACATTTGTAATTATTGAATAATTAGTTGATTGTTTATAATATTCTATAAATGCATCTCTAGAGGTTACGTTTTTTTTTGTTTAGGTAAATGCAAATATTATTACTAAGAAAGGAAAGAACAGGTGACTACAATCAATCATTGAGGGTTCTCAATCCTCAACGTAAACATAAGAAATGAAGGAGGTGCGCGGTCACTCATAGGTGTCATACAAGAGGATTAAATCATAGAGAGCTCTATGTTGTTGTTTTAATTTTCGCAATGACCTCCTCTCGTTGGTGTTTATGCCTTCAAAGAGCAATGTATTTCTTGTCCTCCAAATCTCATATACCACTATTCAAAGAGCAATGTATTTCTAGAGGTTACGTGGTTATTAATAATGTGAGATATTAATATTATAGTGTAACTCTTAAAACAACCTCGACTAATGATCATCAAATAGGGATATCGATGATATGTGATAAGTCGACGATCCGCATCATATCCTTAGACGATGTAGTATGTCCCACCGCCACGAGTTATGGTAACTCATGATGGACACGTGGATACTTGGGACGTATTGGTATACCGTGATGATATATCGTTTGTTATATATGTCTAAAGTATGATCGTGATCGAGATGAAGTCCTTAGACTTGAGGTCGATACGCCACTTGTCTACGAGTAATGTACTTTGATCCTCGTTTCTAAGCTCAAATACCTTATAGGTCGAGATACGGCTTGTATTGAGTACATCACGAGATTAAAAGTGGTATTGAGCTAAGATTAGGATTCATTCCTCGAATGTATCTTCGAGAGAACACTCGCACTCATATGGTATTAGGTTGACTAAGTCGCCGCCAACGCAGAGACATATCTATGACACGGCCTTGTTGTCAACTAATATAGATTTAGATATAATGACTGCTTATTTGGATAGACACTTAGTAGATCCTAAGCTTGATCGAGTGTCATGAATGAAAGTATTTTATCTTCCCACAGGTTCGCTTATAGATTGGTGTAATCAGATTTCACATATTGACTTCGTCTTCCGCGCCGCCTGTGAGTTCCGTGTACACTAATGTAATTAGTGCCGATACGCGGCGTCCGTAGGTAACACTAAGTCAATTGTTCACGATTCAAGGATGTAATAAGAGAGAATATAAATGTTCGATTTATGATTGAGACATTAGAATAAATAATGATTATTTAATTAAATCGAGATAGAATTTCAGATTTAGTTAAAAATGGAAACGAGACAAAATTGGACTAGGGCCGCGGCGCCACCCATTTAGAGTCGCGGCTACGGGCCTCAATGGAGTCCGCTCTAACCCACTTTGCCTTGGTTTCTGGGCCTGACCCACGTGGGAACCCTAGATGCATTCTGCAGCTATAAATAGAGGGTTTCATCATTATTTTAATACACCCAATTCATAAGAATTATTCTCACTAAAACTCATTTTGATTTCCTAGCTTTGCGAAAGAGTAATTATATCGGAGTCTTGGACTTGCAATCGAGGAACAGTTGCGAGCTCACCCTCGGTACACACTTGAAGATTCCAGATTATACAAACTGTAAGTTTTCGTTCGAAGTATTACGATTAACAACTTGTTTGTATGTTTATATCATTACATAATTATCCTGCAGTTCGTCCGTCTGCCGGATTTGAAACACAAATTTTCTAATTCATCTGCGTACACGAACCCGATAAAACCCTACAGGGGCAAGTGAAGAAAATCGGGGAATAATTCCTTATGGAGTTTTCATTATAAATCATAAAGAGGACTTTGAATATGCAGAGGCCAAGAAAATCATGAAACCACAAATATGGAAGTTGAAGCAATAGCCATAAAGGAAGCAACTTATCATTGCATCACTACATACATAGAGAAAATAATAATTGAAATTGATTCATTGGTAATGAAACACATTCTGGAGAGAATATGGCATATATCATGGCAAATCATTACAATGGTGTAACACTCCGTAAATTCAAGTTAGGCTTCAATTCATTAAATGTGTATGGTTAGTCCCGAAGGAAGTGATAATATGATTTATTAGTAATACAAAGTATTTTCAAAGTAATTTGGAGTGTATTAGGTGTATTTTATATACACTTTTTGAGTCATTTTTTAGTTAGTATTTTACTCATTTCGTTTGTGTTTAGTATAGTATTAGGTGTGTTTTTCTTTCTTTTGAGTCACAGCGGTCAAAAAATGGAGAAATGGCGAAAAGAAGATGAAATGAGCTTATTTGAGGTGGAATTGCACACTAAAAGGGTCAAGAAATGAAGTCTAAAAGTCCCGGAAGATAGAAAATCGAATTAAGTCCGGACGAAAAACATGACATCGAATCGAACATCGCCAATTGACGCCTTAGGCGCCGCGACGCTAATCCCCTGAATTTCGATTTCACGCATATTTTCTGGCCGCGTACCACACGGATTTTTGAATTTCAACCGAATTTGACACGCTGTGGTCCGAAAGGGACAACTTTTCCTACCTATAAAATCCCTAAAACCCTGCTCATTAGAGGGAATTCTACATTACATTCTACACATCTTGTAAATACTCCACAACACAACTCTTGGAGGCTAGAAGGCTTGGAGGCTAGTTCTAAGTATTTTTCTTTCTCTTTTCTTTGCTTTTATTTCATTCATGTTGAGATCAGAATAGTTCTTAGCGTGACTATGACTAGAGCTAATTACTTTATTAAGGCTTTCTTGTGATTTGATTGAAACTCTTATTTATGAATTAATACAGAGTGTAATTTCTTCTTCACTGATTAAGATTTATTCAATATTTGGTATGAATGTTTGATAGTTAACTCCATTAATTATCATAATCTATATGATTTGAATCAAGAATCGACAGGAGAGATTTGGATATGCTATAATTGAATGTATAGGTTAAAATCGCGGATGAAAGTACCGATACTACAGTAGCATTATAGGTTATTATTCTTAATCCTCCTATGTGGTAAATCTTGTCATAGAAATATGAAGGGTTCGCATCAAGTTGAGTGATTATATATCCTAACCGAAATATAAGACAATTTAGTTAACCGCTATCTTAACGTAGAAGAAGAAGTCAGTCTAGTTGTATTAAGAATTGAATAGAGTGGATAGTTGATGATCTTGGAAGCCCTAATTCTCCATCATAACTGATTTAAATCAAATTATTTTCATAATTAGTTTATTTTCAGCATTAGTTTTGATTATTAGTCTAAAAACCCAACCCAATTTACGTCACCAAATAGAAACTAAAGCGTAGATAATCGATACTTGAAAACCAGTCTCTGAGAACGATATTCGGTCTTACCAGACTATATTACTTGCGAACGATACGTACATTTGCGTTAAGCGTGTGGAAAATCAATAACAGGGTGTAAATAATTTTCTAAGGCCATGACAAGTTGAAAAGTGCATAGAAATCATAAGTTCCAACGGTGTTTGCATAAGTCCTGACGTTAAGTGAGTATAGCCCAGTAACGGTAGTGAATATGAGAAAATGCAAAACATGAAAGTCGTAGACCTTTGAAATACCTTTCTATCCATATAGTCTCAAGGTAAAACAGAGATCTATACAAAATGTTATCACCGATTTACTGAAAATGTGTAAAATAGAAATCCCGATTCTTGTAGGATTATGTTTTAAAGCTCAAGTCTTTATTATAACCTATAAATAGAACACTAAAATGTTTTGTGAGTATTTTGGACCAGAGCTGATATCAAATGCCTAAGGTGAGTTCTTACTCAAATCTCTAAGTCAATCATATTAAGTTAACACTAGATTAACACCAATCATTATTTGAAATTGTTAGATTTTGAAAAATTCATTCAAGGTCGAATTTGGGATGAAGCTTTGAGATTTCTTCAAACGGCAAGCCTCTCACTCATTAATGAATTATATAGAGTTTTTATTAAGTTTTAGACATTGAATGGTCAGTAGAATCACAAAATAGAACTGCTTTAGATGCACTCCATCAAAGACAAAACCCTAGTATTTTTGTTGTAGAATCCCTCCGATCAGTCAGCTTTAAGTGGTGTTTCCCGCTATTTACTCGAAAATACTTTATATTACTAATAAATCACATTATCATACCCTTCGGAACTAAGCATAAATATTTAATCATACCACACAAGACCGATACGTAGGTCTATAAGGATCTTATTATAATAAGAATAAGGAGGAAACCAGTAACAAGAACTTTCTACCCGTAAGTTCTACATGTTTATACCAGTACGTTAGTTATACTTAGACCAATACAAAAAACGGTCCGATTTAACGCCTGTCGCCTACGTCTGACCACGGCTTAACGGCATGTCTGCAGATGAGGGCACTCAGACTACAAGGCGTATAACCTACCCAGGTATAAACATAATAGGACCTACAGTGATATGAACTGTTAAGTCTGAATTTAATATCTTCCTTACAAATTCATATTATCTCAGAGCATCCTAGACAGTATAGGGTTTTAGCCTATCATTAGGCTTCAATCATGCATAAGCAAAATATAAAATATACTAAGGGAAGGGAGGTATACCGAACTTGTAGCCAAGAGAGAGAGAGAGATGTTGAGAAAACTCCAATGTTATTAATTCAAAGGAAAATTTACAAGTGCTCTATTTTCTGATGTTTTTCGAAATGAATGAGAATCCCCTTTTATAGACGAAGGCGGACTTCAACACATTTTACAATCTATGAAATTAAAAAAAAAACATATTCATAATTACAAAATGTCAAACTACTTTGCGGAAAGTAAATTACAATAGTAAAAGTAAACTACTTTAATAAAAGAAGATAGCGACATGAGCATCTTCTGAAAACAAAAAATTAAAATAAATATGTCGGTCGAATATGACCGTGGGGTCTGAATGTGACCTCTTATGTCTTCTTCTATCCATTATTGATGCTAATGGGGTCCTTCACTGGCCATCTTCTTTCCACGTGAAGCTTTGTCTTCTTGCTCGCTTTGGCCTCTTCTCGCTTTTGCTCGACAGACTCAATCAATCCGTCGAACGATCCTCGTGGACGGCTAGTAGAATAGTCTTCCGTGGTCATGCGAGTCTTGGAATGATCGTCGCCTCGGGTTTCTCTACGGATGCCGTTGATGTTTCTGAATAAGGACTCTCGTCGATCTTTGTGGCAAAGTTTTTCACAAAGTCTGCCTTTATTTTTTCAAGATAGGCAGTCATTACCTCCTCTTCTGAAATATGAGGATCTTTTAATTTAATATCATTTTTAAATTTTGAAAAGAATGAGGAAGTGTCCTCTTTTTTTATATGAGAAATGGTTCTCAAACTTTTTAGTAAAGAAGAACAATTTTCTTCTATTTCCCAACCATAGGTTTGAGCTGGATTTTCTGGATTTTTATCTAATAATTTAGACCGTAATTTGCAAAGAATTTTTTAAGACATAATATGCCTTGTGAATTCCTCCTTGCCGAATCCATTTCCGCATCCACGGGTTCCGTTTGCATAAAGAACATCATTGATGCCGATCCTCGACATAGTCGTATGGTTTTCGAGTGATACACTGAGATAATCAGATCCATTCCTTATAATAATTCATATAAGTGGGTCGCAATATCTGAATTTCGTACATAATATTCCACCATGGAAAAATCCATCCCGTAGTAATTTACCATTCGATCGTTTCTAAAGATCTCGGATTTAATTTAACCCACCATGTATGACCATGCTTCTTATTTTCATAATAAAAAACATGGGTGAATGCATCAATATAATCATAATAATTAAATGCAAACTTGATATCAGTTCTTGGAATGATAAGTTCCTTTGACCTGAATGGGCTAATTCCTCATTCGTAGGGAGAAATGATTTTCTTCAGATAGTACTTTGAATAGCTCTTTTCTACTCCTGGCTTATGGTCAGGGTATGAAGTAATATCAGCAGTGGATGTTACCGTAAGGATATATTCATAGTACATCCTATTTTTCCCTTCTCTGTAGGGATGGTAAAAAATTTCTACATATCGATTCATCAGAATCCATGAGTCATTTAGATAATTTTTATCTTCATATCCTAATAGGAGAATAGTCTCCTCATGTGGTCGAACCAAATATTGATTTCGATATTATCCATCTTGTATGAGTTTTTAGGCATATGAGCCTTGTTGACTGAAAGAACTATCGTCCACCAGTTTAGCCCTTGAAGGAATAGTCCTTGGGTCTGTCCTTCCTCTGCCGCGACCTGAGCCTCTGCTTCTACCTCTACCCCTATGGGGTGTTGTCCATTCTGGACGCATTTTAATCCTGTAAAAATTCACGAGTAGGAAAGTCAGGAAGTGAATTATCTTGACCTTTAATATATTCAATTTCAAAATTAAATGGGGCTAAATGCGCCTGCCACCTTGCAAACATTTATTTAGAAACATCATGTTTAAAGTCTTTCAAACATGAATTCGCCGCATCATACCGTCCGATTAAGAATTCGGTGTTGTAAAGGTTGTCTTGGAATTTCAAGACACATTTTACTATAGCAAGAATTTCTTTAGCTATAGTAGCGTAGTTCTTTTGACTATTAGTCCATTTTCCGGAATTATATCTAACTAGATATTCTGTTTGTCCGGGATTTATTTGTTTCAAAATTCCTCCATAACCAATGTCAGAAGCATCTGTCTCGATAATCTTACCCCAATTTGGGTTAGCAAGCATTAGACATGGCAGAGCCTGCACTTTAATTTTTATTTTTCTAACTGCTTCAGTATGGACATTGGTCCAAGGACCGACATATTTTTTTAGCCTGTCATATAAAACAGCTGCATCAATAGATAGGTTTTTATAATATGGAGCAATATAATTAAGGCTTCCTAAGAATCTCTGTAATTGAGTTCTGTCAAGAATCTCATCAGGGAATTTAGAAGCAAATTCAATACTTCTGTAAATAGGAATAATATTTCTCTTTTCAATGTTATGACCTAAAAATCTAATTTTTGTTTGGAAAATATTCATTTTCACTTTAGAAATGACTAGGCCGTTTGAAATGACAATTTTCTTTAAAATTTCAAGATGCTTAATATGATCTTGAATTGTTTTAGAATAGACTAATATGTCATCAATGTAAACAATGATAAAACCACTAAAAGGGGTAAAGATGTCATTCATGACATGTTGAAATTCGGATGAAGCATTTTTCAAACCGAATGGCATAACATTCCATTCGTGAATGACCAAATGGAACAAGAAAGACGCTTTATACCCGAGTTCATTAACTCAGATTCGCCAAAACCCGATTTTAAATCAAATTTTGAGAATATATTAGACCGTATAACCTATCTAATAAATCCTTTTGTGGGATCGATACCTAATCCACTTTAAAACTTTGTTTAAAGGTTTGTAATTGATAACCAATCTTGGAACTCCTCGTTCTTGTTCAGCATGTTTATTTACATAGAACGCAGTGCAACTCCATGAGGAGTTTGAGGGGCGAATTAACTTCTTATCTATTAAAGAAGTTATTTCCTTTTTACAAATCTCCAGATATTCCATGTTCATCTGGCAAGGTCTTGCCTTGGTAGGAATGTTTTCTTCCCGAAAGTCTTCTTCATAGGGTAGTCCAACAATGTGTTTCTTTCTATTCCAGAAGGTTGTTGGTAGATCATTGCAAATAGAAGAAGCAAAGTCATGTTCTATGATTTTGATTTTATCCTGTAATTTAGGATTAGTAAGCTGGTCACAAATTTTGTGAATCATCAAGTCCTGTTGTAGATAATCCAAGTGTTGTTTCTTATTTTGGACTATGTTAACAAAACTAATTGTCTTCTGGGATGTAATCCAGGGAAATGTTATAGGTTTTCCATCAAAGGATCATGTAAGGCCCTTTTCATTAGTATTGGTGATGGGCATTAGTCCATTAATAAAAGGGATGCCTACGATGATATCATTGGATGTGTTCTCGACTAATATGAAAGTTTGTTCAATGCAAGTTTTGTTTTGGCAAATGAATGCGCTAGGTAATTTGTAGGAAATATCGAAATTGCTTTCATCTGCACCGGATAATCTACGGGTAGTTTTGGTAAAGTATTTAGTAGGGATTAATCCTTCCCTGATGCAATTGAGATCTGCCACTGAGTCAATTAAAGTTGGGACATTCTCGAGGATAGCATTGCCACGATAAGAAGGTTTATCTCAGTAATCCACCTTTGTCGCATAACTAGAGTACCTATGAAGTCATCAGGTAGGCTGGAAGTGCTAGGTTGGCTGATGATAGGAGTATGTCCTACTTTTCCGGAGATGTCCGGAGTTTTCTCAGAATATGAGATAGTTTCTAAGAGGGTAACTCGGTTTTCTAAACTGCCGTATTTTCCATGCATCTGAGTTATCTCTCTTCTGAAATTCATAATCTCTTCTTTTAATTCCTGAGTTGTAATAGGATCTTTGGAGTTCCTTTTCTTTTGTAACTCAGTGAGTAACTCCGAGAAATTATACGGAGGATCAATACGAGTCTTGATCTTGATATGAGTTTTGCCTTTCTCCTGTGCTTTGAGCAATGCGTCAATGATTTTAGCCTTATGGGCTTCATCGAAAAATTCTTTAAGAAGATCATTAATTTCTTCTCCATTGATGACGCTTATGTTGAAACTGGAGAACTGATTTTGGAGTTTATAAAACACATCGTCAGTGTCATCACTATCTTCATGGCATGGCATCTATCCTTGGTACAACATGGAGCCTCTTCCTCCGAGGAAGATGAATAGGGGTCATCTGAATCTGTACCTATGGTATCTTCTGGATCATCGGACTCGTCTGAATCTACCATGATTTTCTTTAAAGCATTCTTGATGCTTTCATCTATATCAAGATTATTGATTTTATTGATTTTTTTCTTTTTACACCGATTGGCGTAATGACCCTTTTCTCCGCACGCAAAGCATGTAGGATCATTTTTAGGTCTCTTGTTATCCATTTTTCTTGTTGCACTATGGTCTCTTCTTTTAGCAACTTTCTTCTTGTAAGAGTCTGTTTGGAATCTGGAATAATCTTTGTATGGCTTGAAAGGCTTGGCCCCAGCCTTTTTCTTCTTTGGCTTTTGCGAAAAGCTTGGTCCGTCCATGGCGAACTGTTGACATAATTCACCTAATTGAGCTTTTTCTGTCAAATTCTGTTTCTTCAACTGTCTTTGCAGCTTTAAGTCATTGCATAGGTTTAAGCCTTCATCCGTGCAACGTCCAATGAGTTGTCCAAAGGAATAATCTTCCCATTGAATCTGTGAACTTTCATTAATCTTGAGAGTCCTTTTGACTCTTTCAGCGAAAAGTGATGGGAGGCCATCAATAAACCTGGCCTTCCAGAAACTACTACTGGCTTCAGTGAGATTATAAACCCTACTAAGGAAAACATCTTTGTACCATCCGAAGAGGTTGTGGTCGACAACCGGATTTTGAAGCGGTCCTTATGTTGTCATAATTGGTAGAATAATTACCAGTAAATTGATCTAAAATGGTTAGAAAAAGAGTATAAACCGCATTGGATTTTTGTTCAGTCCCTTCTTGTTTGACCGAATTAGTAATTTAGGCTTTTTGCTCAGTAGTGAGATAATTATCCCACCGTGCTTTGAGTCGCCCAAGAAATCCTACAACAATCATCCGCATGATGTTCACCGATTGTTTGTTGTCGCTGGCTCACAACGCGCATATGAGCATTTTGTGGCCAGTTTTGAAGATTAGATTATCTCCAGCTCCCTCAATGTTCCATTCGACAATCTCAAATATTGTCAGATGACGCCGCCACCAATCCGCTTTCTACCAGACATCAACAGCGCTGGCTCGATAATAATAATTATCGCGGTGCTCAGGATTCCATCCGCCTTTTTGACAGTAAATACGTGTCTCTTCGATCACGTGGTAATAACGCCAACCACATTTCTGGAGGTAGATTCCTTCTCTGGTGAAATTTTCATTTTATCACGGAATTGTGATAAAAGGTTTTCAAGATCAGTTTTGTCTTTTGACAGGTTTATTCCATCCATGGATGGAGACGGCTGGATATTGGCACGAGTTTCTAGAGGTTTAGGAGTTTGCTTGACAATCCTTTGCTCTTCGATAAGACTATGGAGCCTACTGACTTTATTCTGTAATAAAGTCATTTGTTCAAAAAGAACCTTGAGACCAATATTGGTGTGGTTGTTCTGTCTGAACAAATCATTCAAATGATCAACCTGCATCCCCCAACTTGGAGTACCTTGAACAAGTTTTATGTAGGGCTGGGCCCTAAGGTCTTTGCCACTATCATCCCTTTTTAAGTGGAATGGCTCATCCGGAGGATATATGCTCCTAAGGACCTTCTTAGTGTCTAGATGTCATTGTCTCTCAATAACATTTATGTTATGCAAGGCATAATCACTAACAAACCAATTAACAAAATGTTTAAAAGTTTGTTTTTCTTGTAAATCATCGTAAAATTGTTCACCAATAGACTTGCGTTCGTCAGGAGTGAATAACTCAAGAAACCATTTTCGAAAAGGAGCATAGTCCGTATTATTCCAAAATTCTTTAGAAATATTTTTTCTTAAATCAGAACCTGGACCATAATCCAGTCTGCATGCAATACAAATTCTATCAAGATCACTAATTATCATCAAAATAATTGTATTCAGTATTACTGTTTTCAGTCGAGGCTTCAACAGGAATCTGATTCTCAACCTTGATTTTGTCAACCTTTTCCTCCCGAGAGATTTCTGAGGGGGTGGTGATTTTATAAAAACTTTCATCTACTTGAGAGGTTGAAGCTCTAGCAGTAGACGTTTCAGGTCTGTCATCTAAAGGAGATAAGAAATAATGAGATGACAAAAAGCCACCTAATCTAGGTGAATTCTTACTGAACTGAAGACGGATATTGCCATCAGTAGTTTGGATTACCTGCGCAATCCTTGAATCTATTCTTGATTGAACAGGGATAGCTTTCTCAATTAGCCAATCTTCAGGATAATCTATTTCATCCCAGCTTATAGATCTCCTAGTAGTAATCTTGGACCTTTTGGCTAAATTAGTCTCAATCAAGACTGTTTGTCTATTTTTTTTGTCATCCATAATCATACAGTTTGGATTCATGGTATCTAACACACGAAAATAAATACGATAACAGATACACATAACTTCTGTTTCAGGCATGTAATTATACCCATTAGCTTTTACATATAAAGTTAAAGCATGCAATATATTTGGATCAGACATAGAAAAAGTAAGATTTGGTCTGACATTAAAATATATCACATAGGCTAAACTTGACTGCATAGCACTCATAAGAGATTGCTTCCAGTTGAGGTTTCTGTCATCTCTTAGGACAGACATAAAGCTTTCAGGCAAACCTTCTAAGGTTAATGGTTTAAAAGCAATTTGCACTAAACCTATATGCAGAAATTTGTAATGCAATTTTTGATACCTTTCGATATCATCGTCAAAAATAACTGAATAGTCAAAATGGAAAATACTGAATAGTCCAAATGGATAATCGGACTATTAACAAATGGACTATTAACAAACGGACTTCCTCAAAGAATTGATGCTCTTAACAAACGGACTATTCCATTTGTAGCCACAAAAGAAATTTATAACTTCGCATATTTGAAAATCTTCAAATCGCCATGTTATTAACACTATTGAAGAGTCAGTCCAAATGGATAATCGGGAAAAAACTATTCAGTTATTTTCTGACAATTAGTACCGTAGTTCTTTTGACTATTAGTCCATTTTCCGGAATTATATCTAACCAGATATTCTTGTTTGGTTTGGGGATTTATTTGTTTCAAAATTCCTCCATAACCAATGTCAGAAGCATCTGTCTCGATAATCTTTCCCCAATTTGGGTTAGCAAGCATTACACATGGCAGAGCCTGCACTTTAATTTTTATTTTTCTAACTGCTTCAAGATGGACATCGGGTCTAAGGACCATGATTTTTTAGCCTCACATATAAAACAACAGATCAATAGATAGGTTTTTATAATATGGAGCAATATAATTAAGGCTTCCTAAGAATTTCTGTAATTGAGTTCTGTCAAGAATCTCATCAGGGAATTTAGAAGCAAATTCAATACTTCTGTAAATAGGAATAATATTTCCCTTTTCAATGTTATGACCTAAAAATCTAATTTTTGTTTGGAAAATATTCATTTTCGCTTTAGAAATAACTAGGCCGTTTGAAATGACAATTTTCTTAAAAATTTCAAGATGCTTAATATGATCTTGAATTGTTTTAGAATAGACTAATATGTCACAATGTAAACAATGATAAAACCACTAAAAGTGGGTAAAGATGTCATTCATGACATGTTGAAATTCTGATGAAGCATTTTTCAAACCGAATGACATAACATTCCATTCGTGAATGACCAAATGGAACAAAGAATGCAGCTTTATACCGCCGTTCATTAACTCAGATTCGCCAAAACCCGATTTTAAATCAAATTTTGAGAATATATTAGATCGTATAACCTATATAATAAATCCTTTTGTGGGATTGAAACCTAATCCACTTTAAAACTTTGTTTAAAGGTTTGTAATTGATAACCAATCTTGGAACTCCTCGTTCTTGTTCAGCATGTTTATTTACATAGAACGCAGCAACTCCATGGGGAGTTTGAGGGGCGAATTAACTTCTTATCTATTAAAGAAGCTATTTCCTTTTTACAAATCTCCAGACATTCCATGTTCATCTGGCAAGGTCTTGCCTTGGTAGGAATGTTTTCTTCCCGAAAGTCTTCCTCATAGGGTAGTCCAACAATGTGTTTCTTTCATTCCGTAAGGTCGCTGCAGATCATCGCAAATGTGTTAAGCAACGCTACGTTATATGCTTTTGATTTTATCCTATAATTTAGGATTAGTAAGTCGCCACAAACTTTGTGAATCATCAACTCTCAGAGATAATCCAAGTGTTGTTTCTTATTTTTGTCACGACCGACTCGCCCGCGATCGTGCCTTATCCCGGGCACCCTAGTGATAAAACATCACAGAAAAATCAGTGGAATAAAAACTCATAGACATGGAACAATATAAAATAAGAAACAAGCTAACCAATACGGTCACCTTTCTGCATATATATAAAACCCGAACAGTTATCCTTTACAAGCCCGACTCACAACAGTACTACAGTCCTCTAAGAGTTTGATATAACAACTATGACGGGACAGGGCCCCGCCATACCCATGAATGTACAAGAGCCTATAATCTCAGGGAACCATACCAAAAGATAAGCCTCCGGAGAAACGGAGCTTCCCAATACGCAGAACCGTGATCCTATGAGCGAGGATCAACAACCGGTGTACCTCTACCGCGATTTAACGCAGCCTCAAGCGAGGTCAAGATAACAGTACTAAGTATGTGAAATCAAAATATCAGAATGAAATCATAATAACTATATAAAAAATGAGACATGTATGATAACCAAAATACAGTACACAATATATAAGTAGTCATGTCAAGTAAGGAACTCATGCCCTCAAAGTCATCACTCAAATATAACCATGGGTCTCACGCCCACAATATCAATCATGTCCGTGGAATTCCTTCCTCACTGCCGGCAGTCT
The DNA here is from genome assembly GCA_029844215.1 of Przewalskia tangutica. Taxonomy (NCBI): domain Eukaryota; kingdom Viridiplantae; phylum Streptophyta; class Magnoliopsida; order Solanales; family Solanaceae; genus Przewalskia; species Przewalskia tangutica. The sequence continues at coordinate 57,976,626 of CM056722.1, read as the reverse complement.
ATGATATTATATAACACCACAATGTACACATGAACACCAGGTCCCACCTGTGTCATAAAAACCGTACGGGCCAAGTAGGAAAACTAACCACCAGATCCCGCCTGCATCATAAAACCGACCGGGGCAAGTACGAAGGCATAGCTACCAGATCCACCAAGGCTATCACCGCATCGGCACGACGAAAGTCGGCTACTGTGATCCACCTTACCGCCACGAGATATGACCGTGGCGGTGCGGCCATCTACCGAGCCTACCGCACCAACTATGCTATAGAATCGACCGGCAAGTACGGCGCCAACTACTGTTCCGCGCCGCCGCGCAGCCGACCGGCAAGTACGAGCCAACTACCGTGATACCGCTAACAACTGATTCCACTGCGCCACGGTCGACCGGGCGTGCACGAAGCTAACTACTGTGCACTCCCGTGATCACGAGACTTCGCCATAAACTGACCGGCAAGTACGGGCGCCGACTACGTGTACCTCCCGTGATCACGCCAATGACCGGCAAGTACGAAGCTAACTACCGATATCGCGTCGTCAACAAACCTCACGAGAGCTAGTCCATGGAATAACAATAATAATGGAAGCATACCCGGGCCACCCAACGTGTCAAGATGTCCAAGGAAATAACAAGATAACCGACTCCATCGAGACGCCAGAGTATGTAAATACAACACTTGCACAACAAAGGCTATCACAACTAGCATAGGCAAGTTTAACATACTTTTAGACTTTCCTTTTATGCCAACAATCCGGGTTTTAACCCCAAAGTACTACATACTTCAATTCTCTTAAAAACATCATTTTTTACGTAAAAACCACACGATACTAATACCCGTAGTATCAAGACACTTTCATGTTTAAATCAAGTATTTTATACTTTTAAACCAAGTGGCTTACACTTTTAAAACAACGTCAAGTATACTTTTAAAAACCCAAGTAACTCTCTTTAAGATCAAGACACTCACACCTTTTAAAATCAAGCCACTTATACTTTTCCAATCAAGACAAGTTCAATATTTAAAACAAGTTACTTATACTTTTAAACTCAAGTAACTTACTCCTTTCAAAACAAGTAACCTATACTTTTTAAACCAAGTTACTTCTCCTTTCCCAAAATCAAGTCGTTTATAAGTCAAGTCTCTTATCTTTCAAGATCAAGTCTCTTAACTTTCAAAATCAAGTCTCTTATCTTTTAGAATAATCAAACCATTCCTTTATCTTCATAAAGTCGCTATAACTAACTTCCCATAAAGCCATTATAACACTTTATATTTTAAACCAACCAAAGACAACCAAATTCATTTAACACACGTCGCTCACCGCACTATATAGTTCACAACAATCATGCTCAAGAGGATAGGAAGAATCACATACCTCTTCGGCTTAATCCACTAGCCAAGTCGAGTATGCCACGCGTAGAATACCAACCTATAATTATCAAACACGTCTATCAACGTCTAGATCTCTTCGTAGAATATTTCTAAGTATATGGTCTCTTATTCTACGGAAAATCGGCAAGACTTTCCCTGTTTTTACGTACTTTTCCACCTTTTTCAAGGCCCGAATTTCAATAACCAACAAGCCACATTTAAGGCGCAATAACACAACAATACCAAAAGGGGATTACACGCCTAACTGGACGTGTAAAATTCTGCCCCACAATAGACAAAATAGTCCATTAGTCCAAAGTAAATACAATCCAATGTAAATACAGTCCAAAGTAAATACAGTCCAATGTAAATATAGTCCAATATAAATACAGTCCATTAGTCCATTAGTTGGTGTTCTTGGCCAACTACTACAATCAAACTTATCCAATTTTCGGCTAGCATGCCGGAATTACTTCTTTAATCTTCCAACTTATAGTCCAATCTTTATATAAGTTATAATTACTTGTTATTAATCACAATGTGTAATAGATAATGCTTACCATTTTAATGGCTAACATGCCAATTTCTCCATTTTTAGCAAATTAACAAGGTCCAAATCCTTTCCATCTTCCTTCCATGTATTACAAACTTATTTATATACAACCAACATATATAATATCCAACTTCACAAAGAGGACAAAGTTCATTACCTCAAAGAGCCCAAAATAATCCAAGAACTAAAAGTCGATCCGTAGCACGTTTAGCTCATATTCCTTACGTTCCAATCCGCTCCAAGCAACCCTTAGAAGCTCCTAACCAATTCTTCCTCAAGATCCAACTTCAAAAAGTGAAGAACACTTTAGGCTTCAAACATGCAAGTTTCGGCCAAGGCATGGTTTTTAGGTTAGGGGTGTGAAATCTTGTCTAACACTTGGTTAATAACCTTCCTAACACATCAAGGAAGAACACTTAAGAGTTTAAGAATTGTTGGACAACTTTAGGTCATGATAATTTCCCAATGCCGAGAGCTTGTCAAGGGAGGGAGTATATTTCAAGTCTTGAAATAATTCTAAGTGTGGGAGATTTCATCCTACTAGTGTGATGATATAAGACAACCAAGGGCTAGGATTAAAACATGTGTGTGGTTGAGATTAGGGACAAGTGTGTGTGGGTCCCACAAGACACGTGTCCACACAAATATCTAGCGCAAGACTTGTCTCACTTGCCCTCAATTTCGCCCAACATGGGCCCACTTGGGGTGAAACGTATCGCCCTCCTATTCGTCCAAAATATTTCACACGACCAACCTGACCGTGGTCGTGCCTACCCTGTGCACCCTAGTGATACAACATCGAGAAAATCACTAAGTAAAACATGAACATGAAATGAGAGATATAATAAATAAACAGGCCAACCAAAACAGTTGCCATCATCATATATACATAAATACCCGAACAGTTATCCTTTTTACAACACTGCCCACAACAAGATTTCATGCACTTAAGATTTACAACAACTATGACGGACAGGCCCCGCCATACCTCGAATGTACAGAACCTCGACTCAGAAACACATACCAAAAGATAAGCCTCCGAAGGAACGGAGCTTCCCGATAAGTCAAAGGTGATCCTAAAAGCGGGGATCGATAGATGTATTCTCTACTGCAGATGAACGCAGCTCAAGGAGGTCGATAACAGTACCAAGTATGCGAAATCAGAAATATCAGAATGAAATCATAATAGTCTATAAAAGCAGGAGATGTATGATAACCAAACTACGCATGCACACATAAGATTATATCAATTCGGTCTCACGCCCACAACATCAATCCCGCCCGCGAGTACCTTTCTCATCACCGCCAGCTTCTATGATATGATAACAATAAGACAAAGAATCCAAATGGGAGCATACCCGCGCGCCACGCATCGTGTCGATGTCCAAAGGGAACAAATAAGACAACATTCCAAATGGAAGCATACCCGCGCCACGATCGTGTCGAAGAGTCCAAAGGGAAACAATAAGACATCATTCCAAATGGAAGCATACCCGCAGCGCTACGATCGTGTCGTGATGTCCAAAGGGAAACAAGAAGACAACATTCCAAATGGAAGCATACCCGCGCCACGATCGCGGTCGAGATGTCCAAAGGGAAACAATAAGACAACAAGGCAGAATCAAAGTGGAAGCATACCCGCGCGCCACGATCGTGTCGATGTCCAAAGCGAATAACAAAAGTAACACTATCAACAGAACGCATCTGCGGAATTTATCCACATCACGGCCACGCCCAAGTAAGTTCTCAACAAGTCAACCGACCTCCATCGAGACGCCAGAGTATAGAAACACAATTCTTGCACAACAAAGGCTATCACAACAAGCATAGGCAAGTTTCACAACAACAAGCATAGGCAAGTTTCACAACAACAAACATAGGCAAGTTTCACCACAACAAGCATAGGCAAGTTTATACACAACTCGAAGTACTTTCATTTTATGCCCAAGTTCGGTTTTACTCTAAAGTACTAACGACGTTAAATTCCTTTTAAAGAGATTTATTCCTTTTATAAAAGTCACCCGATACCCGTAGTATAAAAATAGAGTGACTTATATCTTTTAAGTAAACTAAAACAACTTCCATACTATCATTTTTAAAACCAAATTAAGGCAACACCATGCCTTCTTTTTAGACCAAAACACTTCTCTTTTTTAAAGTCAAGTTACCACCTTAAAACCAGTGATAAAACCTTCTTTTGTTTTCATAACGTCATTATAACCAACTTCCCATAAGGCTGTTATAACACGTTATGTTTTAAATCATTTTAAGACAACACAATGCCTTTCTTTACCCTAAAGTTCCAGTTTGCCTAATTTCAATTACGCAAGTCTCTTTTTAGAAAAGTTTCATAGTTCAATGTCTTAATCTCTTTTAAAACAATTGAGTAACATATGCCCTAAAGTAGCAGTTATTCTTGATCATAATCAATCTTATTAAGCAGCCATGATCTAGAAAATGTAATATCATTTTGTCTCATCTTAGCTTCTATGCAGATGGAGGTTTCATCGGTTTTAATAATACTGTTAGTCATTACATTTTCCTTTATTAGCGCAGATGGTTTGTTCGATACTTATTCTCGATTTCAATCAAGAAAACATTATTCCTTTTAAAATCAAGTACTCATTACTCACGAATGAGGTTTCACACTAACATCCATATCAAGTCAAGTCTCTTAAGACGTTATACCTAACTTTCCATAAAGCTAGTATAACTCTTATGTTTTCAAAACCAAGTATTACTCTTCTTTCAAAACGGTTTCTTAATGAAATACTTCAAATGCTTTATTATCACACATCAAGTCGGTTATAAGTCAACCGCTTACCTTTTAACAATCACAAAGCATTTTCTTATCTACATAAAGTCGTTATAACTAACCTCCCATAAAGCCGTTATAACACTTTATGTCTCAAACCAATCAAATACATTTAGCACACGACGCTCACCATACTACATAGTTACACACATATCATGCTAGAAAAGATAGGAAGAGGTTCACATACCTCGCGATGATTATCGACTAATAGCAAAACGCTCCAAGTACCTCAAACCGTCGGCTACTCCTTAAGCCAATTATACCACGCCACACGTAGTATTTCAACCTATAGAGGCCACAAGGCGCGTATTAACATCTTAGATCTCAATGTAGAATATTCTACGTAAAATTCAAGAAGACTCTCCCCGCAATAACAGAAATCTCCTCTCTATCGAGGCCGCCACCAAGCCAACCAGTAGGGTTAACACGCCTAACCGGACGTACAATTCTACTACACAAGAATGCTACACAAGTCTATCGTGATACACCCTATGTAATTACAGTCGCTTCTCTTTAAATTCAGCTTAAGTCGCAAGACATCATTGTAAGTATTATTCAGCTTAAGTCAAAAGACATTGCCGCACAACTATGTTCAGTTCTATATATAGTATACTTAACTATATACTCCTACAACATGTAATTTCCAATTACAATGTAGGTTAGGAATGTTTACCTCGATAAGCCCAAAATTATCCGAGTTTATATGTCGATCCCGAGCAAGGTTTAGCTCCTACTCCGGCCCGACCAGCTCCAACTAACCCTTAGAAGTTCTAACCAACTTCTACTTATAACTTCAACTACGGGTGAAGATTTTTCCAAAGGGTTTCATGGCTACAAAGGAAAGTATACTAGTATTTATGGGCTTTTCAGATAGAGGTAACTCGGGAATACTACAAGGTATTTAGGCCAAGGTATTTGGGCATTATAACAATACTAGGAGAGTATTTCTATACCCCAACAAGGGTATTATACGAAAACAACTAGGCTAGTGGGTAGGCTCTACCACAAGGCCCAACAAAGGGGAGGACTTGGCCGAATGCTACACTTGGGGAGGGATTTTGAGACTTGGAGAATGATTTTGGATGAAGAAGTTCATCAACTAAGGGGTATTTATAGGTCAAACAATGGCCAACCAATGGCCAAGATGAAGACAAGTGTTAGGCAAGTGTAGGGCTAGGATTTGGACAAGTGTTTGTGGGCCCCACTTTCTCATCTACTACACAAAATATCTAGCCAAACATTGACCAAATGTTTAAGGCAAGAAACATGAAAAACGTGCAAAGGGAGCTCAACCAAACCGTCCACTGGGTGACAAGTGTCACCCTCCGTTGGTCCAAAATATTTCGCCTCTCTAAAAATTCGCAAAATTATAAATGACATAGCCGAATTTTCCTACGAAAGTTGTGGAAACGTTCGTAAAAACGACTCTTTTTGGCACTTGTGTACAAATTTCAAACTATGCTTACTTTAAGGCTCAAATTAATATCGTATGCCCTCACGCATACTTTCGGAAATACGGTATAACATTCTCCTCCTTAGAAACATTCGTCCCAATGTTCCTTCTAAGCCTCAAACAAACATGCGCCGAAGATAGTCTTCACTACTATACTTACGAGAACAATCTGCCACACCGCCACGAAACACCCGCAAATACTTACATCCAAGTCCACGAGGAAACACCTCTAACATCACAAATTTTTGTCACTTTGCCGCGAGGTTCTAGTGTCACTCCGCGACCCAACAAATGGTACCGATCGCATGCGATCCACGAGGTCTAAAATATACATCCTTCGCGCCTTCTCCCTTCACAAGAAATGATCATATCTATGCTCGCAATACATGCTCGCCTCTACCCTTACTCGTCGTACTCTTCGAACACTTGAACTCTTCTAGTATACGCATCACACTTCGCCTCGCCGCTTCTCCAAACCTCGAGTCACCACCTCCAACTTGGTTATCTTACTAGCCTCGATCTTCCCAAGGCCATTCCCGCCTTCAATCCGCTTATGGTCGAACATATCCACGAACTCATACGATGGTCATCTAAACTCGGGCCTAACACCTCGTGACCCTACCACCTGGCGACCACCCAGAGCCGACCCTACCGAACAGCGAGGCGGGTTGGCCTCATCATGGCCCCAACCCGACCCACTTAACGCATCACGCTCTTGTTCCCGATCCGGAACAATCTTACCTCTGGTCATGAAAGCTACCACTTCCATTGCAGACACTACCCGGGACTTTATCACACGAAACGTTTCTAGGCATAAAATGCGCTCCGACAAGGATCACTTGCAAAATCGGTACTCGAGACGACCTTACATCTAAGGTCTCAACTGTAATATTCTAAGGTTCATCATTTTCTCACCCCAAGCTTACCACTTCTCACTAACCAGTTCTACATCACGCTTTAGCACAAAGCTATCTGAACATAACACTTAACACATTATCATAACATCAATACATACAAGTCTCTGAGGTTAAGGATATACGAAAGTAGGCGGTTCGAAGGACCGCTAAAAGCGAACTTCCACCGCGACTTACCGTGGACCGCCGTGTATGAACATCTGCCTAGTGGAAGGTGAAGAGCCCATGAATCGATCTCGTAGTATGTGCTATCCTACCACATGCTACCTGTCGACAGTTTCCCTAAATGGCCTGCTGGCCGCATGTAAAACAAACTCCGGACTAGCACGACACTCCCATCGTGGAGTCTACCACGTCACAACGAGGTAGGGGTGGCTTCACCGTTAACACCCCGCTTCTCCGAAATCTGAACCTTGAGCCACGACTGCTCCCCAAAACTCTGGGACGCTACGAAGATTGTAGAGGACCACTCTGTCTGGCGAGGCGCATAACTAGTCTGCCGAGGCGATGCGCCTCGAAAATCACGAAGGACCACTGCGATTACAGCCTCGCCTCTTCACGATTTGGTCGTTCTGCCGATTTCTCCGCCTCACCTCTGTGCATAAGCTGCGTGCGGCGATGTCCATGCCGGTGAAGAGCTACACCGAACAACTCTACGCTGGGTAATCATCGAGCCACTGTAACATATCGGTGGACTCGATCCTCCATACTAGCTACTAATGCGGACGTCACGCCAATGAGTCGAACTCACATTGTACTCCCGCATCAGATGCGCGATTACAGCAACACCAAAAATCGCGGCCCGAGCCCTCCTCATCTGTGGCAAGCAGTGCAAGAAATGCCTTTGAGAACTCGTCCCACAAAGCCGAAGTGCATTCTCTCCCGGCGGCTCGCGAATCAAACCAATCGATCGGTATCACGCGGCCGATGCGAACCTAGGACCATCGACTCGGTCTCCGATGCCTTGATCACTCGTGATCCGTCAGAATCGCCGGATGAACTCCTCGGATCATCCTCGTGCCTCGACCCATAAAACTCGCGGGTTACACTCGAGAAAATCCCGTAGTCTCAAACGCTCGCTCGGTTGAATTACGGGTGCTCATCGACTGGAATCGCTGCTGCGTCCGGCTTATCTCAAGTCGGCCACAACCACGGCCATTAATCGGGCCATCTCCGTAACCCATTCTCCTCGCCTACTGTAGGATCGAGGCTCGTGCATCGCGTCTCTGTAGAGACCGCCGTTTACTCGTATCTCCTCACGCTTTGCCCCTCGCCCGGGTTGCCTTGCGCGAGGCATAAGCGGTAAAAGCGAGATACGTCGGAGGGTTCAACTTACAACACAGCCTCTAAGGCACGATCTCGGAATGAGAAGAATGAAACCAATCCTAAATGTCCTGCAACCTCACGATTATAGATGTGGTGCACAACACATCGATAATCAAGGCTCTACTAGACACGGCTCAGACACTTTCAGAGGACTAAGCGCTGATACCACTTTTGTCACGACCAACCGGGCGTGGTAGTGCCTTACCGGGCACCTGGTGATACAACATCGAGAGAAAATCGTAAGTAAAACATGAACATGAAATGAGATATAATAAATAAACAAAGCAACCAAAATAGTTGCGCTTTCATCATATATACATAAATACCCGACGGTTATCCTTTTACAACACGCCCACAACAACTACAGACCTCTAAGATTTCTACAACAACTATGACGGACAGGCCCCGCCATACCACGAATGTACAAGAACCTACGACTCAGAAACCATACCAAAAGATAAGCCTCCAAGGAACGGAGCTTCGATAAGTGAAAGGTGATCTAAAAGCGGATCGGCGGTGATGTACCTACCGCGCAGATGAACGCGGCGAGGTCGATAACAGTACCAGTATGCGAAATCGAAAAATCGTAAATGAAATCATAATAGTCTATAAGCGGGAGATGTATGATAACCAAACTACGATTACACGCATAATGATTATATCAATTCGGTCTCACGCCCGCGGCGTCAATCCTGCCATGAGTACCTTCCATCGCCGGCATTATGATATGATAACAATAAGACAATCCAAATGGGAGCATACGTGCGCGCTTACGTCGTGTCGATATGTCCAAGGAACAAATAAGACAACATTCCAAATGGAAGCATACGTGCGCTACGCGCGGTCGATGAGTCGAAAGGGAAACAATAAGACAGCATTCCAAATGGAAGCATACCCGTGCGCTACGCATCGTGTCAGTATGTCAAAAGGGAAACTTGAAGACGGCGTTCCAAATGGAAGCATGCGCGCTACGTCGTGTCGATATGTCCAAAGAAACAATAAGACAACAAGCGGTAATCAAAGTGGAAGCATACCCGCAGCGCCACGTCGTGTCGATGTCCAAAGCGAATAACAAAGTAAAACTATCAGCGGAAGGCGTGCGGTGGAATTTATCCACACGCCGGTCCGCGTCGAGTAAGTTCTCGACAAGTCAACCGACTCCATCGAGAGGCGGTGAGTATGAAACACAATTCTTGCACAACAAAGGCTATCACAACAAGCGTAGGCGAGTTTCACAACAACAAGCATAGGCGAGTTTCACAACAACAAGCATAGGCAAGTTTCACCACAACAAGCATAGGCAAGTTTATACACAACTCAAGTACTTTCATTTTATGCCCGAGTTTGGGTTTTACCTAAAGTACTACGTCACGTTAAATTCCTTTTAAAGAGATTTATTCCTTTTATAAAAGTCACGATACAGTAGTATAAAAATAGAGTGACTTATATCTTTTAAGTAAACTAAAACAACTTCCATACTATCCTTTTAAAACCAAATTAAAGCGACACCATGCCTTCTTTTTAGACCAAAACACTTCTCTTTTTTAAAGTCAAGTTACCACCTTAAAACGATGATAAAACCTTCTTTGTTTTCATAACGTCGTTATAACCAACTTCCCATAAGTGTTTATAACACGTTATGTTTTAAACTATTTTAAGACAACACAATGCCTTTCTTTACTAAAGTTCGGTTGCCTAATTTCAATTCTGTAGTCTCTTTTTAGAAAAGTTTCATAGTTGATGTCTTAATCTCTTTTAAAACAATTGAGTAACATATGCCACTAGAGTAGGTTATTCTTGATCATAATCAATCTTATTAGCGACCATGATCTAGAAAATGTAATATCATTTTGTCTCGTCTTAGCTTATGCGGATGGAGGTTTCTACTTGTTTTAATAATACCGTTAGTCATTACATTTTCCTTTATTAGCGCGATGGTTTGTTCGATACTTATTAGATTTAGAATCGGTAAAACATTATTCCTTTTAAAATCAAGTACTCATTACTCACGAATGAGGTTTCACACTAACATCCATATCAAGTCAAGTCTCTTGGGCGTTATACCTAACTTTCCATAAAGCTAGTATAACTCTTATGTTTTCAAAACCAAGTATTACTCTTCTTTCAAAGCGGTTTCTTAATGAAATACTTCAAATGCTTTATTATCACACATCAAGTCGGTTATAAGTCAAATCGATTTACCTTTTAACAATCACAAAGCATTTTCTTATCTACATAAAGTATTATAACCAACCTCCCATAAAGCCGTTATAACACTTTATGTCTCAAACCAATCAAATACATTTAGCACGTATGCGTCTCAGTACTACATAGTTACACACGTATCATGCTAGAAAAGATAGGAAGAGGTTCACATACCTCACGGCGATTATCGACTAATAGCCAAACGCTCAAGTACCTCAAACCGCTACTCCTTAAGCCAAGTAGACCGCGCCACACGTAGTATTTCAACCTATAGAGGCCACAAGGCGCCTATTAACATCTTAGATCTCAATGTAGAATATTCTACGAAAATTGTGACACCTCCCCGCATGACAGCGTAAATCTCTCCTCTGTCGAGGCCGCTACCAAGCCAACCGGGGGTTAACACGTCTAACCGGGCGTGTACAATTCTACTACACGATAATGCTACACAAGTCTCGTAATCACTATGTAATTCTGATTCGATTCTCTTCTTTAAATTCGGGCTTAAGTCGCAAGACATTGTCGTAAGTATTATTCAGCTTAAGTCAAAGACATTGCCGCACAACTATCTTGATTCTATATATAGTATACTTAACTATATACTCCTACAACATGTAATTTCCAATTACAAATGAAGGTTAGGAATGTTTACCTCGATAAGCCCAAAATTATCCGAGTTTATATGTCGATCTGAGCAAGGTTTAGCTCTACTCAGTGCGCTCAGGCCTCGACCAACCCTTGAAGTTCTAACCAGCCTACTTATAACTTCAACTACGGTGAAGATTTTTCCAAAGGTTTCATTTAGTGGCTAAAGGAAAGTATACTAGTATTTATGGGCTTTTCGTATAGAGGTAACCTTGGGAATACTACAAGGTATTTAGGCGAGTATTTGGGCATTATAGCAATACTAGGAGAGTATTTCTATACTGACAAGGGTATTATCTGAAAACAACTAGGCTAGGGGGTAGGCTCTCGCCTGAAGGCCCGACAAAGGGGAGGACTTGGTAGAATGCTACACAAGGGAGGGATTTTGAGACTTGGAGAATGATTTTGGATGAAGAAGTTCATCAACTAAGGGTATTTATAGGTCAAGCAATGGCCAACCAATGGCCAAGATGAAGACAAGTGTAGGGCTAGGATTTGGACAAGTGTTTGTGGGCCCCACTTTCTCATCTACTACACAAAATATCTAGCCAAACATTGACCAAATGTTTAAGGCAAGAAACATGAAAAAACGTGCAAAGGGAGCTCAACGAATCGTCCACTGGGTGACAAGTGTCACCCTCCGTTGGTCCAAAATATTTCGTCTCTCGGAAAAATTCGCAAAAATTATAAATGACATAGCCGAATTTTCCTCACGAAATTTGTGGAAGCGTTTAGTCGAAAACGACTCTTTTTGGCACTTGTGTACAAATTTCGAAACTATGCTTACTTTAAGGCTCAAATTAATATACGTATGCCCTCACGTACATACTCAGGAAATACGGGGTATAACAATTTCATCTCCCGAAAACATCCATAATGGCCAAAATCTCGAAAATAATGTGGGCGCCAAAAAACCGTAAATTTCTCCCGTGGGCCCCACGTGACCAATTCTGGAAAATAAAATCCATAATTCTCTTATATTCCAAGAAGTCCAAATACCAAAATTGAGAATCCAATTCCCAATAATAAACCTTTTACCTTCACGAGGTTCGGAATATTTTTCGTCGAAAATTCAAAATTTTCTTCCCTTTCGTACTTAGGGTTATATTCCCGTACATACGTCCTCACATACATACTCTGGAACTACGGAGTGTAACATTTTTCCCCAGAAACATTAGTCACGAATGTTCCTTCTAAGTCTCCAAACACACTTGCGCCAGTATAGTCTTCACTACTATACTTACAAACCAATTATGCCACGTATGGCCATAATATAACACCGCCGCAATACTTAAATCCGGCAACGAGGAATCACCTCTAAAGTGTATAACATCACTATTAACTCCCACCCATGGTCTAAAGGATACTCTCTTCGGACCTTCACTTCACATAACTAATCACTTCCATACTTTTAACACATGTTTGCTTCTTTTCTTACTCGTCGTACCCTTCTCTTGCAGCTGAACTTTTTCTAGTACATGTACCACATTTTAGTCATCGCTTCAGTTTTCAAAACCTTGGAGTTACCACCTCCAAACTTGGTCAATACTAGCTTGATTTCCTTTAAGGCCATTCGGCCTTGCGACCGGTCCGGTCGAATCGTCTGAACTCGTCTGATGGTTACCTAGACTTGGGCCCTGCACCCTCGTGACCCTATCACCTAGCGGGACCACCTCAAACTTACCCCACTTAATTCCGAGTTGCGGGTTGACCCGCGATTGGTCCTCAACCCGACCCATAAACGCACTAAATTATCATTCCTGGTCCGGAACAAATCTCAATATTTCAAGTCATGAAAGCCTAGGGGTCTTCTTAGCTCAACTACCCACTTTCATTCCTCACAACCCATGGAATTATCACACTAATATACCCCACGTATACTATGTACCTCGACAAAGATCAACCGTAAAATCTTTCACTCAAGACGACCTTATATCTAAGGTCTCAATGGTTATCAATATTCTAAGGCTCACAATTTCCATGCACCCAAACTTACCTCTCCCTCTAACCAGGTGTCTTAAACACAATTTACCCAATACTAACCGAACATAAAACTTAACACATAATCATCTTAACAACACATACAAGTCTCTAGAGGGTTAAAGATATACCTGTAACTATTGCTTCACTTTCCCTTCGTCGTTCTAAACGTAATCCTGCCCTGCAGGGCGTATAGCTAGAGAAGGCGATGAACCAGCCACTGATCCCGAAGGCTGAGTCTTTACATCCGCGCTACCTCTGGTCAGACAATCCTTCGCAAAATGGCCCTGTCGGCCGCAAGTATAACAAACTCCCAAACTAGCACGACACTCCCCATAATGGAGTTTACCACAATGGCCACACTGAGGTAAGGGTGGCCTCATCCAGCTAACACCCCTACTCCCCCGAAAACCTGAAACCTTGGAGCCCTGACCTGCTCCTGAATACCCCAGATGTCCTAAAGACTGTGAAGAAGTACTCGTCTTGGTGAAGTGCATATCTAGCACCTACGAGGTTGTCGCCTCGAAAGTTACCAAAGGACCCTGCTGTCTTGGCCCTCTTGTGTTGATCTCAGTCATTTCATCGACCTCTACGTTCCTCAGTCCCCTGTGCATAAGCTGCGATGCGTCGATGTCCGTGCGGTGAAGAGCTACTCTCAGTCTGGCCCATCACGACCTGACTGCTCGGCTCAGTGCCTACTGGGCACCACTTGTCAGTATACATCGTAGAATAGCGTGAACATACCTGACATACAAAAAAAAAACTTAGGCGATAACGACAACGAGGCTAGCCGATAAGGCCACCTTCAGTAAAATATACTCGATCCGTAAATAGAGCGACATTTTTCTTTTCTTTTATTGATCCTGATGTGACTCTGGACCTCAAGAATAACAACTCACGGGACGGGGCCCGCCGTACCACTGAATGTACAACAACCGACAATACCGAGGATAAGCCTCGAAATGAAGGAGCTTCAACAAGCAGTGATCCTAGGCGAGGATCGTGACACAACTTTACTGCGGCGTGACGCGGCCCAGGAAGTCGATGCAACATGTACCAAATATGTGGCCCAGAAATCGCGTAATGAAATCATAAGTCTAAAATAAAGCGAGACATGTATGATTACTCGATTAACACAACATGCCTTACTAACAATGAGAGTAAATAGGAGTATACTTACAATATAAAGTAGGAGGCTCGCGATCAAAGCGGGACCACCCGCATGATGTCGTTAAGCAATCCTATTCACGGGACTATTTCACCGCGTAGATCGCGTGGACCCGCACGAGGTATTCCTCGCATAGTTGTACCCGCGTGGGACTATTTCACCGCGTAATCCCATAAGGACTCGCGTGAGGTATTCCTCGCGTCATGGGTAGCAAATCCACGGAAGCGGTGGTATAACGTCTTGAGGTTTACCCGCCGTTTATACTCTTACCACCCGGGTGGTATAACGTCTTGGGGTTTACCCTCATTTATACTCTTACCCTAGCTCAACCGCCATCATACATAACATAAGCCCTACCGCTTATCGTATAATAAATAAGCAAGTTAAGAAATCCCCAACTTCTTATTAGCCTTATTAAATATACATTCTCATTTTAGTTTACTTAAGGCGCTAACGTGTCATTATAAAATCAGAATTTAACCCAAAGTACTACGTACTTCTATTCTTTTAAAAATGACTCTTTTCATATATAACTTCCAAGATACTAATAGCAGTAGTATCAAGTCATAACTACTTTTCAAGACAAGTCACGATACCTTTTAGAAATACATTTAGGCTTAAATCAAGTGACTTCTTTCCTTTAAAACCTTAGGCAATTGATGCCTTAAATCAAATTGCCTTCAATAAATCAAGCCATTTATCTTTCCATAAAGCCAATATAACCAACTCCCATAAAGTCGTTATATTCACTTTATGCATTAGTCAAGTACAATTTCTATCGAGGACTTATCGTTTAAGCGAAACAAGTATCGCGTATTTTAAAACTCTTCAAGTCCCTTAACATACTTAAATTACTTAGAGTAAACCACTCTTTAAACTTTCCATAAAAACAAGTATCAAAATACTTTCAACATACTTAAAGTCTCTTAACTTTGAAAACCAAGATATCATAACATTTAAACAAGTGAGTTAATTCCCTAACTTTCGATCAACTTGGACGTTCTTAAAATAAGCCAAGGATGTCAAATGGACTAGATTGTCAAAATCTTGTCGTCTACCGTACTATATCGTGAAACTAGTCATGCTCAAAAGATAGGAAAAGTTCCACATACCTCTTTGGTCAAACCACATCAAGTACAAATTCCGCGTGTAGTATGTCGACCTATAATATTCACAATCGTCCATTAAGGCCTTACTTCAAGCGTAGAGTATTATAAGTGTTAAGTCTCTAAATTCTCGGAAAATCGGACACCTCATTTGTTTTTACTAACTTTGCCACCTTTTCCAAGGTCGAAATGCAATAACCAAACATCCCAAATTGGCTCACAACAATATAGAAGGTAATCGATGCAAATGAATAACCAAGCGACCCCGATTGGCTCGCGATAATATAACAATACCAATTCTTATTCAATTTCCATTTCAATCCAAATGGTTTAGTATAACATGATATCAAGCGCGATCGATTACAACTACTACAATTCTCGAGTAGTTAAACGTGCGGCGATTCTAAATTAACGACCAAAATTGCATTTCAATTTCAAAGGCTAATCGTGTCATTTTCGGTTCTAGGCTTCTACAATCCGTATCACTTATCAAACTTCATAACACAAATCACATGATCACTTACAACTTATAATAACGTGGAAACTTCAATTACAAAAGTAAAGCGAAGATTATACCTCAATTAGCCCAATTATGATCCAAGATCACAAGTCGCTCATGCAACTTTAGCTCCTCGCTTTCGGCGTTCCAATCCACTCCAAGCAACCGCCAGAAGCTTAGAATAACTCATCTTCAAGTTCGAGCTTCAAAGTTGAATAACCACTTTAGGTTTTAGCCTTGCGACTAATACAACGCCTCTTTTCCGAAATCTTTCTTTGAGAAAACCTTACAATACTCTTAGGAACCTTGGTTTAAAGTTGGGAATTATTGGACAAGAATTGAAGATTTTCCTCTTGAAACTTGTCAAAGCGTGAGCTTCCATAGTGAGCAAGACAAGATTTCAATTTTTTTCTAAGTGTAGAGAATGACAAAGTCTTGCTACTAGTAAGCTTATATAACAAAATGGAAGGTCTAGATTAGTGCATATGGATGGCTCGGATGTGTTTCACATGGATCTTGCCCAGTGGCCGCCGGACTTTTAGTCGACAATGTCAAGCTAAGTCATTTGCAAGACTTGTCATCCTAACAATGGTCAAATGACCCTTTTGTCCTTGTTAAATTTCGTCGAGACAACATAAGGGGGTGACACGTGTGCCTCCCATTAAATCACAATATTTCGTTTCCGACAAATCCAAAATTCGATAAATTTTACTCGTCTCAAACCTTAACATTTGAGTTCTTACGTGCGTTCTTAAAACATATCACGGAATTTCCGGTGTAACATTCTTCCCCTTAGAAACATTAGTCCCGAATGTTCTTTCGGAGTCGACTTAAAGATAGAGACATAGTCTCCTTACAACCTACATACCAATAATGCCACGGTGTACGTACCAAAATGCCGACTGAACCCCGTGTGTCAGCGTCGGTTATTTGCATAAAGCCTGGCGACTCTAAGCTTACAAATAATCTTTCCGGATAAGCCGCCTTATCCACGGCCGTGAATCAAATGCGGACCAAATAATGAACCTCGCCCATGCCGAACCCACCAATGGCGATCTACACTTTCTTACATCTGAGGCCTCATACGAGGTCATCAGAATCTGGAAGGGTATATTATTGTACTCGACACAACAAGAGACAATTAACCTCCGGTATTTACGAAATCAAGAACACAGGCCGCGTCCTATCCTCGGGTGCTGGATAGTGCGCCTTGCTGTCCGTCGGTGCGAGGGTGTAATGCAACAGAGACTACATCGTGTCCCTAATCCTCCTGAAAAACCTCGAGTTATCCGTAGCAGAGCTCGTGCAGCCGGTCATCATAAGCGTAGGAACCGTGCGATCTCACAATCTCTACGCTATACAAGCAAGCATAATCCTCGGTAGTAAGGGTCCTAAATCAGAAAGAACACGGCTGGTTTCGCGACTAATTACCATGACCCGAGGAGTCGCGCCATAAGTGCGATGCCACCTGTAACAAGATCTATATTAATTACCTCTCGTATCTAGGTTGGGATTTCAATCGCTGCAATAGCCCACTGGCTTCGGTGCTCAACCATGACTGCTACTATCTCGGACACTAGCGGTAACTCCGCTATGTCCGCTTTTCCAGGTCATCTAACCCATACATCTACGAGGTCACGACCACGACTTAGTCGGCCCCGAACAATTAGGGCAAAAGCAGCGCGTGCCTCGCAAAACCTGCTGACTAGTCCTACGACCGGTACCGCAATCTATCCTCATCTCACGCCCGTGCGGTGCTACTCGGCGAACTCTTCTCTCCTCGGAGAGTCATATTTAGATATCGTATCATAAGCCGGATCCTCATCATCGCCTCTTTATTTCCTCAACGATGGAAGACTCGGCAACCTCTCGGATCTGAACTTCATTAACCTTGAAACCGATAATCGAACCCCAGGCTCAGATGGCGGAAGAATCTTACAGACTACATCCTGTCTATCTGGCTGCCCACCTGGAAGACTACCCTTAGGTCCATCACAAAGAGTATCTGTAACTGTCTTGGCTTTCCCCGGATGGTATAGGATATCAATAACACAATCCTTGAGTAACTCTAACCACCATCGGTGTCGCAAATTCTACTGCCTCAGTCTGCAGATATACCGGAGGCTTTTGTGGTGCGCAGTATCCACGTGAAGTGCGTATATCGTCATGCCCCCGAATCTTCAAGGCATGATTTAAGCTGCCAACTCTAAATCGTGAGTGGCGCGATTTCTTTCGCTTCCTAACTCAGGGAAAACATAGGTTCTAACCTTATCGGGCTCGACACAACCTAGCCCAACACCCAGCGTGTTATCATCAAAACCTAACCTCTAGTCTTTCGGGAGGAATTCTGGTAGTCGTGGTCGACTTGTCTTCCGATAACGAAAGTCTTTCTCATTCTGCGAAATATTCGGGTATCCTTAATCTCACTTATGGTTCTGTTTCCACTTTTTGTTGCAACCAAACTTGGTCACTAAACTTAGACTTAATTCCTTTGCTTGCCTCGTGGCTAAGACTTCTTGTCGATCACAATTTAGGGGAGGTTTCTTGATCTCGTCAGTAGTAACCCGGTTTTCCTTTCCCGGTTGTAGAGCCTATAACTAGGTGTTACCACATTTTCTCGAAATGTTCCTACTTCCCATTATTTACTAATGGTCTTTACACTAGTGCAGGGTAAACATATCTCGTGCAACCTATTTTTAACCATAGTCGTATTCTCCTTTATTATTCTGGTCATATCTGCGTCTAACAACATGGAGTACATGCGACCCCATAATATGCAAATCATCCTTTTCGTGGGGAAGAGAACTTATCTCCTATCTTGAACTTTCCTGGAGTCGCAACCCTACTCGCAGGTCTCTTGCGGTCGATGGTAGCTAATCATCACGCCCGCCTTTAAGTTAGTGTAGATTTTCCAACTACCAAAGATGCCTCGACTTTCGCGTAGCGACTCGTCTTATTTTTATTCTTGCCTTGTACATTTTCCTGAAATTATCAGGAAGGTCGTGGCCGACCGCCACACCAAACCAACTCCAAGTACCTCGAGGGCACTTAAAATAACATCCTCCAAATTCAATTATTACATACTTCCGTCGATTTACCCCAGTAAACAAGTCACGCGGACTTAAAAGAAAACAATGTCAAAGAAGGAAGGATAATTCATGGTTACCACCACTTCTCTTCCTTTCCACTCGATAATCGACTGCAGAAATGATGCGAATCAATCTCTCTTATGTAGTCACGTTGGCATAACAAGAGGCCAACTAGCGAACCATAATGACCTCGATATGCGTCATAACGGCTCTGTTGGGTCCAGCGACTTTATCGTTCGTCGATTATTATCTAACCGCTCGGCTACCACCCAACACTCGCGGGTGTAGTCACCTCGAAAGGTCTCATGGATTCGGGTTCCATTTCCTTATTCTTGGTTGCTCTCTTTCCTACAGTCGTACTCTTCCCGTGCTCCCGAGCTTATTCTAGCGTCACGTCATAGCCTTCATCTGTTTGGGCCTCGAATCTGCGGAGTTACTAAATTAAACAATCTGAGGCCCGTTCAGGCTCTCATGACTGGTTCGGTGGAACACGTCCACGAACCAGTAAAATGACTAACTAAACTTGGGCCTTGCACCTCGTGACCTGTCGCATAGCGGGACTACTACTAAGCGATCCCGTTTCTTTCAAGTTGTGGGCGACCTAAATAGATCCCAACCCGACTCGGCGTGCTTAACTCTTTTCCTAGGTCTGTCTTAACTTTTTACTACAGAAGGCCTTATATACCTAAGGTCTCGGTGGTTATCAACATTTTTAGGCTCGCGATTTCCATGCTCCAAGCCTATCTTATCGAGCCCCGTAAGGTCTGAGAACTTTCGTAATATCATAATCGTGTTGTCTTGACCACAACAACCATACTTTCTTCGTCGGATCTCGCGTACAATTCCCTTAAGCATACCGCGTGGCAAGTTGCTAACATAGTCTTCCAAGTCCCTTAATTAACTTCTTAAGGGTCCATTACCTTTTCCGATAACTCATCGTTTCCTAATTATCTCAAATTAGTACGTAAAACCTTGATGAGAATTCATTAAATGTTCATACCTTCCGGTATTTATTTAGTCCCTTCAAATCTGGTAATCTAAATCATTCTAGGCAACTCGCGTCGACCTCATACATAAATTCGCATAGTTGTATGTCACAATACCAACTACAACCATTATGACACGGATCGCGATCCACGTAATCCTTGCGGGTCATCTTTGCGCTTTCTCGTGGCGCAAACAATCATAACTTGTTGGAGAGGCGACCACAACCATACGTCTCTATCGCGCGATCTTAGAGTGAGAAGAATGGAAACCAATCCTAAATGTCCTGCGACCTCACGATTATAGATGTGCGCAACACACCGATAATCAAGACTCTGAACCGCGATGCGTAGACCTTTCAGAGGACTAAGCGTTACGATACCACTTTGTCACGACCGACCGGGCCGGCGGTGCCCTACAGGCACCGCTTGCCAGTATACATCGAGAGAATAACAGTGAACATACACAACATATAAAAAAAACTTAGACGGTAACCAACAAAGGTAGCCGATAAGGCCACCCAGTAAAATATACTCGATCCGAAATAGAAACGGTACATTTTCTTTTCTTTTTGCAATCCACAATGTGACTCTGGACCTCTAAGAATAACAACTCTGGCGGGGCGGGGCCCCGCCATACCCCGAATGTACAACAACCGCAATACGAGGATAAGCCTCGAAATGAAGGAGCTTCAGCGGTGAGCAGTGATCCTAAGGCGAGGATCGACACATACTTTACTGCGGCGTGAGCGGCCCGAGGAGTTCGACAACATGTACCAAATATGTGAATCAAAGTCTTGTAATGAAATCATAAGTCTAAAATAAAGCGGAGACATGTATGATTACTCGATTAACGATGCAACATGCCTTACTAACAATGAGAGTAAATAGGAGTATCTTACAATATAAAGTAGGAGGCTCGCGATCAAAGCGGGACCACCCGCCCGCGGTATCGTTAAGCAATCATATTCACGGGACTATTTCACCGCGTAGATCGCGTGGACCCGCGTGAGGTATTCCTCGCATAGGTACACGCCCGCGTGGGACTATTTCACCGCGTAAGCCCAAGGACTCGCGTGAGGTATTCCTCGCGTCATGGGTAGCAAATCCACGAAGCGGTGGTATAACGTCTTGGGGTTTACCCGCGTTTATACTCTTACCACGAAGCGGTGGTATAACGTCTTGGGGTTTACCCTCATTTATACTCTTACCCTAGCTCAATGGCCATCATACATAACATAAGCCCTACTGCTTATCATACGATAAATAAGCAAGTTAAGAAATCCCCTAACTTCTTATTAGCCTTATTCATATACATTCTCATTTTAGTTTACTTAAGGCGCTAACATGTCATTATAAAATCCGAATTTAACCCAAAGTACTACGTACTTCTATTCTTTTAAAAATGACTCTTTTCATATATAACTTCCAAGATACTAATAACGTATTATCAAGTCATAACTACTTTTCAAGACAAGTCACGATACCTTTTAGAAATACATTTAGGCTTAAATCAAGTGACTTCTTTCCTTTAAAACCTTAGGCAATTGATGCCTTAAATCAAATTGCCTTTCAATAAATCAAGCCATTTATCTTTCCATAAAGCCAATATAACCGACTCCCATAAAGTCGTTATATTCACTTTATGCATTAGTCAACAATTTCCTATCCAAGGGACTTATACGTTTAAAGCGAAACAAGTATCGCGTATTTTAAAACTCTTGAGTCCCATAACATACTTAAATTACTTAGAGTAAACCACTCTTTAAACTTTCCATAAAAACAAGTATCAAAATACTTTCAACATACTTAAAGTCTCTTAACTTTGAAAACCAAGATATCATAACATTTAAACAAGTGAGTTAATTCCTAACTTTCGATCAACTTGGACATTCCTAAAATAAGCCAAGGATGTCAAATGGACTAGATTGTCAAAATCTTGTCGTCTGCAGTACTATATCGTGAAACTAGTCATGCTCGAAAGATAGGAAAAGTTCCACATACCTCTTGGGTCGAACCACATCAGTACAAATTCCGCGTAGTATGTCAACACATAATATTCACAATCGTCCATTAAGGCCTTACTTCAAGCGTAGAGTATTATAAGTGTTAAGTCTCTAAATTTCTCGGAAAATCGGATGACACCTCCTTTGTTTTACTAACTTTGCCACCTTTTCCAAGGTGAAACACAATAACCAAACAACCGATTGGCTCGCAACAATATAGAAGGTAATCGATGCGAATGAATAACCAAAGCTGATTGGCTCGCGATAATATAACAATACCAATTCTTATTCAATTTCCATTTCAATCAAATGGTTTAGTATAACATGATATCAAGCGCGATCGATTACAACTACTACAATTCTCGAGTAGGTAAGCGTGCGGCGATTCTAAATTAACGACCAAAATTGCATTTCAATTTCAAAGGCTAATCATGTCATTTTCGGTTCTAGGCTTCTACAATCCGTATCACTTATCAAACTTCATAACACAAATTACATGATTACTTCTAACATAATAGCGTGGAAACTTCAATTACAAAGTAAAGCGAAGATTATACCTCAATTAGCCCAATTATGATCCGAGATCACAAGTCGCTCCTTAGACTTTAGCTCACTCTTTCGGCGTTCAATCCACTCCAAGCAACCGCCCGAAGCTTAAGAATAACTCATCTTCAAGTTCCAACTTCAAAGTTGAATAACCGCTAGGTTTTCGCCTTGCGACTAATACAACGCCTCTTTTCGAAATCTTTCTTTTGAGAAAACCTTCTGATACTCTTAGGAACCTTGGTTTAAAGTGGGAATTATTGGACAAGAATTGAAGATTTTCCTCTTGGAAACTTGTCAAAGCAGTGAGCTTCCATAGTGAGCAAGACAAGATTTCAATTTTTTCTAAGTGTAGAGAATGACAAAGTCTTGCTACTAGTAAGCTTATATAACAAAATGGAAGGTCTAGATTAGTACATATGGATGGCTCGGATGTGTTTCACATGGATCTTGCCCAGTGGCCCTTGGACTTTTAGTCAACAATGTCAAGCTAAGTCATTTGCAAGACTTGTCATCCTAACAATGGTCAAATGACCCTTTTGTCCTTGTTAAATTTAAATCGAGACAACATAAGGGGTGACACGTGTCACCCTCCCGTTAAATCATGATATTTCGTTTCGACAAATCCAAAATTAGATAAATTTTACTCGTCTCAAACCTTAACATTTGAGTTCTTACGTCGTTCTTAAAAACATATCCTGGAATTTCCGGTGTAACAACAACCTGCTAGATAATCATCAAGTCGTGACATATCGGTGCACTCATCCTCCGTATGCGCCCTAGAGTGGGGCGTCACAGAGCTAATGAGTCGAACTCTATGTTGTACTCCGAACCGTCGCCCGTTCTGTCTCGACATCATAAAACTATCCACTCGGGCTCGCCTCATGCATGGAGGCAAGAAATGGTTAAGAAACACCTCCAGGAACTCGTCGACGGTGGAAGCGCATGCTCCCGGGATAGTTCCGTGAATCAAACCGGTTTGCAATATCCGCGGCCGTCTGAACCGGTACCGATTCGGTCTCGAGGCCCTAATCACTCTCGTGATCATTGCGGCGGTCGAATAAACTCACGAGGATCATCCTCGGCTCGATCCATAAAACTGCGGTGGATTGCGGCTCGAAAGTATCGAAGCCTCGAACTATCGGTTGCAGGGTGCACCGTTGGTACTGGCCAAAACCTCAGACTCTCGTCTGTCCTCGTACTAGCCACGATCCTGGCGATGGCGGGTCGTCTCTTTGTAACCCGTATCCTCGGCTCGCAGTGGTGGGCGGAAACTCGAGATATCATGGCCTCGATAGATATTGTTGCGCTGCGCTAAACATTCTTGAGGATGGCGGCGTCGCGAACTCCGTATGAAGTACTACCTCGGTAATGGTAGTGCATGCCACAGTAACCTGCGTGTTCTACTCGCGACTCTCTGTTTGCCTTGCCATACAGGCCTGGTTGCCTTGCGTAGAGGCATAAGCGGTACATAAGAATACGTCGGAGGAGTCGACTTATAACACAACTCTAAGGCACGATCTCGAGTGAGAAGAATGGAAACCAATCCTAAATATCCTCTGACCTCACGATTATAGGTGTGGTGCACAACAGCCGATAATCAGAATCTACTAGATACGATGCGTAGACACTTTCAGAGGACTAAGCGCTAAGATACCACTTTTGTCACGACCCGACCTCGGGCGCGGTCGTGCCTTACCGGACACCACTAGTGATAAAACATCGAGAGAAAAACCAGTGAATAAAAATCATAGACATGGAACAATATAAAATAAGAAAGCAGGCTAACAATACGGTCGCGCTTTACTGCGTATATATAAAACTCGAGCGGTTATCCTTTACAAGCCGGCTCAAAAGCGATTACTCTGAGCCTCTAAGAGTTTGATATAACAACTATGGCGGGACGGGGCCGTCGTACCACTGAATGTACAAGAGCCTATAATCTCGAGGAACCGTACCAAAAGATAAGCCTCGGAGAAGCGGAGCTTCCGATCTGTGGTCGTGATCCTATGGCGAGGATCAACAGCCGGTGTACCTCTACTGCGGCATGAATGCGGCCCCGAAGGAGGTCGATCTGGCAGTACCAAGTATGTGGCGAAAATCGTAATGAAATCATAACGATCTATATAAAGCGGAGACATGTATGATAACCAAACTCTGATACCTGATATATAGCGATCATGTCAAGTCGAGGACTCGTACCCTCAAAGTCGTCACTCGAATATAACCGTGGGTCTCGCCCGCGATATCAATCATGCGGTGGAATTCCTTCCTCGCCTGCCGCGATCTATGATATTATATAACACCTGATGTACCGCATGAACACGAGTCCGCGTGTCATAAAACCATCTGGGCAGTAGGAAAACTAACCACGGATCCTCGCGTCATCATAAAAGCGGCCGGGGCAAGTATGAAGGCATAGCTACGAGATCGGCTGCGTCGTCAGTGGCCAAGCGAATCAAAGTCGGCTACAATATCCGTCCTGCCGCAAGATATGGCCAGGCAAATGCGGAAGCCATCTACGGATCCTGCGTACGGCCATGCTATAGAACTAACGGGTAAGTCTGAAGGCCAACTACGAGTTCGCTTTGCGTCGCGCGACCGGCCAGAACAATGCGAGCAACTACGGATCTTGCTGCGTCGACAACCAGATTCCACTGCGTCACGAAGGCGGCCGGGGCGGTCATGGCTAACTACGGTACCTCTGCATGCGAGACTTCGCCATAAAGCGGCCGGGCAATGAAGGCGCGACGGTACCTCTGCATCACGCCAATGGCCGGGCAAGTCGAAAGCTTGACTACGGATCGCTGCGTCGACAAACCTCGTGGAGAGCTAGTCCGTGGAATAACAATAATAATGGAAGCATACGTGGGCCAACGTGTCGGTATGTCGAGGAAATAACAAGATAACCGAGCCTCGTGAGAGGCGGTAGTATAGAAATACAACACTTGCAACAAAGGCTATCACAACTAGCGTGGCAAGTTTAACATCTTTTAGACTTTCCTTTTATGCCAATCGGGTTTTAACCCCGAAGTACTACATCTTCAATTCTCTTAAAGATCCTTTTTACTTAAAAACCACGATACTAATACGTAGTATCAATACACTTTCATGTTTACATCAAGTACTTTATATTTTTAAACCAAGTGGCTTACACTTTTAAAACAATGTCAAGTATACTTTTAAAAAACCAAGTAACTCATTTCTTTTAAGATCAAGGCACTCTTTTAAAATCAAGCCACTTATACTTTTCCAATCAATACAAGTTCAATATTTAAAAATAAGTTACTTATACATTTAAACTCAAGTAACTTACTCCTTTCAAAACAAGTAACCTATACTTTTTTAAATCAAGTTACTTCTCCTTTCCCAAAATCAAGTCGTTTATAAGTCAAGTCTCATATCTTTCAAGATCAAGTCTCTTAACTTTCAAAATCAAGTCTCTTATCTTTTAGAATAATCAAACCATTCCTTTATCTTCATAAAGTCGCTATAACTAACTTCCCATAAAGTCATTATAACACTTTATATTTTAAACCAACCAAAGACAACCAAATTCATTTAACACACGTACGTCTACCGTACTTTATAGTTCACAACAATCATGCTCAAGAGGATAGGAATATTTACATACCTCTTCGGCTTAATCCACTAGCCAAGTCGAGTATGCCACGCGTAGAATACCAACCTATAATAATCAAACACGTCTATCAACATCTAGATCTCTTCGTAGAATATTTCTAAGTATAGGGTCTCTTATTCTATGAAAAATCGGGCAGCACTTCCCCTGTTTTTACGTACTTTTCCACCTTTTTCAAGGCCCGAATTTCAATAACCAACAAGCCACATTTAAGGCGAAATAACACAACAATACCAAAAGGGGATTACACGCCTAACTGGACGTGTAAAATTACCATGATATATAAAATAGTCCGTTAGTCCAAAGTAAATACGATCGATGTAAATACAGTCTAATGTAAATACAGTCCAAAGTAAATACAGTCCAATGTAAATACAGTCCATTAGTCCATTAGTTGGTGTTCTTGGCCAACTACTACAATCAAACTTATCCAATTTTCGGCTAGCATGCCGGAATTACTTCTTTAATCTTCCAAATTATATTCCAATCTTTATATAAGTTATAATTACTTTGTTATTAACTGTCAACATGTAATAGATACGTTTTTACCATTTTAATGGCTAACATGTCAATTTCTCCATTTTTAGCAACTTAACAAGGTCCAAATCTTTTCCATCTTCCTTCCATGTATTACAAACTTGTTTATATACAACAGCGTATATAATATCCAACCGCAAAGAGAACAAAGTTCATTACCTCAAAGAGCCCAAAATAATCCAAGAACTAAAAGTCGATCCGTAGCACGTTTAGCTCCTATTCCTTACGTTCCAATCCGCTCCAAGCAACCCTTAGAAGCTCCTAACCAATTCTTCCTCAAGATCCAACTTCAAAAAGTGAAGAACACTTTAGGCTTCAAACATGCAAGTTTCGGCCAAGGCATGGTTTTTAGGCTAGGGGTGTAAAATCTTGTCTAACACTTGGTTAATAACCTTCCTAACACATCAAGGAAGAACACTTAAGAATTTAAGAATTGTTGGACACCTTTAGGTCATGATAATTTCCCAATGTCGAGAGAGCATCAGGGATGGAGTATATTTCAAGTCTTGAAATAATTCTAAGTGTGGGAGATTTCATCCTACTAGTGTGATGATATAAGACAACCAAGGGCTAGGATTAAAACATGTGTGTGGTTGAGATTAGGAACAAGTGTGTGTGGGTCCCACAAACCACTTGTCCACACAAATATCTCACAAATATCTAGCACAAGACTTGTCCCACTTGCCTCAATTTACGACATGGGCCCACAGGAGTGACACGTGTCGCCCTACTATTCGTCCAAAATATTTCATCTCCCGAAAACATCCATAATGGCCAAAATCTCGAAAATAATGTAGGCCCCACAAAACCGTAAATTTCTCCCGTGGGCTCCACGTGACCAATTCTGGAAAATAAAATCCATAATTCTCTTATATTCCAAGAATTCCAAATACCAAAATTGAGAATCCAATTCCCAATAATAAACTTTTTTCCTTGAGGTTGGAATATTTTAAAGTCGAAAATTCAAAATTTTCTTCCCTTTCGTACTTAGGGTTATATTCTCGTACGTACGTTCTCACATACATACTCTGGAACTACGAGGTGTAACAATTTTGGACTATATTAACAAAACTAATTGTCTTCTGGGATGTAATCCAGGGAAAGGTTATAGGTTTTCCATCAAAGGTTCCTGTAAGGCCTTTTTCATCAGTATTGGTGATGGGCATTAGTCCATTAATAAAAGGGATGCCTAGGATGATATCATTGGATAGGTTCTTGACTAATATGAAAGTTTGTTCAATGCAAGTTTTGTTCTGGCAAATGAATGCGCTAGGTAATTTGTAGGAAACATCGAAATTGCTTCCATCTGCACCAGATACTCTACGGGTAGTTTTGGTAAAATATTTAGTAGGGATTAATCCTTTCCAGATGCAATTGAGATCTGCCCCTGAGTCAATTAAAGTTGGGACATTCTTGAGGATGGCATTGCCATGGATAAGAAGGTTTATCTCAGTAATTCATCTTTGTCGCATAACTGGAGTACCTATGAAGTCATCAGGTAGGCTGAAGTGCTAGGTTGGCTGATGATAGGAGTATGTCCTACTTTTCCGGAGATGTCCGGGGTTTTCTCAGAATATGAGATAGTTTCTAAGAGGGTAACTCGGTTTACTAAACTGTCGTATTTGCCATGCATCTGAGTTATCTCTCTTCTGAGATTCATAATCTCTTCTTTTAATTCCTGAGTTGTAATAGGATCTTTGGAGTTCCTTTTCTTTTGTAACTCAGTGAGTAACTCCGAGAGATTATACGGAGGATCAATATGAGTCTTGATCTTGATAGGAGTTTTGTCTTTCTCTTGTGCTTTGAGAATTGCGTCAATGATTTTAGCCTTATGGGCTTCATCGGAAAATTCTTTAAGAAGGTCATTAATTTCTTCTCCATTGATGACGCTTATGTTGAAACTGGAGAACTGAGCTTGGAGTTTATAAAACTCATCGTCAGTGTCATCAATATCTTTGATGGCTTGACATCTATCCTTGGTACAGCATGAAGCCTCTTCCTCCGAGGAAGATGAATAGGGGTCATCTGAATCTGTACCTATGGTATCTTCTGGATCATCGGACTTGTCCGAATCTACCATGATTTTCTTTAAAGCATTCTTGATGCTTTCATCTATATCAAGATTATTGATTTTTTCTTTTTACACCGATTGGCGTAATGACCCTTTTCTCATGCATGGCGTGTAGGATCCTTTTTAGGTCTCTTGTTATCCACTTTCTTGTTGCACTATGGACTCTTCTTTTAGCCGCTTTCTTCTTGTAAGAGTTTGTTTGGAATCTTGAATAATCCTTGTATGGCAAATGCTTGGCGACCTTTTTTCTTTGGCTTTGCGAAGAGCTTGGTCGATCCGTGGCGAATCGTGAAGTCACCTAATTGAGCTTTTACTCAAATTCTGTTTCTTCAACTCTTTGCAGCTTTAAGTCATTGCATAGGTTTAAGCCTTCATCCGTGCAACGTCCAATGAGTTGTCCAAAGGAATAATCTTCCCATTGAATCTGTGAACTTTCATTAATCTTGAGAGTCCTTTTGACTCTTTCGTGAAGTGATGGGAGACCGTGATAAACTGGCCTTCGAAGCTACTACTAGTTTGGGAGATTCTAAACCCTACTAAGGAA
Source organism: Przewalskia tangutica (assembly GCA_029844215.1). NCBI lineage: Eukaryota > Viridiplantae > Streptophyta > Magnoliopsida > Solanales > Solanaceae > Przewalskia > Przewalskia tangutica. The sequence continues at coordinate 57,947,174 of CM056722.1, read as the reverse complement.
AACACCTTTGTACCATCTGAAAGAGGTTAGGGTTGGACAACTCCTAACTTGAATTTACGGAGTGTTACATTATCCCCCTCTCAGGATCATTCGTCCCCAAATGAGAGTTGTGGCCTAAGATTTTACTAAACCTCAAGTCTTCAAAATTTTCGTTAGAGTGCCTTTGTGTGACGAGCTATCCCAAAATAAACCTCAGCTAACAACCTAACAACAATGATGTGGTCCTCACAAGAACTCCCACGATTACAACAAAATAAGTCTACACACGAAATGAGGAATTATAACTTTAGTCTATACTTTTGCAAGAATTCGACAATCAGAAGGTTCAACACATGGAATATGTAATAAGTAAGGGTATTATGGCATGAGTGTCATTAACAACAACTAGATGGTAACTACACCCCTTCGATACCATCTTGTGAGTCTTAAGATACGAAATAAATCTACCTCGAGATTTAACAATATCACTATTCCATTCTTTAACGGGTTCATCACGAAATTCAAGCCTAATTATTTTTTTATTGACAATATAGAGTTTCATAACTCTTGGAAAGACAGTCTATTCCTAATCACATTAAACTTTACCAATTCTAATTCAAATAAATCAGCAAAATTCTCACGGCCCTTAACTACCACTACACAATATCTATAGATTCTAGAAGCACTAACTGGGACACTATTATGGGTATTTATAAAAAAAAAGTTCTAACAATCATTTGGGTACAACACCGAAATTAAGGGCAAAGTATGGACTCACATAAGAAAGATTCGAGCCTAGGCAGGCTAATGAGTACACATTAAAAAGCAGAAAATACTTAGAATACTTAAGACCGCGTCTTACAGGCTCGACCACTCCCTGCAAGACAAACCACCAAATACCTACTACAATTTCAAGGGACTTTATGCCATTCATCAAATCATAAATCACAATCAAAGTGCACTTTATAGCACCATTATTTACTAGGTTATAAACTACAACACGAGTTAAAGTTATCTCTACAAGACATGACCAACGAACACGTCAGAATGATACTGAATGACGTTCAAGCTCTATAGCACAATCTAGAATAAAGAAGAATGAGAAACAACTATAAATGTCCTGATAGTCTTTCAATCATGCAGGTGATAAGGCTGCACAAGGAAGATTGTACTAGACACAACTCCATGAACGAGAGAAATCCTAAGACAACACAAACTTAGGCTCTGATACCAAGTTTGTCACACCCCAAAACCTATCTTGGATGCAACATGCATCTGATGCATTGAACAACATCGGAAGCACCTTGTAAAATTAATAAATATCTAATCACTTTTAATAATATTTTAATATAAGTCATTTAAGGCTAACTGAAATCATGTTCGCACGTATAAAATAAAATCAACGAAAGTCGATGTTATACCCCGTATTTCCAGAGTATGTACGTAAGGGAATACGTACGAAAGTCTTGCCTTAAAGATAAGCCTTGGACGTTTTATTTTGTACCTGACTCACTAAAAGAATCGTTTTCACGAAAGCGTTTCCCACGACTTTCGTAGAGTAAATTAGGCTATGCCATTTCTTATTTTGCGGATTTTTCAGAGAGGCGAAACATTTTGGACCAACGGGAGGGTGACATGTGTCACCCTCGCATTGAAAGCAAGTGGGGTGGCTTTGGGCGATTGGGCGTCAAGAGGGTGTTGGCCTTGGCGATTGGGTCCTTGTTTAGGCCTTGTTTTGTGGAGTGTTTTGTGGAGTGTTTTGTGGAGTGTTTTGTGGAGTAGGAGTTAGGGTGCACTTGGCTTGATCTTGGCCTTACACTTGCCTTGCACTTGTCTTCATCTTGGCCATTGGTTGGCCAAGGCTTGAGCTATAAATACCCCCTTAGAGATGAAGAGTTATTCATCCACAAAGTTATCTTCCAAGTCTAAAAATCCTCTCCTCTCCTTAAGCTTTTTCCATACACCTCTTCACTCCACTTGTGTTGTATGGAAGATATCCTACCACAATAGCCTATCCTAAATATACCCCCCCTCCATTGGTATAAAAGTTACCTTCTTGTATCGTGAGAATGCCCAAAATACCAGAGCCCACATACCTGACTACGTAGTAGAAGTTCTGAAGAAATTCTAGGGTTCTTGGAGCATACAACTTAGAACAAAACCTTGCTCAGCGACTTTTCTAGGATATTATTGGGCTTACCGGGTAACTAATCCTAACCCTCTTTTGAATCATATATATCTTTGTTGTAGTATAAGAATAAGTATAAATACTTAGAAGTATATCACGAATAGAATTGAAGTATTAATCACTTAGAAAGGTTTAAAGAAGAATAATCAAAGCTGTACTTACATAGAATTTGTTTTCACGATGAACTTATATAGCTCATGGGTAGGGAAGTGCTGCCTGACTTACAGTAGAATTATGAACCCACTTAGAATGACCTTGAGTAGTCTTTGATAGATATCTGTGACTATTATAGGTGACTCTCTCTGTAGCGACATATTGACTTGGCGGTGGTTTTATTTGAGAAGGTATGTGATTCTTCCTAAAGCATGATATTTTACAATATATATATAGTGCGGTGAGGCGTACATGTGTTAAGCGAATAATAACTACGGCAATGTCTTTGACTTAAGCTTTGAATAATACTTACAGCAATGCCTGTGGCTTAAGCTGAATAATAAAGAATGAAAACATTTCAAAAGACTCTTTGAATCATATTATCGGAAGAGAACTAATTGGTTTTAAAGCGAAGCTTAAGAGTTATACTAGCTTTATGGGAAGTAAGTATAACCACTTAAGATTTATAAAAGAAACAAGTTTGCCTATGTGTTTATAACGGACTTGTATTGTGAAAGAATAATAAAGATGGTTTGATAAATGAGCGTGATATGATCTATGTGTGTTAGTATCTTGTAACGTTTGTATAGGTGAGTATCCTTGTTGTGCTTATGTTGTTTAAAGATAAGTTGTTATGTTAGTATACTATCACTCACCTCTTGAGATGATCACAGGGGTTAAGCGCCCTCCGTGCGGGGTAGACTCGGTGATGCAGGACCGTGATTCGAGAATACCTAAATGCGGGTCGGGGGCCTATGCGGGCTACGGAGTTCGAGTTAGTATGCGGGGTTATGCCTCATGCGGTGCGTGTGGCCATGCGGACGGCGAGTCGGGGCGATGCGAGGTAGCTACCCTCGATGCGGGGTTATACCTCATGCGGGCCCGTGAGTGGCCTATGCGGACTCGGGAGTCGAGTTAGGCTTGCGAGAATGATGATGAAGCGAGTGGCCTGTTTTGATCATTCGCGGCCTAGACAAGACTATTCTGATTACCTATTGTTGCTCTTGTTTGTGATGTGGCACTACGTGCGGTTTCTTGGTTGTTTCACACATATTTGTAAACTGGTTTTAAATGATATGTTTTCATTTAAGTATTTCTGATTTCGCATACTTAGTACTGTTATGCGACCTCGCCCGAAGCTGCGTTAAATCTGCGGTAAGGGCGGCAGTGCTAGATCCAGCGTCTTAGGATCTTTGCGTTGGTGTCGGGAGCTCCGTCTTAGGAGGCTCTACTTTTGGGTATGATCTCCTGTATTGTAGATAGTTTTATCTGATCGGGGTATGGCGGGAACCTGTCCGCCATAGTTGTTACTTCCTTAAGTGCAGTAGTACTATTATGCAGTTGGGATGTAGCTGCAAAACTTGAGTTATTTATATTATGCAGAAAGGCAAGCTTTTCTTGAATAAAGCGTGTCTTATTTTATAAAGCTGTTTCTGTCTTGTTTTATATTCATTAGTTACTCGATGTATGACTACTTGGGTGCCCGGTAAGGCACGATCACGAACCGGGCAGTCGTGACAAAAGTGGTATCAGTATTAATCCTCGGAAAGTGTCTCTGGCCGTATCTAGTAAGTCTTGATTATCGGTGTGTTGTGCACCACGCAATGTCGAGGCTATAGGATATTTAGGATTGGTTTCCATTCTTCTCATTACGAGATCGTGCTTTAGAGTGTGTTATAGGTTGGACCCTCTAACGTATTCCTTTCTATGCTGATTATGCCTCACGTAAGGCAACCGGGCCCGAGAAGGGCAAAGCGTGAGGCTGCTAGCGAGACACCCAGTCACGAGGCTCGAGCCCGGTCTATACGAGGCGGCGAGTTACATGGCGCCGCCGGCCCAGCCGAGACCACAGTACCCGCTCGTCCCGCGGCTGGGGCGGAGGTTAGGAAGTACTGAGAGATGGCCCGACTTTTGGCTAAAGTTGTGGCCGTCTGAGAGAGATTGGATCGGCGGTTCGGCTCAGCTCGATCGCACCGTGGTACACGAGGCGAATAGTTTGAGGCTACGAGATTTCTTGAGTTGTAGCCAGCGGAGTTTTATGGGTGGCGGGAGGATGATCGCGAGGAGTTCATCCGTCGGCTTGAAGGATTTTGAGAGTGATCGAGCGTCGGAGACCGGTCAGTGATCTTTGGTTCCACGTAAGTGCGTGATACGCGATCGATTGGTTTGATTCGTAGGAGTTATCGGGAGAACCAGCGTCCCGGCCGTGGGACGAGTTCTCGAGAGGCTTTCCTCGCTCACTTGCCTCGCGGATGAGGAGGCGCGGTGATAGATTTTTCTGGCGAGGCGAGAGGGGCCTTGTCGAAGTACAATGTCGAGTTTGATTCTTTGGCTCGATATGTCCCGGCGTTAGTAGCGATATGGAGGATAGGGTGCACCGTATGTCACCGAGCTGAAACGACTATATGGCGGAAGTCATGTGCGGGGTTTCTCTCGGCCGGGTATGGACATTACCGCGTGCGAGCTCACGCCCTTGGATGCGAGGCGCTTGGTCGGCAGTGGGCGACATCGGCGAGAAGAAGGCGGGGCGGGAGGGTTTTACGGTGGTTATCGTGGTGGCGGCCTCGGCGATCTGGGTCGCACCACGGCCGGCTGAGCACTCTGCCGTCCTCGGCCACGGCCCGAGTTTTGAGGCGGACCGGGGCCAGGGCTTGGGCGTCGAGTAGCGAGTGCGGCGTCGGGACCACCACGGTGTGGCCGTCACGGTAGATCCCATTCAGGAAGTGTGGTACTCTTATGGATCTTATTCTGATTGTGGCGGCAGGTCACTGCGGGCTTGTCAGGCCGGCGTGGCGGTGGTAGGGCCCGACGCCGGGTTACGTGGCGGCCGTCATCTCCTACGATTACTCGCCCGGGGCGGGGTGCTCGTATGGGTCGGCAGTCGCGGCGGTCGTGGCTCGGGTCCCGATTCTAGCGGTCCTCGAGCGCGTATATGCTGTCGGTAAGCGGGATCGGAGGCCTCACTTTGATGTCGTCACGGTACCTTATCGTTAGGTTTGATGTGTATGCTTTGATAGATCCGGGTTCTACTCTGTCCTATAAATCTGCCCTTGTTGCTAGTAGGATAGGGATAGATCCTGAGTCCATAGACCCTTTCGAGGTAGCTAAGCAAGTGGGTGATTCGGTGGTAGCTCGGCGGGTATATAGAGCTTGTCTGTGACCATTCTGATCGTCGGACCACTGGCGAGCTTGATAGAGTTGGAGATGATTGACTTGACGTGATTATGGGGATGGATTGGCTAGCTTCTTGCTATGCCAATGTAGGCTATGAGAGAGAGTAATGCAGTTCGATTTCTGAGGCCGGTTGTTGAGTGGGAGGAGCACGGTATCGCCAGAGGTAGGTTTATTTCCTACCTCGAGGCTAGGAAGATGGTGCAGAAGGGGTATATCTACCATCTAGTTCGGGTGTTTGATACTGAGGCTGCGGTACCAGATTTTCAGTCAGTTCCCGTAGTCAGCGAGTTCCCAGACGTGTTCCCAGATGACCTCCCGGGTATCCCTCCTGAGAGGGAGATTGAGTTTTGTATTGACATATTGCCAGATACTCGGCCTATTTCCATTCGCCATCTGAGAATGGCACTGCCCGAGTTGAGAGAGTGAAGGATCGGCTTAGGGATTTGCTAGAAGAAGGGTTTCATTAGGCGGTGTTTCTCGCAGAAGCGCGGTATTGTTCGTGAAGAAGAAGGGCGGGGCGGCTGCGCATGTGTGTTGATTCTGACGGTGAACAAGGTGACCATTAAAACGAATACCCGCCACGAGATTGATGATTTGTTCGACCGGTTGCGAGTGCGAGATGTTTCTCGAGATTGATCTGCGATCGGGCTATCATCAGTGCGAGTCGAGAGGTGGATGTCCACAGATCGCATTCGGACGATGCGGGCATTATGAGTTGGTCATGTCTTTTGGGTTGACGATGCTCGTGGTATTCATGGATTTGATGAGCAAGTGTTCAAACCATTTTTGAACACGTTTGTGATAGTGTTCATTGATGATATCTTGGTTTATTCGCTCGGAAGCGGGAAGCATGCGGGCATTTGAGGCTGTCTTGTGATTCTCGAGACCAGCGGTTATGCCAAGTTTTCCAAATGCGAGTTTTGGTTGACTTGATGGCGTTTCTTGGGCATATTGTGGTGATGGCATTCGAGTTAATCTGGCGAATCGAAGCGATCGAGACTTGGCGAGACCTCTTACTCCGGCGAGAGGTTCGCGATTTTACGGGCCTTGCGAGTTATTGCTCGGTTCGTGGAGAAGTTTGCTTCTATCTACGCACCGTTGACTAAGTGACTCGGAAGCGGCCAGTTTGATGGTGATGCTTGTGGCGGGGTTTCGATTCTTTGAAAGAGAGGCGGCGGCGCCGTTCTTACTCTTCCGGAGGTCGGATGGTTATGTCGTGTATTGTGATGCGTCGGGCATCGGGTTGGGATGTGTATTGATGCAGCATGGCGGGGTTATAGCATATCGTCGACGGTGAAGAAACACGAGAGGAACTACCCGCGTGATTTGGAGTTAGCGGCCGTGATTCACGCTTTGAAGATCTGGAGGCACTATTTGTATGGGGTTCACGTGGATATTTATACTGGACCACAAGAGCCTCGGTATATCTTGACGAGGAGGGCGAACTTACGGCGAGAGGCGGTGGTTAGAGTTGCTTAAGGATTACGATGTTGATATCTATACCACGGGAAGGCGATGTTGTGGCGGATGCTCTTAGTCGTAGGTCGATGGGAGCCTATCGGATGTGCGACTAGAGAGGAGGGACATGGTTCGTGATTTGCATCGATTAGCGAGCCTTGGTGTCCGTTTGATTGATTACGATAGCGGTGGGGTTAGAGTTCGTGAGGTTGCGAGTCTTCCATCGTCGAGGAGGTGAAGAAGCAGCGATTCGAGGATCGGCTTTGATTCGATATCGTGATCTGACTCTTACGTGAGGGCAAGGGTCCTTTTGGTAGCACGATGGGGTGCTAAGGTTTGAAGCGGTATGTGTTCCGGATGTTTGAGACTTGGCGAGTTCTTGGGAAGCACACGGTAGCGCGTTACTCTATCCGTCAAAGTCGACCAAGATGTACCCGACGACCTTAGATGCGTGTATTGGTGGGATGGCGAAGAGGGCGTTGCGAGTTCGTAGCTCGGTGCGTGTTGTCGGCGGTAAGGTAGAGCACGAGGCACAGTGGTTTATTCTGACGATTGAGATCGACACGGAAGTGGGAGGTAATCAACATGGACTTCATCACGGGATTACCTCGCACTCGGAGAGACATGATTCTATATGGGTTATCGTCGGCGGTGTGAAATCAGCCCACTTTCTTCCGTCGGGCGACTTTTTCGGTGAGGATTATGCGGACTTTACATCAGAGATCGTCGGTGCATGGAGTCCCTACGATCATATCGAGCAGAGCCCGGTTTACGGCTAACTTACGGAGTCCTTCCGAGGAGTTTAGGGGCGGTGAGCTGAAATCGCATTTCATCCTGAGCAGACGGACGAGCGAGCGCACTATCGGACTGCGAGGATATCTTTGCGAGCTGTGTTATTGACTTTAGTGGTAGTTGGGAGGATCATTTGCCTCTAGTTGAGTTCGCGTATAATAATAGCTACCACTCGGTATTCGGATGGCGCCTTATGAGGCCTTGTATGGGAGAAGTGCGGTCGCCTATAGGTTGGTTCGATGTGGGCGGCGGCTAGTGGGACGGTTGATACGTGACGATGGATAAGGTGAAGCTTATCAAGGCGGTATTGGCGACTCAGTCGGCAAGTCGTATCACGAATCATCGTCGTCGGCATCTTGAGTTCGAGTTCATGATTGGGTTTTCCTAAAGGTGTCACCCATGAAGGGTGTGATGAGATTCGGGAAGAAGGAAGCTCGGCCCTAGGTACATTAGGCGTTTGATTGTCGCGAGGTAGGCAAGGTTGCTATGAGTTGAATCTGCCGTCCGTCTGGAAGCGGTCATCCGTTTTCACGTATCTATCTTTGAGAGATGTATCGGGGATCCATCTAGGTACACGATTGCGATGTCGGTGACCAGGGGTTATCGTATGAGAGATTCCATAGCGATAGTCGATCGTCGAGTTAGGCGTCTGCGGACGAAGGGCGTGGCTTCGTCAAAGTCTTGTGGCGAACGAGCTCGAGGAGAGATGACATGGGAAGCCGAGGAGGACATGAGGCGGAAGTATCCTCACCTATTCCCACCTCCGGGTAATTCACTTTCCTACTTGTAAATTTTCGTTATCGTTTACGCCTATGTGTTGCTCTGTGGCGTGTGTGGCATTTACTCTTTGTTTAAGCTTCGCTAGCGTCTTGGGAAGGAACATTCGGGACGAATGTTTCTAAGGAGGAGAATGTTATACCCGTATTTCAGTATATGCGTGAGGAATACGTCTGAAAATCTTGCCTTAAAGATAAGCCTTGGGCGTTTTATTTTGTACACAACTCACTAAAAGAATCGTTTTTCAGGCGAAAGCGTTTCCACGACTTTACGTAGAGTAAATTCGGCTATGCCATTTCTTATTTTGCGGATTTTTAGAGGCGAAACATTTTGGACCAGCGGGAGGGTGGCATGTGTCACCCTCGCATTGAAGCAAGTGGGGTGGCTTTGGGCGATTGGGCGTCAAGAGGGTGTTGGCCTTGGCGATTGGGTCTTGTTTAGGCCTTGTTTTGTGGAGTGTTTTGTGGAGTGTTTTGTGGAGTGTTTTGTGGAGTAGGAGTTAGGGTGCACTTGGCTTGATCTTGGCCTTACACTTGCCTTGCACTTGTCTTCGTCTTGGCCGTTGGTTGGCCAAGGCTTGAGCTATAAATACCCGCAGAGATGAAGAGTTATTCATCCACAAAGTTATCTTCAAGTCTAAAAATCCTCTCCTCTCCCTTAAGCTTTTAGTCCAAACACCTCTTCCCTCCTTGTGTTGTATGGTAGAGCCTGCCCACTAGCCTGGCCGAAATCTACCCCCTCCTTGGTAGAAAAGTTACCTTCTTGTATCGTTATAATGCCCAAAATACCCTAGCCCAAATACCTTAGTACTTAGTAGAAGTTGTGAAGAACTTCTAGGGTTCTGGAGCATACAACTTAGGAGCAAAACCTTGCTCAGTAGCGACTTTTCTAGGATATTATTGGGCTTACAGGGTAACTAATCCTAACCCTCTTTTGAATCATATATATATCTTGTTGTAGTATAAGAATAAGTATAAATACTTAGAAGTATATCACGGAATAGAATTGAAGTATTAATCACTTAGAAAGGTTTAAAGAAGAATAATCAAAGCGTACTTACATAGAATTTGTTTTCACGATGAACTTATATAGCTCATGGGTAGGGAAGTCTTTGCCCGACTTAGTAGAATTATGAACCCACTGTTTAGAATGACCTTGAGTAGTCTTTGATAGATATCTGTGACTATTATAGGTGACTCTCTGCGCGACATATTGACTTGGCGGTGGTTTTATTTGAGAAGGTATGTGATTCTTCCTAAAGCATGATATTTTACAATATATATAAATGCGGTGAGGCGTACGTGTGTTAAGCTGAATAATAACTACGGCAATGTCTTTGACTTAAGCTGAATAATACTTACGGCAATGCCTGGCTTAAGCTGAATAATAAGAAGCGAAAACATTTCAAAAGACTCTTGAATCATATTATCGAAGAGAACTAATTGGTTTTAAAGCGAAGCTTAAGAGTTATACTAGCTTTATGGGAAGTAAGTATAACCACTTAAGATTTATAAAAGAAACAAGTTTGCTATGTGTTTATAACGGACTTGTATTGTGAAAAGAATAATAAAGATGGTTTGATAAATAGACATGATATGATGCTATGTGTGTTAGTATCTTGTAACGTTTGTATAGGTGAGTATCCTTGTTGTGCTTATGTTGTTTAAAGATAAGTTGTTATGTTAGTATACTATCACTCACCTCTTGAGATGATACAGGGGTTAAAAGGCCCTCCGTCACGGGGTAGACTCGAGCGATGCAGGACCATGATTCGAGAATACCTCATGCGGGTCGGGGGCCTATGCGGGCTACGGGAGTTCGAGTTAGTATGCGGGGTTATGCCTCATGCGGTCTGTGGCCGTGCGGACGGCGAGTCGGGGCGATGCAGGAGTAGCTACCCTCGATGCGGGGTTATACCTCATGCGGGCCCGTGAGTGGCCTATGCGGACTCAGAGTCGAGATTAGGCTTGCGGAATGATGATGAGGCGAGTGGCCTGTTTGATCATTCGCGGCCTAGACAAGACTATTCTGATTACTATTGTTGCTCTTGTTTGTGATGTGGCACTACGTGCGGTTTCTTGGTTGTTTCACACATATTTGTAAGGGTTTTTAAATGATATGTTTTCATTTAAGTATTTCTGATTTCGCATACTTAGTACTGTTATGCGACCTCGCCCGAGGCTGCGTTCATGCCGCGGTAAGGGCAAGCAGTGCTAGATCCACATCCTTAGGATCTTTGCGTTGGTGTCGGGAGCTCCATCTTCTAGGAGGCTCTACTTTTGGGTATGATCTCCTGTATTGTAGATAGTTTTATGCGATCGGTATGGCGGGGCCTGTCCGCCATAGTTGTTACTTCCTTAGAGTGCAGTAGTACTATTATGCAGTTGGGATGTACTAAAACTTGAGTTATTTATATTATGCCGAAAGGCAAGCTTTTCTTCGATAAAGCGTGTCTTATTTTATAAAAGTTTCTGTCTTGTTTTATATTCCGCTGGTTACTCGATGTATGACTACTTGGGTGCCTAGGCACGATCCACGGGCCGGGCAGTCGTGTGATCGAATATAAATAATTAGTCATGAACATGGCAAACCTCAATAAGTCATACGAGATTCTCCATATCTACCCACAATCTGACATTATCTATGAGCTTCTAAGATAAACAAACCAAGTGTCTAACGTCGGGACACATCCCAAAAACTAAAATGAAGATAGAGGGGTGCCCCACGAACAAACATGTGAGCTCACCAATAAGTTTGAAAAGAAACAAGTTCTCCTACGATGTATACGTATCACAAACCTGCTCTTCTTCTTTATCTAATATACCATAAAAAATAACAATGGTATACTTGAATACTGGGTACTAGTGAGTGTCTCCGGGACAATAGTTAATAACAAAATATATAAGTAATAAGTGTAATTGAAAAAAATATTAAGGAACATATTAAAACAAATGATGATATATCGTGAATATCCAGTATAAGTCAATGATAAAGAAATGATCAATTTGAACTCTTAAGTCGTTATCGTTACCTTAAGTGCTTAAAAAACAGTTCAAAATTTCCAAAGATAAAGTAAGTTTGTAACCTTAGTAAAATCACCAGTAAAAGTCAATAACATGAAAGTATATCAATTTCAACTTATTATATCGTTCATCACGGTAAGTCTTTTCAATCATGAACTCAAGATCATCAACAAACCATTCACATGAAGTTAAAGCATAACACATGCCAATACGACCAAATCAATATAAAGAAGGGACGACCACATAGGGTTCCCTAAACTGCATAGAAGTACCACATCAGGATTCTCACCCTCAATAGTTACTCTTCCTCCTGAATGGATAGGAAAACCACACGGGGGCTATTGACCCTCGATGGATATCCTTCCTCTCGAATAGCTAGACAAACCACACTGTGGGTATTGACCCTTGATGGCTATCCTTCCTCACGAATAGCTAGGCTAAACACACTGAGGCTATTAGCCTTCAGTGGCATCGCTCCTCCCGAATGACTAGGCAAACCACACTAGGATCCATACTGACTACCCTTCCTGCCGAGCAGCTAGGCCAAACACAAATAATAAAAATCATGACAAATTAGCCGAATCACAATGACATTATTGAATCTGAATCACACACTATGAATTACGTTCATCATCTCGTTAATAGGGGTACGTCAAGTTATTGATAGGTTGAGAAGTCATGTTCAAGTTATTAAATAAGTTTCAACTTCAATAAAACCCGTTCACAGGGAAAAACATATTAAAAACCCAAACTTTAGAAACCAAGTTCAATCATTCCATAGTAGGTAAACTCATATTTAAAAATTATCACTTTAGAAGTTAATTTGATCATCTCATAGCAGGGGCAAACAAGTTTAAATATAAAGTTTTTGAAAACAAGTTTTAATCATCCCTTATAGGGACAAAATATATTCAACGAGTAAAGATCTATAATTCAGTTTCAATAATCCTTTGATAGAAAAAATCATTCATACACATATATAGTATGATACAACTAAGGTTTCATGAGGGATTATCCCTCATCCACATGAAACCATGCATAAGAAACCCTTTTTAAAAGGTTAGAAAATATGTTTGAAAAAGAGAGATACCTCAAATTTCGTTAAACTATTCCAATGTAAGCTCCATGTTTCCACAATCACTATATACCTAATTGATGTTTATATGATAAAAATCTATAAGTATTCATCAAATTTGCAGCTACTGGTCATAGCTCAAACCACACTGCTCCGGACATCCAAATTAGATCTTCACTGTTCACATTTAAGACTATCTGTTATGACTACTCAGTTAAAATTTGAGCTCGATCCAAAGTATTTGGGAGTGATAATGTGATTTGTTAGTAATACAAACCATTTTTGAAATAATTTGGGGTGTAATAATTTCCTAAGGCCATGACAAGTTGAAAAGTGCATAGAAATTAAAAGCTCCAACAGAGTTTGCATATGTCCTGACCTTAAGCGGGTATAGCCCAATATAGGTAGGGAATATATAAGAAAACGAAAAACATGAAAGTTGTAGATCCTTAAAATACCTTTCAATCCATATAAGGTTTAGATAAAACAGAGCTCTATACAAAGAGTTATGACCAATTTACTGAAGATATGAAAAAATAGAAATCCCGATTCTTGTAGGATTAGGTTTTAGAGTCCAAGCCTTATGATAACCTATAAATACAATCCTAAAACATTTTATGTGAGTATTTTCGACCAGAGCTGCTATCAAACACCTAAGGTGAGTTCTTACTCAAACCCCTAAGTCAATCATATTAAGTTAACACTAGATTAAGATAGAATCATGCAGGTCAAATTTGAATTCGTTCAAGGTCAAATTTGGGATGAAGCTTTGAGACTTCTTCAAAACGGTAAGTCCCTCACTCATTAATGAATTATATGGAGTTTTTATTATGTTTTAGACACTAAATGGTTGATAGAATCACGAAATATATTTTCTTTAGATGCACTCCATCAATGACTAAATACTAGTATTTTTGTTGTAGAATCCCTCCGATCAGTCAGCTTTACTTGGTGTTTTCTGCTAATTTAACCATGAGATCGATCCCAAATTTTAATTGAGTAGTCACAATAGATAGGCCTTAAATGTGAACGGTGGATATCTAATTTGGATTTTTGAAGCAGTGTGGTTTGAGCTATGAACAATAGCTATGAATTTGGTGAATACTTATAGATTTTCTATCATACAAACTTCAATTGGGTATATAGTGATTGTTTGAAGCATGGAGCTCACGTTGGAATAGTTTAACAGGATTTGAGGTATGTCTCTTTTTCGAACATATTTGTGCGTTTAAAGAGCAATTGAACTGGGCTTCAACGAAGATAATGGGTTTTCAGCCCAAATTCATAGAAATTAAAAGGTTCAATGAAAATAGATTAATTTTGCAAAATGTCGCCACGGGTGAATTTAAATTACAACCCAAATATTTTTATTATAATCACAATTAATACAAAATTAATGGAAACCTTTCAGTTGTGACCAATTTTGAAAAAATTGCAACTAAAATCAAATTAAAGCAGAAATGGAGATATAATTTATTATTAATCCAATTAATCTGAATTCTTGATTTAACGCAGCAAATATTTATCAATAATCACTAATTAATTTAAGTAATTATCTTGATAATTTTTAATTAAAAATAGTTAAATCGAACACTTGTTTTGACTGATTGTAAATTTAAAAATTAAAATAATATATTTTAAAAATCTTAATTCATGTATTAATATTCAAATGATATACAATAGTATCTGATATTTTCCTAAATGAAATGGCAAAATACATGTCATTTAAACAATTTCGTAAAATCCTTTTGACTTTGAAAAATACATATTTCACTCAGATTGTGATTCAAGAAGTCCGATCAATTAAATAAAAACTATGACGGGGTAAAATTGGATGTCAAAAAGTATTATATGATGTATTATGAAAATCATTAAGTTCCAAGATCTTAAAGTTGTATCGGGTTTTCAATTACATTATTTATGTTTCACAATCCAGCTATAATCGAGAAAATTCTAACAAACACAAATCAGGACTCGACTTCAACATCGTTATTAACGAATATTCTTCAAATATTCACAGCATATATTGTATTTATCAGTATCACGTATTTAAGGTAACTTAGGATTCTTACTGTATTAGGAATCATCATTGTACAACTATATATATTGTGATTAATGAAAGAAACCCCTAAGGAAAATTATTCCAATATCTTACATGGTATCAATAGCCTAACCCTAGAAATTCTTCTCTCAAATCCGCCGCCCCCTACTCCTCTCGGCCGCGGTGCCCTTCTTCCTGAATTTCTAATCCTGTGGCTATCATATCTCCTCCTACCTCTCCTAAATCTACTGGTTCTACCTTTGGTTTAGTTGACACCCCTCCTCTTTCATCTAAATCTTCTTTTCATCCAACGTTTGCTGTCACAAATATCAAGAATTTTGTCCCTATTATTCTTGATCAAGAAGACTGACAATATTCTATATGGGTAGAACTATTTTATATTCATGCTTGTGCGTACAACGTGCTCGACCATATTGATGAGTCAATCCCTCGCCTATCTGACATTGATGATTCAACATGGTGCCGCCTTGACGCCATTGTCAAATAATGAATCTATGGTACCATCTCAAAGGACTTGTTGTGTACTATTATGAAAATAGGTACTTCGGCACGCGACCTTTGGGTACGCCTGGAGGAAATATATCAGGATAATAAAAATACTAGGGCAGTGTATTTAGAGGAGCAGTTCAACAACACACGCCTTGAGAATTTCAACAACATGACCGACTACTGCAAACAACTGAAACTTGTTGCTGACCAACTTTCTCATGTTGGGACATCTGTGTCTGAAACTAAGATGGTACTACAACTCGTTGCAGGATTACCGAAGGGGGAATATGATACTCTTGCAACAATGATTCAACAGGATGATCCACTTCCATCTTTCAACAAGGCGCGTTCATAATTGTTGTTGGAAGAAACACGGCGTGCTAAACAGGATGAGCACAATAAAAAAACATTAGTCATTGAAAACTTGCAGTCGCCGACCATCATCACTACCCCACCACCGCTGGACCACCAGCAGCAGCAGAACCGAGGTGGAGGTAGAGGCAACAGAGTTCGCGGACAAGGAAATAATGGAAAGTGCCGCGGCAAAGGAAAAACATGAGCAACAGAGTCACGCCATCGCCTCGATGGTGGCGAATGCCCAAGAAAGCAGCGGTTTGCGACCATAACCGCTCGAAGTGGTCGAACACACAGCAACAACAGTGGCGGCCGAGTCCTGCAAATTGGGCCCAATTTCAGCAGCATGGCGGCCTAGTGTCCTCGGTCCAGCACCAATAGGCCCATCTCCTCAACAGGCCAATCTCCTCAACAGGCCCATCTGATGTCAGCCCAACAGTTTCCTTTAGCCAAGCAGATGAAACCCACTAATTTGGGTCAAGCTTTCAACACTCTCACTGTGTAACCGCTCGATAATAATTGGTATATGGACTCCGGGGCCACATCACACCTGACCAACTCTTCAGGTAATTTTTTCCAACTGCTTCAGTTAAAGTATCCTAAATACATTACTGTTGGCAATGGTCACTGCATTCCAATTGCAGGTTATGGCAATGCACACATTAAAAATTCCCATCCACCCTTCTCACTTAACCATGTCCTCTACGTCCCTCAAATTATTAAAAAGTTGATATCTGTTAGGAAATTCACTCGTAATAATTGTGTGTCTGTAGATTTTGACCCTTTTGGTTTCTCTGTGAAGGATCTCAATACGGGGAGAATTCTTACGCACTGCAATAGTGTGGGAGACCTCTACCTTTTCACAAACTCTTCCGATGTCAGAACTCAACAACCAGTCTCCCTTGCTGCATTGTCTCTATCCACCTGACACAATAGACTCGGACATCCAGGAGATCATGTTTTTTCTTTTCTTAGAAATAATCAGCGTATTAAATGTAATAATGAGAAACTTTTCCAAAACTGTTTCTTGCCCGCTGGACAAGCATACTCGTCTTCTTTGTCTGTCGTCTATGAGTATTACAATTTCACCATTTGACATTGTTCATGCTGACTTGTGGACCTCTTCCGTTGTTAGCTCTCTAGGTCACAAATTCTATCTTGTTTTATTAGATGATTTTTCACATTTTGTATGGATTTATCCACTCAAATTCAAATCTGAAGTTTTTGCTAAATTTCTTGAGTTTCACAGATTTATTAAAACTCAGTTTGAAAAATTCATAAAATCCTTTCAATGTGATAACGGACGTGAATTTAATAATTTGGCTTTCCATAAATTTTGCTCCCAACAAGGCATGGTGTTAAAACACTCCTGTGCTCACACCTCACCTCAAAATGGTAAAGCTGAACGAATTATTCGTACTATTAATAACATGGTCCGTACCCTTCTCTTTCATGCATGTCTGCCATCATCTTTCTGGGTCTATGCTTTCAAAATGATAGAATACCTCCTAAATATTTTACCTACTAGCACCCTACAAAACAAGACCCCCACTGACATTCTATATCGTAGGACTCCATCTTATGAAGACCTACGGATCTTTGGCTGTCTGTGCTATCCCAATATTACCTTCACCACCCCTCATAAGTTGGCTCCTTGAACTACATCTTGTGTATTCCTCGGTTTCCCACCCAATCATAGGGGTTATATGTGCTATGACTCGTCTACTCGTCATAATCACATAGCTCGTCACGTCATGTTCGATGAGATGATATTTTCGTTTTTGAAACCTAAGAAATACCGAAAACCATACTACTCATTTCTTGATGAACCAGTCATCTCTCCTAACATTCTAAGTTAGCTCACTCATATATCATCTTGGGCACCGCGGTCCCTAGGGGATGCACCGCGGTGCCAGCCTTCCAGTGAGAAACTTGTTTCTGCATCGCCTTTAGCACCGCGGTCCCCCGAAGATGAACTGCGGTGCCAGTCTTCCAGTGAGCAAACTATTTCTGCATCGGCTTTAGCACCGCGGTCCCTCAGGAATGAGTCGTTGTTCCAGCCATCCAGTGAGCAAATTATCTCAGATCCTGCCACCTCCTCAATGCAGCCACCCACTGTCCCCAGTCACCAAATGGAAACTCGTGCCAAACACGAGATTTTCAAACCCAAAGTCCAGTTTAACCTGTCTGCCCAAACCATTTCTTCACTTCCAAAGAACCCCAAATTGTCTAAATTTGACCCTAATTGAAATGCGGTCATGTCTGAGGAATATAATTCTTTAACTAAGCAGCATACTTGGGATCTTGTACCTAGACCAGAGGGGGTGAATGTGATCAGATACTTTTGGCTTATTCGTCACAAATTCAGAGATAGTGGGGTTTTGGAACGCTACAAGGCTAGACTTGTGGTAAATGGCACCAATCAGTAAGAGGGCATTGACTGTGGTGATACTTTTAGCCCGGTTGTTAACCCGGCTACGATTCGTACTGTTCTTAGTATTGCTATGGGTAAAAAGTGGTAGATTCATCAACTGGATATCAAGAACGCATTTCTTCATGGGGATTTGAAATAAACTGTGTACATGCATCAGCCACCTAGTTTTGTTCATCCTGCTGTTCCCCAATATGTTTGTCGTCTCAGGAAGTCACTCTATGGTCTGAAACAGGCACCTCGTGCTTGGTATGACCGTTTTGCCAGATATATTATGCAGATTGGGTTTATTTGCAGCAGGTGTGACACCTCTCTGTTTAGTTTTCATCATGGTAGTGACATTGCTTACTTGTTATTATATGTTGATGACATTATTTTCACTGCCTCATCTGACAAGCTGAAAAATGATATTATTGCTCTTCTCAAAACTGAATTTGCTATGACTGATTTGGGCAAGATGAGTTACTTCTTGGGTATATCAGTTACTAGATCTGCAGATACTATGTTCCTGAGTCAGCGTAAGTATGCAGAAGAAATTGTGTTCAGAGCTAAGATGTCGAATTGCAAGGCTATGATTACTCCTGTTGATTCGAAATCCAAGCTCAGTGCTTCTGCGGGTGATCTAGTCTCTGATCCCACTCTATATAGAAGTTTTGCGGGTGCTCTTTAGTACCTCACATTTACCAGGCCCGACATTGCATATGTCGTTCAGCAGGTGTGTCTGTTCATACATGCTCTGAGGGAACCTCATTTTGCTGCTCTTAAGCGTATTATCAGATACATTAAGGGAACTCCTGAATATGGGTTACATCTCTACCCCTCCGAACAGGTTGCTCTCTTACACAGATGCTGATTGGGCAGGGTGCCCGGAAACGCGACGCTCTACTTCTGGCTATTGTGTATTTTTAGGGGATAATCTTATCTCTTGGTCTGCCAAGCGACAAGCCACATTATCCCGCTCCGGTGTCGAAGCAGAGTATAGGGGTGTTGCTAATGTAGTTGCTGAGATATGTTGGCTCCGGAATCTTCTCTTGGAGCTCAGTTGTCCATTGTGTAAGGCATCTATAGTCTATTGTGATAACATATCTGCTATTTATATGTCTCATAATCCGGTCCAGCATCAGCGGACCAAACATATTGAGATGGATATTCATTTTGTTCGTGAGAAGGTCGCACGTGGTCTAGTCAAAATTCTACATGTACCATCCTCCTATCAGTATGCAGACATCTTCACAAATGGACTACCTGCATAACTATTCACGTACATCCGACTGAGAATTCGGCCTCCTCGCTCGTTTGAGGGAGTATTAGCGAATATTCTTCAAATATTCACGGATATATTGTATTTATTAGTATCATATATTTAAGGTAACTTATGATTCTTACTGTATTAGGAATCACCTTTGTACAACTATATATATTGTGATTAACGAAAGAAATTCGTAAGAAAAATTATTTCAATAACTTACAGTTTTATATAAAACAAACATTAATGTTTCAGGTTTATTGGTTTAGTTAATCCCTCATATTTTCATCAATAATGCAGAAGGCTCCTTTGCATTGATCGAATGAGCTGCATTTAGCGATTTTACAACGAGTTGAGACTCAAAGAATAATTAAAAAGCTTACACTTAAATTTTTTAAACCAATTAGAACGAGGTACTATGTGCTCCACGTACGCTTACTCAATAAGACGGTAAGGCATCATGTCTTCCCCTATATGTGAGTATTTTTCACATCAAAATTTTGTTGGTTTTGCCTTACCCCCACACTATGCTATGGTGATATTAAAAAATAGTTTTATATCTTTTTATTTTAAGATTAATGATATATTTTTATAACTTTCTTCAGACCCCATATTATAGGATTTCATTTTGCATGTTATTGTTGTTTATATGTTTTTGTAACCACATAAATTTCATAATATATTTAATAGTACAAATTTTAATTTCTTTAAATTCCATACCGAATCAAAAGCATTTCATAAATTGAAACGGAGGTAGCAAAAGAAACAGATTGTATCTGCCTGGCTGAGCAACTTATGCTTTGACTTGGAATGTCTTAAATTAATTTATTATTTACCTTATATACGCACTTACAATATATTATAGAATTAAAGCAACTTGTCTAATTTAATTTTAAATTTAGTATAAAAGATTATAGTTATTTTTTAGGTAATCGATTAATATAATTTTTTTTATCGTACATCGAATTTCAAACTCAAACACTAATATATATATATGATGTTAATTATTTTCCCTTAGTGCATGACCGGCCGGCCTGAGTTGCTACCTTTATCTTTATACTACAATCTTTCTTCATATACAACACTAAATTAACTCCTCTCCAAAAAATTGTCTAGTTAAGAATTTCAACCCAATGAGGGATCTGGAAACTTTGGCAAAGGCAAGAAGAGAGTTCCTGATGATTCCGTCAATCTTACGTTTGAAGTCTGTCCCCACACCCTTTCTTGGGAAAAGTCTGATCATATTGCTATTTCTAAAATAGAGGAACCTCTGCCTAATCCAGCTTAGACTTTAGTAGAGCTTTTGAAAACATAAAATCATCATCATAATTTTCATCACGGTCCGCATGGACATAGTGGTCATCATCATCCAATGTTGCATGTACATTTTGCAACACCTACATCTACACCGTTGCCTGGTTAGAATTACCCTCTCAATGAAACCATTTTAATTAAGTAAGAACTAGCTACTAGGTCGTTAAACACATACTGTATTTTGAATTAGTAGTCTAACTAATAATCCTTGTATATTCCAACTCCTCCCTATGCTAGACGTCCCCAAGTAAAATACATCACGTAATTTTATATGTATGTCCCAAACATAAATTATCAAAAAGTTAGACATTTGGTACCTTAACAGTACGTTGGATATTTGTTTATGCCTTTGAACAAAATTATATGTATTGAATGCTTGGGCAAAAGATTTAGTCATTTACTTTCTTTTTGGTTTTTATAGTAGTATATATACAACACGTGGCAACTTCTTTTAGTACCACATAAAAATCACTTCTTGGATTATCAATCTAAAAGATTGAGCATTTCTCAACTTTAAAAACAAGAAAGTCATCGACAAAACTTAAAAACTACATTACTTATGCTCCCACAGGTTTAGTCGTCAAACCATTTTTTTTCATTACAAGAATTTGTCTAATTCGACATTGGTTTATTTTGTACAGCAGCAAAACAATGTCTCACCCCTGTTTTGTTTTTCTTATCGGATAGACAATTTATGTAACATAAATCAAATTTACATATTTAAAAATTATATAAAAAATATTATAAGTCACAATAAGTGATAATTTAAAAGATAAAAAAAAAAAGACTTGGAATCCAAAAAATACACATAAATTAGGACGGAAAAGTAATTTTTTTTATTGATAGAACAGAATGTATGAAAAAATAGTATAGATCCTTATCGACACAAACTTCCGACAACTCCTTCCATTTATTTCCAAACAAAAAAGTCCAAAAGGAAAGGGACCAACAGAAACTAAGCTCCAGAGAGGAATAACAATATTATGTTTGATATAGCATACATTAATTTAGTATTTTTTATTAATATTTTATGTTTAATAAATTTTAAATAAAAACTAATTTTATATATTCAATGTAAAAGAAATAGATAATTTTTATTATTTAGTATTTATATCTTAATAAAACATCTTGATATTGAGATATATATATTTAAATTTAGACGTCGTAATCTTAAAAGGAAAACAAATGAGGCATAAGCTCCAGATAAGAATAATAATTTTGTTAAAATGCACAGATTTCATCAGTTGAGAAGAACAGTAGAAGAAGGGGAAGGAACCTTGTGGAAGTTTTTCAATTTTTATCTCTTCTGAAACGTACACTGTGAGAGCTACATTTGTAGAACTAGGAAGGGAAAAATAGTTAAGTACTAGGTAAGGGCAAAATAGTAAAGTACTAATTGAACTACAAAATTAACAAAGCTAATTAACAAAGCTAAATAACCAAATTAACAAACAAAGCTAACTTCCTCAACAACCCCCAAGCTAGATGCGAAAATAAGTTCTTGGACCTAGCTTGGGCAAAGAATAAGAGTGATGACTGAGTCACCCGTCGAGACATCGCCAGTTGATCTTCAGTAGTAACATAGATAGTGGAAATCAGACCCTGATTTACCTTCTCCAGGATAAAATGACAATCACTGTCGATGTGTTTAAATGCGTTCACGGAAAGCGATTTGCGGAATTTGGATAGCGGACTTGCGTCGCGGTATAAAGGAACGGGCGGCAAGGAAATACCAAGTTCTGCGAACAAACAGACCCAAACCATTCGCCACGCCAAGCCATACTTCTATACTTCACCGAGCTCCTGAAGATGGTCTGCTGTTTCTTCGATTTCCATGAGATAAGAGAGGCACCAAAGAAGACTAGATACCCCGTAATGGATCTCCTTGTATTGAGGCATGACGCCCAATCAACATCACGATGGCGTACAACCGCGTAACCTCCAGATGATAAGAAGATCCCCAATCCGGGAGCCTGTTTGATATATCTGACCACCCTATGTGCTGCCAGAAGATGAGAAGCCTTGGGTGCTTGCAGGAATTGGCTCAGATTTTGGACAGCAAAGGCAATGTCTGGCCTAGTATGAGTCAGATACAAAAGGCGACCAATCAGAATCAGCAGGTATATGTTGATCATAAAGGAAATAAGTAAGCTTGACATTCAATTCCATAGGAGAACCAGCAGGTTTCCCTCCTGTTAAAACCAAGTCGATGTCAACTCGATGCGTATTTACGTTGATGCATCACAATGCAGATCTTATTTCGCAAATTCGGACCCAAAAAATATTGTAAATCACCTAAATCCTTAATTTTGAAGTTCTGTTGAAGCAAAAATTTAGTCTCCTGGATTAGGAGTGCATCATCCCCTGTAATAAGTAAATCATCCACATAGACAAGTACCACAACCAATCTGTGAGCATCCCTCTTGGTGAAAAGAGAATAATCCAGATGACTCTGGACAAAGCCAAAAGAGAGCAAGGCAGTGGTTAACTTTATGTTCCACTGTCGGGAAGCTTTGTTCGATCCCATATAGGGACTTGGCGACTACAAACCTTTCCCTGCTGACTATTAAAACCCTGTGGTAGTGTCATATAGACTTCTTCAGTGAGATCTCCTTTCAAGAAAGCATTAAAGACATCCATTTGGTATATATTCCGGCCGCTTCAAGAAGAATCGAGATAGACGGACGCTACAGTGACCATTTTTGCCACAGGGGAAAAAGTATCCTGATAGTCTATGCCTTCTTTTTTATTGTAGCCATTTGCCACAAGCCTTGCCTTGAATCTCTCAACCTCACCAAATGCCCTGTACTTGATCTTATACACCCACTTGCAACCTATAACCTTCTTTTGAGCAGGTAGATCCATTATTTCCCAGGTATGGTTGTCCTCCAAAGCCTGAATTTCAGACTTCATGGCCTCTACCCATCTGCTGTCTTTCACTGCTTCATTGTAGGACTGGGGTTCACATTCTTCTGCCTCCTTGACTAAAAAACTTTGATAAGTTGATGATAACCCTGCATAGCTGAAAGTAGCAGACAGTGAATATAGACATGTCTGCATACCCTTTGAATCTGCTGCAGGTTGAATAAAATCCTTCATCCATGAGGGGGGTCTTCTAGTCCTGTCAGATCTCCTTACTACTGGAGTCTGAGCAGTTTGTGAAACAGGCAAAGCAATCTCAGAGGGAAGAGAATCTGAATTATTTACTATGTCTCCACAATTGATTCCATCTGCAATAACATTTGTATCTTCATACTGAGCTGTTGATCTGCTTGCTCCATCTGACTCAACAGTTTGTTGGCCTCTACCTTCATTTGGCATGTCACCAATATATTCTTCAGAGACTGAAGGAATAAAGCTGCTAATATCTGGAGTGGTGTCCTGCTGCTGATCTCTGAAGGGAAATATGTTTTCATAGAAGGCCACATCTCTGCTCACAAAAATAGTACTATTAGTGAGATTGAACAACTTGTAGCCTTTCTGCCTAGATGAATATCCAAGAAATACAGATTTGATGGCCCTAGTGTCAAACTTATCCTTCTTCTGTAAGTTGGTGGCATAACAAAGACATCCCAACACTCTCAGATGTGATAGATTAGGAAATCTTCCATACAATCTTTCATATGGTGAAACATTTCCTATTACTACAAATGGGATCCTATTGATCACATATACAGCTGTTTCCACACATTCTCCCCAGAATTTAGATGGCAAATGACTCTGAAATTTGATGGCCCTGGCAATTTCAAATATGTGTCTATGTCTTCTTTCCACTACTCCATTTTGTTGGGGAGTATTTGGACATGAACTTTGATGCACAATTCCTAGCTGTGCAAATAACTCACTACAGGATCTATTAAAGAATTCTGAACCATTATCTGATCTAACACTTTTAATACATGCACCAAACTGATTTTTAACCATTGTACTAAGATTCTTAAGAATGGTAACAACATCAGATTTGACATGATGTAGAAAAATCCAAGTCCATCTAGTATAGTCATCAACAACAGTCAGGAAATATCTCATACCAGTATAAGTGGGAATCCTATATGGTCCCCATACATCAAGGTGTAACAATTGAAATGCACTGTCAGTTTTACTACTACTAACAGGAAATTTCATTCTAGTTTGTCTTTGTCACGACCCGAACCCGGGCCCGTGACTGGTGCCTTACCCCGGGCACCCTAGTGTTACAACATCAGAGAAAATCAGCGGAAATAAAACATGAACATGAAATAAGAGACAAGATAAATAAACAGGCCAACCAAAAAGCTTGCCTCATCGTATATACATAAATACGAACAGTTATCCTTTTTACAAACCACACAACAGTGCTCTGAGACCTTAAGATTTATACAACAACTATGGCGGACGGGGCCCCGCCATACCAGAATGTCTGAGGACCTACGGACTCGGGGTAACATACCAAAGATAAGCCTCAGGAAGGCGGAGCTTCCCGACGCTGAAATGAGATCTAACGCGAGGATCGGCGGTAGATGTACTTACTGCGGCGTGACGCGGCCCAGAAGGAGGTCGATCAGTAGTACGAGTATGTGGCGTAAAATCAGTAAATGAAATCTTACTAGCCTATAAAAGCGAGGAGACGTATGATAACCAAACTACGATGCTGCGCATAACAGATTATATCAATTCGTGGTCTTACGCCACAACATCAATCACGCGTGGAGTACGCTTCCTCATCACGCTGCGATGATATGATAACGAAGACAACAATCCAAATGGGAGCATACGTGCGCTACGTCGTGTCGGTATGTCGAAGGAACAAATAAGACAACATTCCAAATGGAAGCATGCGTGCGCTCACGCGTCTTGTCGGTAGGTCGAAGGAAATAATAAGACATTCCAAATGGAAGCATACGTGCGCTACGCATCGTGTCAAGAGGTCCAAGAAATAATAAGACAGATTCCAAATGGAAGCATACCCGTGCGCTACGTCGTGTCGATGTCCAAAGGAAACAATAAGACAACAAGGCGGTAATCAAAGTGGAAGCATACCCGTGCGCTACGCATCGTGTCAGTATGTCCAAAGCGATTAGCAAAAGTAACACTATCAGCGAGGCGTGCAGTGGAATTTATCCGTCGCTGCCGGTCGCGCCCAAGTAAGTTCTCAACAAGTCAACCGACCCTCCATCGAGACGCGGTAGTATGAAACACAATTCTTGCACAACAAAGGCTATCACAACAAGCGTAGGCAAGTTTCACAACAACAAGCATAGGCGAGTTTCACAATGACTCGAAGTACTTTCATTTTATGCCCAAGTTCGGGTTTAACCTAAAAGTACTACGTCGTTAAATTCCTTTTAAAAGAGATCTAATCCTTTTATAAAAGTCACCGATACCCGTAGTATAAAAATAGAGTGACTTATATCTTTTAAGTAAACCAAAACAACTTCCATACTTTCCTTTTTAAAACCAAATTACCACATTAAAACCAATGATAAAACCTTTCTTTTGTTTTCATAAGGTCGTTATAACCAACTTCCCATAAAGCTGTTATAACACCTTATGTTTTAAACCATTTTAAGACAACACAATGCCTTTCTTTTCCTAAAGTTCCGGTTGCCTAATTTCAATTACACAAGTCTCTTTTTTTGAAAAGTTTCATAGTTCAATGT
Source organism: Przewalskia tangutica (assembly GCA_029844215.1). Taxonomy (NCBI): domain Eukaryota; kingdom Viridiplantae; phylum Streptophyta; class Magnoliopsida; order Solanales; family Solanaceae; genus Przewalskia; species Przewalskia tangutica. The sequence continues at coordinate 57,921,020 of CM056722.1, read as the reverse complement.
CTTAATATCTTTTAAAACAATTGATTAACATATGCCATAGGATATTCGGTTATTCTTTGTCATAATCAATCTTATTAGCAGCCATGATCTAGAAAATGTAATATCATTTTGTCTCATCTTAGCTTCTATGCAGATGGAGGTTTCTACTGGTTTTAATAATACTTAATTATCCAATACCTTTTCCTTTATTAACGCCGCAGTGGTTTGTCGATACATTACGATTTCCAAATCAAGAAACATTATTTCTTCCAAAAACCAAGTACTCATTACTCACGAATGAGGTTTCACACAAACATCCATATTAAGTCAAGTCTCTTATCTTTTAAGAATAAGTCTCTTAACTTCTAAACCATTAAACCATTCTTTTTGTCTCTCTTAAGACGTTGCACCTAACTTCTCATAAAGCTGGTATAACTCTTATGTTTTTAAACCAAGTATACACTTCTTCCAAAAAGGTTTCTTAATCTTTTAGAATACTTCGAGGTTCTTTATTATCACACATCAAGTCGGTTATAAGTCAAATCAGTTATCTTTTTTAAAAAGAAACCACAAAGCATTTCTCATTTACATGAGTCGTTATAACACTTTATGTTTAAAAGCAATCAAATACCTTTAACACACGTATGCGTCACTGTACTACATAGTTATACACATATCATGCTAGAAACGGATAAGAAGAGGTTCACATACCTCGCGACGATTCTGGAGCTAAAAGCAAAGCGCTCAAGTACCTCAAACCGTCAGCTACACCTGCCAAGCGGACCACGCCACACGTAGTATTTCAACCTATAGAGGCCAGGCGCCTATTAATATCTTTAGATCCCGACGTAGAATATTCTACGAGAAAATTCGCAAGCCTCCTCCCGCATACAGCGTAAATCTCCTCTCTCTATCGGGCCGCTACCAAGCCAACCAGAGGGTTAACACGTCTAACCGGACGTGCAATTCTACTATACAAGAATTCTACACAAGTCTCATGTAATACGTCTATGTAATTACTGATTCGATTCTCTTCTTTAAATTCAGCTTAAGTCGCAAGACATTGCAGTAAGTATTATTCGAGCTTAAGTCAAAAGTCATTGCCGCACAATTATAATGTTCAGTTCTATATATAGTATACTTCAACTATATATTCCTACAACATGTAATTTCCAATTACAATAGAAGGTCAAGAGTGTTTACCTCGATAAGCCCAAAATTATCCGAGTTTATATGTCGATCCCGAGCAAGGTTTAGCTCCTACTCCGTGCGCTCAATCCGATCCAAGAAACCCTTAGAAGTTCTCAACTTCTACTTATAACTTCAACTAACAATGAAGATTTCCTTAGGGTTTAGTTTAGTGGCTAAAGGAAGTATAATAGTATTTTAGGCTTTTGTAAGTGTAACCTTGGGAATACTACAAGGTATTTGGGCCAAGGTATTTGGGCATTATAACACTACTAGGAGAGTATTTCTATACCACAAAAGGGGGGTATTTATACGAGACAACAAGGCTAGGGGGGGTACCCCTCGGCTAGGGCACCACAAAGGGGGAGGGGGGAGGCCCTCGGCCAAGACTCTCAAAGGAGGGGAGAGTTGGACGAACTCAACACTAAAGGGGGAGGGATTTTTAACACTTAGAAAAAGATTTTTGGATGAAGAAAGTTCATCACTTAGAGGGGTATTTATAGGTCAAGCAAAGGCCAACCAATGGCCAAGATCAAGCCAAGTGTTAGGCAAGTGTAGGGCTAGGATCAAGCCATGTGCACCTTATCCATCTACCACACCAACTTGCACAAATATCCTACCTAACCCAAAGCCACCCTTTTGCCCCATTTTGCCGCCCTTCCTTCCAATTGAGGGTGACAAGTGTCGCCTCTCGTTGGTCCAAAATGTTTTCTCTCGGAAAAATCCGTAAAAATAATTAATGACATAGCCGGAATTTTCCCTACGAAAGCTGTGGAAACGTTTCGTCGGAAAACGACTCTTTTCGGCACTTGTGTACAAATTTCGAAACTAGCTAACTTTAAGGCTCAAATTATAATACATACGCGCTCACGTACATACTATGGAAATACGGGGTATAACATTCTCCCCTCCTTAGAAACATTCGTCCCGAATGTTCCTTCTCAAGACGGATAACGATAAAGTTCCTCTTAACTTTAAACAAATTTCCAATGCCACACATGGCAACAAAGTAACACACGTTCTCTCTCTTCCTTACTCGTCGTGCCCTTCCCGAATACTTGAACTCTTCTCATATACGTACCACACTTCAGTCATCGCTTTAGTTCCAAAACTTTGGAGTCACTACCTCTATCTTGGTCATCCTACTAACCGCATCCCCAAGACCATTCCCGGCCTTCACGATCCGCTTCGTCGAACATAACCACGAACTCGTCGACGGTCATCTAAACTTGGGCTAGCACCCTCGTGACCCTACCACTGGCGGGACCACCCGAGCTGACCCATTTCGAAACAGCCGGGTTGGCCTCAACATGGCCCGAACCCGACCCACTTAACGCATCAAGCTCTTGTTCCCGATCCGAACAATCTTACCTATCTGGTCGTAAGCTACCACTTCCATTTACCCTACCCAAGGAAATTTCCCACAATTTCCCCGCGTATCTTATACATTCGCACAAAGGTTACCCGAGATCTTGTACTCAAGACGGCCTTACATCTAAGGTCTCAACTGTTATATATAAAGGTTCATCATTTTCTCACCCTCAAGCTTACCCTTCTCACAACCAGGTTCTACATCACGTTTTAGCACAAAGCTATCTGAACATAACACTAAACACATCATCACATCATCAATACATACAAAACTCTAGAGGGTTAAGGATATACCTGAAAATAGGCGGTTCAAAGGACCGCTAAACTGAACTTCCACCGCGACCTCTCCGTGGCCCGCCGGTGTATGAACATCTGCCTAGCCGTGGAAGGTGAAGAACCCGCAATCGATCCGTATCTGTGCTATCCTACCACGCTACCCGCAGTGGACGTTCTCCCAAAATGGCCACTGGCCGCATGTAAAACAAACTCCGGACTAGCACGACACTCCCACCGTGGAGTCTACCACGGCCACAACGAGGTAGGGTGGCTTCACCGTTAACACCCCCGCTCTCCCGAAAATCTGAACCTCGAGCCACGACTGCTCGCGAAAACTCTGGGCGCTCAAGATTGTAGAGGACCACTGATCTTGGCGGAGGCGCATAACTAGTCTGGCTGGCGAGGCGGTGCCTCGAAAATCACCAAAGCACCCTGCGATTCGGCCCTTTCTGCGACTTTGGTCATTCGTCGATTTCTCCGCTCCTCACCCCTAGTGCATAGCTGCACGCGGGCAATGTCCATGCCCGGTGAAGAGCTACACAAACAACTCTCTGCTAGGTAATCATCGAGCCTCAGAACATATCGGTGCACTCGATCCTCCATACTAGCTACCAATGCGGGGACGTCACGCCAATGAGTAGAACTCCACATTGTACTCCCGAACCGTGCACGCCGCTGACACCAAAAATCTGTCGGCGAGCCCTCTCATCTGCGGAGGCAAGAAGTGTGCAAGAAAAGCCTCGAGAACTCGTCCATAAAGCGGAAGTGCATGCTCTCCCGACAGCTCCCACGAATCAAACCCGATCGCGGTATCACGCGGCCGATGCGAACCTAGGACCACCGACTCGGTCTCCGATGCCTTGATCACTCTCGTGATCCGTGAATCGCCGGATGAACTCCTGCGGATCATCCTCGTGCCTCGACCCATAAAACTTTGGAGGTTACACTCGAAAATCCCGTAGTCTCAAACCGTCTGCCTGGGGTTGAACTACGGTGCTCTGGGGATGGAATCTGCTGCGTCCGGCTTATCGCCAAGTTCGGCCTGACAACCCGGCCGTAATCGCCATCTCTCAGAACCATCTCATCTCGCCTGCTGGGATCGAGGCTCGAGTCTTGTGGTCTCTGTAGAGATCGCCGCTCTACTCGTATCTTCCTCTGCTTTGCCTTGCCACGGGCGGGTTGCCTTGCGCGAGGCATAATCAAAGGAAAGGAATACGTCGGAGGGTTCAACTCATCACACGGCTCTAAGGCACGATCTCGTAATGAGAAGAATGGAAACCAATCCTAAATGTCCTATAGCCTCACGATTATAGATGTGGTGCACAACACACCGATAATCAAGACTACTAGACACGGTCAGACACTTTCCGAGGATTAATCGCTCCGATACCACTTTTGTCACGACGAACCGGGCGTGGTCGTGCCTTACCGGGCACCTAGTGATACAACATCGAGAAAATCAGCGGAAATAAAACATGAACATGAAATAAGAGACAAGATAAATAAGCAGCCAACCAAAACAGATTGCCATCATATATACATAAATACCCGACGATTTATCCTTTTTACAAACCACCGCCCACAACTTTCTGCACTCTAAGATTTATCTGACAACTATGACGGGACGGGGCCCCGCCATACCACGAATGTACAAGGACCTACGGACTGGTAACATACCAAAGATAAGCCTCGAAGGAAAGCTTCCCAAGACGAAATGAGATCCTAAACGCGGGGATCGGCGGTAGATGTACTTCTACTGCGGCGTGAGCGCGGCCCGAAGGAGGTCGAGACAACAGTACCAAGTATGTGAAAGCGTAAAATCGTAAATGAAATCTTACTAGCCTATAAAAGCGGGAGACATGTATGATAACCAAACTACGATGCAGCATACAGATTATATCAATTGGTCTCACGCCCACAACATCAATCCGCGTGGAGTACCTTCCTCACCGCCAGGCGATGATATGATAACAACAAGACAACAATCCAAATGGGAGCATACGTGCGCTACGCATCGTGTCGGTATGTCCAAAGGGAACAAATAAGACAACATTCCAAATGGAAGCATACGTGCGCTACGCATCGTGTCGGTGAGGTCGAAGGAAATAATAAGACAGCATTCCAAATGGAAGCATACCCAGTCGCTACACATCGTGTCGATGAGGTCGAAGGAAATAATAAGACAAAGATTCCAAATGGAAGCATACGATGCGCTACGTATCGTGTCGGTATGTCGAAGGAAACAATAAGACAACAAGCGGTAATCAAAGTGGAAGCATACCCGCGCTACGATCGTGTCGGATGTCCAAAGCGATTAACAAAAGTAACACTATCAGCGAGGCGTGCGGTGGAATTTATCCGTCGCTGGGTCACGTCCAAGTAAGTTCTCAACAAGTCAACCGAATTCTCCATCGAGAGACGGTAGTATAGAAACACAATTCTTGCACAACAAAGGCTATCACAACAAGCATAGGCAAGTTTCACAACAACAAGCATAGCGAGTTTCACAACAACTCAAGTACTTTCATTTTATGCCCAAGTTGGGTTTTAACCTAAAGTACTACGACGTTAAATTCCTTTTAAAGAGATCTAATCCTTTTATAAAGTCACCCGATAGTAGTATAAAAATAGAGTGACTTATATATTTTAAGTAAACCAAAACAACTTCCATACTTTCCTTTTTAAAACCAAATTACCACATTAAAACCAATGATAAAACCTTTCTTTTGTTTTCATAAGGTCGTTATAACCAACTTCCCATAAAGTCATTATAACACCTTATGTTTTAAACCATTTTAAGACAACCAATGCCTTTCTTTTCCTAAAGTTCGGTTTGCCTAATTTGATTACACAAGTCTTTTTTTTTAAAAGTTTCATAGTTCAATGTCTTAATCTCTTTTAAAACAATTGAGTAACATATGCCATAGGCGAGTAGGTTATTCTTGTTCATAATCAATCTTATTAGCAGCCATGATCTAGAAAATGTAATATCATTTTGTCTCATCTTAGCTTCTATGCAGATGGAGGTTTCTACTGGTTTTAATAATACTTAATTATCGATACATTTTCCTTTATTAACTGCAGTGGTTTGTCGATACACATTCTGATTTCCGAAATCAGTAAAACATTATTCCTTCCAAAAACCAAGTACTCATTACTCACGAATGAGGTTTCACACAAACATCCATATTAAGTCAAGTCTCTTATCTTTTAAGAATAAGTCTCTTAACTTCTAAACCATTAAACCATTCTTTTTGTCTCTCTTAAGACGTTGCACCTAACTTCTCATAAAGCTGGTATAACTCTTATGTTTTCAAACCAAGTATACACTTCTTCCAAAAAGGTTTCTTAATCTTTTAGAATACTTCGAGGTTCTTTATTATCACACATCAAGTCGGTTATAAGTCAAATCAGTTATCTTTTTTAAAAAGAAACCACAAAGCATTTCTCATTTACATAGAGCTGTTATAACACTTTATGTTTAAAAGCAATCAAATACCTTTAACACATGTGCGTCACTGCAGTACTACATAGTTATACACATATCATGCTAGAACGGATAAGAAGAGGTTCACATACCTCGCGGCGATTCGACTAAAAGCAAAGCGCTCCAAGTACCTCAAACCGTCGGCTACACCAAGCCAGCGGACCACGCCACACGTGGTATTTCAACCTATAGAGGCCACAGGCGCCTATTAATATCTTTAGATCCCGACGTAGAATATTCTACGTAAAATTCGGCACGCTCCCCATGGCGTAAATCTCTCTCTATCGAGGTGGCTACAAGCCAACCGGGGTTAACACGCCTAACCGGGCATACAATTCTACTATACAGTAATGCTACACAAGTCTCATGTCTGATACACTATGTAATTACAGTTCGATTCTCTTCTTTAAATTCAGCTTAAGTCGCAAGACATTGCGTAAGTATTATTCGAGCTTAAGTCAAAGACATTGCGCACAATTATAATGTTGATTCTATATATAGTATACTTCAACTATATATTCCTACAACATGTAATTTCCAATTACAATAGAAGGTCAAGAGTGTTTACCTCGATAAGCCCAAAATTATCAGAAGTTTATATGCCGATCTGAGCGAGGTTTAGCTCTACTCCGTGCGCTCCAATCCGATTCAAGAAACCCTTGAAGTTCTACGCAACTTCTACTTATAACTTCAACTAACAATGAAGATTTCCTTAGGGGTTCGTTTAGTGGCGAACGGAAGTATAATAGTATTTTCGGGGCTTTTATAATTGTAACCTTGGGACTACTACAAGGTCTTTGGGAACCGGTATTTGGGCATTATAACACTACTAGGAGAGTATTTCTATACCACAAAAGGGGGTATTTATACGAGACAACAAGGCTAGGGGGGGTACCCCTCGGCTAGGGCACCACAAAGGGAGGAGGCCCTCGGCGAGACTCTCGAAGGAGGGGGGAGAGTTGGGACGAACTCAACACTAAAGGGGAGGATTTTTAACACTTAGAAAAAGATTTTTGGATGAAGAAAGTTCATCACTTAGAGGGGTATTTATAGGTCAAGCAAAGGCCAACCAATGGCCAAGATCAAGCCAAGTGTTAGGCAAGTGCAGGGCTAGGATAAAGCCATGTGCACCTTATCCATCTACCACACCAACTTGCACAAATATCCTACCTAACCCAAAGCCACCCTTTTCGTCCCATTTTGCCGCCCCTTCCTTCCAATTAGAGGGTGACAAGTGTCGCCCTCTCGTTGGTCCAAAATGTTTCGTCTCTCGGAAAAATCCGTAAAAATAATTAATGACATAGCCGGAATTTTCCCTACGAAAGCTGTGGAAACGTTTCGTCGGAAAACGACTCTTTTCGGCACTTGTGTACAAATTTCGAAACTAGCTAACTTTAAGGCTCAAATTATAATACGTACGCGCTCACGTACATACTCTGGAAATACGGGGTATAACAGTCTTGCCATGGGACAAACTCCACATTGTTGAATTGTGAAGTTAGATTTATTCTTGAAACTGTCTATCTTTCTAATAACACTCATTGGCACATGTCCTAGCCTTCTGTGCCAAAGATCTGCATTCAGCTCATCTGCTGTCACAACTGCAATATGTGCCTGTGTCTTCATACATTCAAGACTTCTTCCTCTTGACTCCAACATATATAAACCATCTACTTCTTTACCAATCTCCTTCACCTTCCCAGTGAAGAGATCCTGTAACACAAAGAAATCAGGAAAGAACCTTGCACTACAATTCAATTCTTTTGTTAGCTTCGAAACAGAAAACAAGTTAAACTTGAAGCTTGGTACACATAGCACATGTTTTATAAGGTTACCTCCGGTTAACCTGCAATTCCTGCAGGTAATAGGCGATGTCACCGTGATGGCGGTGAACTTTCCCTGCATTCTCTAACGTATCAGATTGTTCAATCATATTTCTATCATTTACCATATGGTTTGTTGCTCATGAATCAACTATCCAGGAGCTTTCTTTGTCAAGTGCAAGTTTACCTGCCATATGAGCTTTATGAACTGGTGGAGGACCATATTGTGGTCCTGTTTCCATTGGATACACCATAGCTTTTATCTCCTCAAGCTTCTCTGGAGTACATGTCCTCAGCAAGTAATTAAGATGCTCATGTTGGTCCTGGGATAGCTGTCTGCAACCTCCAGATCCCTCCAATTGTGGCACACCTGTCATGACTACATTTACCTTCTTTCTTCCCTTATAATCTGATGGATACCCTATCAATTCATAACATTTTTCCTTAACATGTCCTTGTTTTTACGATGTCGCGATACATCAACTTAAAACATCCTTTTCTAGTATGTCCATTCATTCGCAATAATCACGTAATGTATATGGCCTTTTCTCATTGTTGTTTATTCCGAGGAATCGACTAGCGGTGCAATGTTCTCGTGACTTCTCCTCCATATGAATATCCTTCTGCTATGTATTTTTGACTCTCATCTTGTGCAATCATAGCGTAAGCTTGATTCACGCTAGGAGTAGGAGACATCAAAAGTATATGACTCCTTGCCTGATTATATCCGTCATTCAATCCCATCAAAAATTCCAATAACCTTTGATTAGATAAGTGCTCTATATATTCTCTTGGACTTGTGCAATCGCATATTGGTGGAGGAATGATCGAATCGATCTCATCCCATAAATCCTTCAACCTAGAGTAATAACTCGACACAGGTGAAACTCCTTGATTCAACATTGTGAGTTCTCTTTTCAATTGATAAACCCTAGATAAGTTTATTTTATCAAACCTTTCCTTTAGATCCTTCCATACTGCATAGGCAGTGGACCTATACAGTATACCACTCAACAGATTCTTACTAACATTTTTCATAATCCAAGAGATAACCACAGCGTTACACCGATCCCACTGTCTTACTTGATTAGGACCGAATGTATCTCGCTTAATAGAACCATCTATGAATCCAATTTTGTTCTTCGTCAACAGAACCAGCTTCATAGATCTACACCATAAGGTATAATTTTCCATACCTGCCAGTTGAATCTCCATTTGTATTGCTCCTGCTGTGTCCGATACTCCTAGGAAGAGAGGATGATTGTGATCTGCTATATTTGAACCAGAACTTTGATTCTCTACTATAATTGTCGAATCTGCTGGAAGTGTGTTGATGTTCTCCATATAACTGTTCAATCAATCGACCTTGCAATCGAAACTGAAACTGTAAAGGAAGCGATGCGATTGTAACCTCGAAAACTCAGAAAATCAGATCAGATTTTCATAGAACTTTCAACGAGTCAGATTCGACTGCTGCATGTTCATATTCCTTCGATTCTTCACTGTAATGGCTTTGATACCATGTTAAAATGCACATATTTCATCAGTTGAGAAGAACAGTAGAAGAAGGAGAAGGAACCTTGTGGAAGCTTTTCAATTTTACGTACACTGTGAGAGCTACATTTGTAGAACTAGGAAGGGCAAAATAGTAAAGTACTAGGTAAGGGAAAAATAGTAAAGTACTAATTGAACTACAAAATTAACAAAGATAATTAACAAAGCTAAATAACCAAATTAACAAACAAAGCTAACTTCCCTCAACAAATTTTTGTGCAGTTGTTCATACTAAACATGGTCTGATACATTAAATATAGAGTAAATAATCTGTTATAATAAATTAAATATGTGAAAATACTTCACACAGTTGAACTCCTTAGAATGCGACTCTTACCCGAACGCATTCTACGCCAGATAATTTTAACCCGCGCGCAATGAATGTGGCCGCAAATCACCCCGCCACCATTGCATTCTTATTTTGTTTTGGCCCATACCTAGGTTCAGTATCCAACGATCGGCGTTACATTACAAACACATAAATTTGGCTTGCAGCTAAACACAATTGATAATTATTAGGTTGATTGGTTAAGTATAATAATATGACATGGCAGGTACATAAAAAGAGCAGGAGAGATGGGGTGTTGCATGGGTTACCACAGCAGGGTGAAACAACAAGAACTGATATGGGTGAAAGGGACCCAAGAGGGTAGTAGAGGCCGATAGCATGATGTCCATATCAAGAAGCCCAGCACCAATGAGTCAAGTTATGGCCCATTCTCCACCCTCATTCATGATTTCCTCTCCCTACTCATCTGCTCACCATCCCCTTCCATTGTAGCAAGTGTCAACACAAAAACAAAAAGTTGGATTTTTATTTCATAAACAATGTCGTAACATTGGCAACTCCAGATTGCTTCTTCATACAAATTCAATTTTGTTTGTTAGTCTAAAGTAACTTCATAACATTATATACCAAATATTTGAACCTTGATTCTACTCATTTTCTACAAAGATGAGTAACTCTGTCATGCTCGGAGAGATTAACACCCTTTTCTTTCTTACCCTTCCTTAGAGAATGTATTCAAAAATTACAAACGAAGTTTGAAAAACTTAAAGGAAAAATATTTCAATGTTTTCTTGCTGAAAAAGAAAGTGTTCTCGCCCCGAATTCTGTCTTATTGATCGATGTATTTTATATACACCTTTTGAGTCATTTTTAGTTAGTCTTTTGTCCATTTTTGTACAAATACGTGTCGTCTTAGGATAGATTTTCTTTTTTTTGAATCATATTGGTTTAAAGTGGCTCATTGGCGAAAAAGGAGCAAAAAGAGGGCAGAAACGGAGGTTCCAGAGCTCGAAAAGCGAGAAAGTGGAAAACCGGGCACAAAACAGGCCAGCGCCGCGGCGCCTCTAGACAACAGAGTCAGAGCGCCACGGCGCCTAATCTTCAGAGTGCTTCAGGTGTCGCGCGCAGCTGCCAGCATACGCCCAGCGCGAGGCGGAAAAATCGAAATTGACAATGGGCCAGGCCTGAAGGAAAACCTGCATCACGTTTTGGAGACTATAAAAAGAGAACCCTAGGTCAGATGCAAGGGTTCCTCTTCTTGCCAAATCACACACTTTTGGAGATCAAGATTGGAGACATTTTCTTAGTAATTTCTTGTTCTTGTTTTACTTTCTTTACAGTTTATGTTGGATGTTAATTTAGTTATTGTCATGTCTATGGCTAGGAACTAACTTTAATATAGGGCTTTCCATGTCAATTCACTTGAACCTTATATTTATGAATTAATGCATGTTTTTGGTTCTTCTTCTTGTTGTTGAGATTTATCCAATAATTATCTTGATTGCTTGGTAATTACTTGATCACTAATTATCATAAACCATATGATTTCTAACCAAAAGTCGAAAGTGGAGGTTGTGAATATGCTGTAGTTGGATAAACATAGGTTAAATCGTGGACGAAAGTACCCCGATACTTGTGTAGTATTAATAGGTTATTGGTCTTAATCCTCCTCTATAGTCAATCTTTTCACCGAAAGGTAGAAAGGTGCTATACTGGGGTTGAGTGTTTATATAACCTTAACAAGAGTATAAAACGACTTAGTTAACCTGCTATCTCAAAATAGAAGAAGAACCATAATTGATTGCATTAATAAGTTAAGCGGATAGTTGAGGAGATTTGGAAGCCCTATTTCCACCATTACTGAGTAAAACAACATAGTTTAATTAGTTTTCATAATTATAGTCATAAACAACATATCAATCATCGGTCACCAAATAGATAACATAGAATAGAATTTGGTACTTGAACACTAATCTCTGAGGACGATAATTCGGTCTTACCTAGACTATATTACTTGACACGACACGTGCACTTGCGTAAGTGTGTGCATAAATCGCGCATCAAGTTTTTGGCGTCGTTGCCGGGGATTGGCGTAATTCAATATCATTTTATCTATTCTTAATTTCTAATTTGGTTTTTATTTTTGCTTTTATTTGTTTTTATTTTTATTTTTATTTATTTGTGAAAACCAGTGCGCCGTGATCCGTTTGTTGGTTTTGATTCATCTCAGGGATCCTGAAGACATGGATTACTACTATCAAGGTAATCCTCCAGCCCCACAAGAAGAGCAGGATGGGTTACGAGCAGCCATACTCAGGTTGACTAGGCACCAAACTCAGTTCATGGACGAAACGAGAGTGTCCTTGAAGAATTTGGAAACACAAATAGGACAACTCGCAGGCATGCTAAGCAGCGGAATGCAAGAACAGCACTCTGCACATATTGGAGGAAATATCAAAAAGCAATGCAGGCGATTGACCAAAAATGCCGAATCGATGGAAGCGAAAATTCAGAAGCAGCGGCCAAGGCTGGCCGAGCAGCGCCAGCAAGGCCGAAAGATTCTGGGACAGTGCAGAACTTTAGGCGCCACGGCGCCGAATCTCAGGGCCGCGGCGCCCAGAGCCCAAAAGTTGAATTACGGTTGGAAGATGTTGTGAACGCACCCCAGGTGAAGATACCGTACCCCCAGAGGCTAAAAACATGTGCTCTTGACAAACAATTCTCTAAATTTGTGGAAATCCTCAAACAATTGCAACTCAATATCCCGTTTGCTGAAGCGCTAGAGCAGATGCCAAGCTATGTAAAGTTCATGAAGGACATTCTTAGCAAAAAGAGGAGGATAGAGGACTACAAAACAGTGGTGTTGACTGAAGAATGTAGTGCCATCCTACAAAGAAAACTACCGCAGAAATTAAAAGATCCTGGAAGCTTCACCATCCCATGCACTATTGGAAAGTTTGAATGTCAGCAGGCGTTGTGCGATCTGGGGGCAGGCATAAATTTGATGCCCTACCTAGTTTTTTGCAAACTTGGAATGAGAGAAGTCAAACCTACCAACATCACTTTGCAGTTAGCTGACCGCTCCATAGTTCACCCTAGAGGAGTCATCGAAGATGTGTTAGTAAAGGTGGACAAGTTCGTCTTTCCCGTTGATTTCGTCATCCTAGACATAAGAGATAACGACATAATCCCCATCATACTTGGCAGACCCTTCATAGCCACAGGACAGACTCTCATCGATGTTCACAAAGGGGAACTGAAACTTCGGGTGGAAGAAGAAGAGGTGATTTTCAATGTTTTTCGGGCAGCAACCTTCCCAGATGCAAGTGACAACTGTTCAGCCATTGACATAATCGAAGATGCAGTGTCAGAAAAAGAGTTCAGAAGCGACGATACACTTGAGGAAGTGCTGACCAGATGGGATGATAGTAGTGAAAACGACCCAAGGCTGATGGAGTATGAAAATTGGATGAATTCTTATGAGAAATGTGATAGGAAGAGATATGGAGAGCTTGGGCAGATGTCAGAGAGATCTGTACCATCCACAGAAAAGGCTCCAGAGTTAGAGTTAAAAACTCTACCCGATCATCTACAGTATCAATATCTAGGTGAAGATCAATCCTTACCAGTGATCATCTCATGTCATCTATCCACAGTAGAGATCGATAAGCTGCTGAGAGTACTGAGGGCTCACAAGCGTACAATTGGGTGGACATTAGCAGACATTAAGGGATAAGTCCGTCAACAGTAATGCATAAGATCCGTCTAGATGAAGAGAGCAGACCCTTCATTGAGGCACAAAGGAGACTAAACCCAAACATGAAAGAGGTAGTCAGAAAAGAAATCATGAAATGGCTCGATGCTGGAGTAATTTATCCTATATCTGACAGCGCATGGGTAAGTCCAGTACAAGTGGTACCCAAAAAGGGTGGTATGACAGTGGTGACCAACGAAATGAACGAGCTCATTCCTTCTAGAACAGCTACTGGGTGGAGAATCTGCATTGATTATCGCAAGTTGAACAAGGCGACCAGAAAAGACCACTTCCCGTTGCCATTTCTAGATCAGATGTTGGATAGACTTGCGGGGCATAACTACTACTGTTTTTTGGATGGTTACTCAGGGTATCATCAGATTGCAATAGCGCTGTAAGACTGTGAAAACAACATTCACCGCCTTTTGGTACATTTGCATTCGTAAGGATGCCATTCGGCTTTGCAATGCACCTGCGACCTTCAGAGGTGTATGATGGCAATTTTCTCGCATATGGTGGAGAGGACTATAGAAATTTTTATGGATGATTTCTGGTTTTGGGGCGTCGTTCGACGAATGTTTGAGGCACTTCGGAAGCGATGTTAAACCGATGAAGAATCTAACCTTGTGCTAAACTGGGAGAAGTGTCATTTCATGGTAAAAGAAGGGATTGTCCTGGGACATAAAATATCGAACCAAGGTATTGAGGTGGACAAAGCAAAAATTTCAGTAATCGAAAATCTACCACCTCCAGTATCAACAAAAGGAGTCAGAAGTTTCTCGCATGCCGGTTTATGTAAGATTCATCAAGGATTTCTCAAAGGTCTCAAAGCCCCTTTCCACCTCGCTAATGACGGTCGCTTTGAATTCAATAAGGAATGCATGACCGCTTCGACACTCGAGAGAAGCTTATCGCAACACCCATAGTCATTGCACCAAACCGAGCTCCCATTGGAACTAATGTGCGATGCAAGTGATTATGCAGTGGGAGCAGTGCTTGGACAGAGAATCGATAAGGTATTTAGATCCATTTACTATGCTAGTAAAACTCTGAATGACGCACAGTTAAATTACGCAACTACGTAAAAGAATCGCTAGCAATAGTGTATGCGTTTGAGAAATTCGTGCCATACTTGATTGGGAATAAGGTGATAGTATACATCGACCACTCGCCATAAAGTACTTGATGACAAAGAAGGATGCAAAACCTCGCCTCATTCGATGGTCCTCGCTACTACAAGAATTCGACGTGAGATTCGTGAAAAGAAAGGGACAGAGAACTCGGGCCTGCGCACCACTTGTCAAGGCTTGAGAATACAGAGATCCGAACACCGCGATGTGCGGATAAATGATCACTTCCCGGATGAGCAATTGTTTCAAGTAAGTGCGGTTTTAAGTTACTCGTACGATTTTGTTAATTTTCAGCTAAGGTAATACCCCGGGATTGACAAGACAACAAGTGAAGAGGTTTTACTCCGAAGTAAAACACTACTATTGGGAGGAGCCGATGTTATACAAACACTGTGCCGATCAAGTCATCAGGCGATGTATACCAGAGGAGGAGATGCACCAGATTCTCACTCATTGTCATACCCTACCATGTGGTGGACACTTTGGGGCATCAAGAACAGCGGCAAAGGTACTGCAAAGCGGGTTCTATTGGCCAACACTTTTTAAGGATGCCCATGCCTTTGTGAAGAGGTGTGATAGTTGTCAAAGAACATGGAACATATCAAGACGAAATGAAATGCCTTCGCAGGGGATATTGGAACTATTTGATGTGTGGGGGATCGACTTCATGGGTCCATTCCCGTTGTCCTTTGGAAATCAGTACATTCTTCTGGCAGTGGATTATGTGTCCAAATGGGTAGAAGCAGTAGCCACTAAAGAAAATGACAGTAAGACTGTTCAAAGATTCCTTCAAAAGAATATATTCAAGGTTTGGTACTCCTAGGGCCATCATCAGTGATAAAGGAAGTCACTTTTGCAACAGAAAGCTCAATACATTGCTTTCCCGATATGGAGTCTACCACCGCACTACACTTTCCTATCACCCTCGAGCGAATGGGCAAGCAGAGGTGTCAAATAGGGAAGTGAAGAACATATTGGAAAAGACGGTGGATGGCTCAAGGAAAGATTGGTCTATCAAACTGGATGACGCACTGTGGGCGTACAAAACAACATTCAAAACCCCAATTGGAATGTCACCATATAAGTTAGTTTTTGGTAAAGCATGTCATTTGCCAGTAGAGTTGGAACATAGAGCTTATTGGGCAATGAGGAAGCTGAACATGGATGCCAAAGCAAAGCAGGCGTAAGAGGTCGCACATACCGAGCGAGTTGGATGAATTCAGGCACAACGCCTATGAGAATGCAAAAATCTACAAGGAACGGACTAAAGTATGGCATGATAAGATGTTGATCCCGAAAGACTTCCAAGCAGGACAGCAAGTGCTTCTATTCAACTCAAGGTTAAGGCTATTTACAGGCAAGCTCAAATCGCGTTGGTCAGGACCATACACTGTGGTAAGAGCATTCCCATATGGTGCAGTTGAAATAAAAGGGAGAGAAGGAGCCCCCTTCAAGGTAAACGGACAGAGGTTAGAACCCTATTTGATCAACGAAATGGAATATATGAGCCTAGTAACCCATATCACCCTAAAGTGATAAGGAACTTGCGTCCGGCTAAAAGACGTTAAAGACAGCGCTACTTGGGAGGCAACCCAATGTATTTTAATTTATTTTACTTTAATGCAGTTAGTTTTACTTAGAACGATCACTGAGGTATTGTTATGTGTTGTGATAGACAGTGCAGGCCAAGAATCGAGGCGATAATCGAAAGAAGCCAAAAGGAAAAAAGGATTTCGGAAAATTAGCCTTGCGCCAGAGTAGGCGCGCGCTAAAAGATCGAAAGACGCAGAGATTCAGATCGCGACGCCATTTCGCGTGGCGCACGCAATCAGAGCGCGACGCAGAAGTTCGTAAGAGCGCAGCAGAGTTCAGCCGCGCACGTGGCGCAGCACGCTGATTTTAAAACCTGGTTAAAAGAGCCCAAAAATCCGATTTTCCCCATTCCAAATCAAAACCTAAACATTTCCTATCTTCAAAACCCACGAAAAATCCACCTTTTACCTAAAAATCTTCCATAAACTAAACCCAATCACAACCAAAGTTCTTAAATTCCTTAAACAACAACCTTCATCCCATTGCCTTAAATCATCATTAGGAGCAAGAAAATCTCGAAGAACACCGTCAAAGGTAACCTTTATCTTTTCTTGAAAGCTTCAATATAATCAGAGGAGGTAGTAGGTTTGAGGAGGTGTTGTATCTGTGAAGGTGTGTGGGGGTGTTGAAGTTGGGTGTGAGATTTCGAGGAAGAGTACACAGAGTGAAGTGTGGGGGTGATAAGTGTTGTAGCTGCTGATTGTTGATTGATAGTGTTGGGTAATACTGTTGAAACAAAGAAACGCTGCCAAAGTTATCTCAGAATGTCTGCCAGAAAGAGAAGAGCTTCCACATCCACCTCCGCCCCTCAATATGACACTACTAGGTTAGTCAGCCAAAGAGCTCAGGATAGATACCAAAAACTTAGTACTAGACCCTTAATCCCTGAAAGAGGAATGAATTATCAAAGGGAGTCGTTTGAGGAGGGAGATGCCTATGAGCCTATTCGGGCGATGATAGAGGTGATGGGGTGGAAAAGATTTGTTAACCCGGAAAATATAGCACCGATGAACACAGTGATGGTGAGATAATTTTATGCTAACTTTCCGGAGAGGGTGGATGATAGATGCTTTGTGAGGGGACGGTATGTGCCTGTGACGACAGAAGTGGTGAATTTGCTATTAAAAACAGCTGATGTTGAAGAAAGAGGTGACGACCGGAGCTATTTCAGAACATGGTCTAGAAGCACCAACAACATCAACTGGGATGTCGTCGCAAGCACAGTAAGCTACCCTGGAGCTGAGTTTGATATTGCCAGAAATGGAGCAAGAGGACTGAGCAGATGTCAGTTCAACAAAACAGCCAAGGGTTGGTTGTATTTCGTCAGTGCCCGCTTAATTCCATCGATGAACTTTACCAGAGTGCCAGAAGACAGAATAAAATTGATCTATGGAATCATGTCAGGGAAGACGATTGACGTTGGGAAGGAAATAGTGCAAAACATTGGAGAAACCAACAGGTTGGTAACGACAGGTGGGTTGGGACATGGCTCACTTATTAGTTGCTTATGCTCCAGACATAGTGTCCCAACCTTACCCACTGATACATATGAGAAAGTCCAACTTCCTGTGTCATATGGGATAGTACATTCCTTCCCAGACCCAATCCCTCCAGGAGTATCGAGAAGGAGACCAACACCAGCAACAGCACCAGCAGCAGCAACAGAGGCTGCCACGGATGAAGATGAGCATGAGATGAGATAGAGGCTCGTGATGAGGCAGAAGCGACCAACACCATTCCTAATCGTAACCTCCAGTGCATATAATGGAGCAGTTGCTCAGGAACCAGAGAAGGATGATGCAAAATTTTGACATGATGATACAAGGTCAACAGGACCTGAGGCAAGGACAACAAGAATTAAGGCAGGAGCAACAATAGTTGCACCAGAGATTTGACGAGATGAGTTCCTTGTTCAACCAGTGGTCAAAGCATTATCCACCGCCACCGCCACTACTTTAAACCAAGTCTGTAAGTTGTCCTGTTTTCTTTTATTTTTTTTGAGTCTTACACACATTGGGGACAATGTGTGATTTAAATTTGGGGGGATGTTTTATTTGTGTCTTATTGTCTTAGTATGTTTGAGTATGTTTGAGTCTTTTTGATTTGTTTTGTGTATTTTTGAGTCATAAAATTTTTGAGTCATAATTTTAAAGATCATGCATGCTGTAGTTACTGGAATCGCCTAGTGAAGTAAGGTTGAATAATGTAATGGAATTAGAAGCAACCATCTAAACACTTAGGTTAAGATATGCCAAAAACTCATGAAATCTGTCTATTTGGGGTATCTTGCTTGACTTATGCATTGTTTATGATTTAACCTATGTGTATGATTGTTTGCTATTTGAGGCGAAATAGTTAGGATATGCATGTTAGGGAGATGACTCAGACAATTCTTTGTTAGCCCTTTCTTACCACTTTTGATTATCCCTGACATTCAAAATATCCTTAGTCAGCCCCGTTGAGCCTAAAAATTAAACTTTTTCTTTGACACCCTACAATTCCACAATTGTGCCATAAGTGAAAATGTGAAATGATTGGAATAGAAAGTGTTAAAAAAAAGAGACAAAAAGAGTGAACAATCTTGATGCACCCCAATAAAAAAGTAATAATAAATAGGCAAAAGCCTAAGTTTGGGGGTGCCTGTATTCATAAGACACTTCACTTTCTCAAAACGAAAGAGGGGAAAGATAGACATGAAGTGAAGAAAGAAAAATCAGAAAAAAGGGAAGAATTGAAAAGCAAAAGAGCTTATGGTACATAAAATGAGCCTAAATGCCTATTTTTACCTACCCATGCCTAAAGCCTACATTAAAACCCTGAAAAGTCCTGAAGATCTCTTACATTTGTATCCATGATTAGTGGAGAATAGCAAGTAAACATGCCATAGGATTTTGAAATTGACATGCATAATTAAGTATTCTTATTTCCATTAAGCATGATTAAAGTGAGTTTGCGAAATATCTAGCTTGATATGTTTAGAATGCTAAAAATTCATGCTATATGTTCCTGCATATTATTCTGCTAACCTTCATGTTTTTCTAAGTAACAATGATGCAGCAAAGTGATCAATGTCGTTGAGTCTTTCTATTTTCTTTTTCTTTGTATCTTTATTTCTTTCTTTTGATCTTTGCTCGAGGGCGAGCAAAGGTTAAGTTTGGGAGTGTTTGATCGGTGTATTTTATATACACCTTTTGAGTCATTTTTAGTTAGTCTTTTGTCCATTTTTGTACAAATACGTGTCGTCTTAGGATAAATTTTCTTTCTTTTGAGTCATATTAGTTTAAAGTGGCTCATTGGCAGAAAAGGAGCAAAAAGAGGACATAAACGGAGGTTACAGAGCTCGAAAAGCGAGAAAGTGGCAAACCGGACACAAAACAGGCCAGCGCCGCGGCGCCTCTAGACAGCAGAGTCAGAGCGCCACGACGCCTAATATTCAGAGTGCTTCAGGTGTTCCGGCGCCGCGACGCCAGTTGCAGGGCCGAGGCGGGAAAAATCAGAAATTCGAATTGACAATAGGCCAGGCCTGAAGGAAAACCTGCATCACGTTTTGGAGACTATAAAAAGAGAACCCTAGGTCAGATGCAAGGGTTCCTCTTCTTGTCAAATCACACACTTTTGGAGATCAAGATTGGAGACCTTTTCTTAATAATTTCTTGTTCTTGTTTTACTTTCTTTACAGTTTATGTTAGATGTTAATTTAGTTCTTGTCATGTCTATGGCTAGGAACTAATTTTAATATAGGGCTTTCCATGTCAATTCACTTGAACCTTATATTTATGAATTAATGCATGTTTTTGGTTCTTCTTCTTATTGTTGAGATTTATCCAATAATTATCTTGATTGCTTGGTAATTACTTGATCACTAATTATCATAAACCATATGATTTCTAACCGAAAGCCGAAATGGGAGGTTGTGAATATGCTGTAGTTGGATAAACATAGGTTAAATCGTGGACGAAAGTACCCCGATACTTGTGTAGTATTAATAGGTTATTGGTCTTAATCCTCCTCTATAGTCAATCTTATCACCGAAAGGTAGAAAGGTGCTATACTGGGGTTGAGTGTTTATATAACCTTAACATGAGTATAAAACGGCTTAGTTAACCTGCTATCTCAAAATAGAAGAAGAACCATAATTGATTGCATTAATAAGTAAGTTAAGCGGATAGTTGAGGAGATTTGGAAGCCCTGTTTCCACCATTACTGACTAAAACAACATAGTTTAATTAGTTTTCATAATTATAGTCATAAACAACATATCAATCATCGGTCACCAAATAGATAACATAGAATAAAATTTGGTACTTGAACACTAATCCCTGAGGACGATAATTCGGTCTTACCTAGACTATATTACTTGACACGACACGTGCACTTGCGTAAGTGTGTGCATAAATCGCGCATCACTTATGCTGTTGCTGATCGAATCGGGAGACAAATTGATTCCTTAACTCATGCGATTCGGGTTAGAAACGGAACTCTGATTTCCAGCAATGGGTTCCCCAACTACTCTAGAAAGCGTTAGGACGGTGTTACTAGTGAACTAAGAGGTAAGAAACATGAATGCAACTGAGTACAATAAAGGATAAAGTAAAGATAGATATAAAATTTAATTTGTTTGATTGATTGTGTGTGTCGTATATACAAAAGAATGTTCCTGTTTCTAATACAAAAATGAAGAAAAAATGTATAAACGTGCCCCCCACCCACCCCCCCCCCGATCGAGGCTGACCATGGGGGAGGTGGCGTCGATTTTCTCGCCCTGTACTCCTCTTGTTCGGGTAATGGCCCTTGTTTTCAGTTGTTGTTGGCAGTTACCGCTTTTAGGAATTTAGAAACCCTTTTGACTTGGTCGTTGAGGCGTCTGCATCTGAGTGGGTCTCAGTCGTACCTCTAACTAACGACTTCGACTAAGATGCCTTAGCAACCGATGAAGTTCTTGTTGTCGAGGGGTAGGAGTAAATTCGGCTTCAGAATAGTTTGACTATCGCTGAATTTCAGCTAAACACTTAAACTATTTTTAATGTTAATAATTGCCCCCTACATTAACTCGAGTGTGACTTTTGAGTTAATGTATTAAAAAATAGTTGTCGTTTCTGTTTGACACCCGCGCATGTCACTTCGATCGTCTAATCTTCGGTGCATGCAATGATCATTTCTTTTGAATTTGGTTTTCCCTTCAACCGAGGCGTCTTTGTGAGCACTAATCGGTCTCAATGTATTCTAATCATGCATTCGAAGAGTTATCCCCAATTCCTTCGGCAGGCCAGAAGCTCATATCTCCTATTTTCTGGAGACAAATGAGGATCGACTGAGAATCATCTGTCTGAACCCCCTACATGATCTGCGGGATTGCCTTGCGGTCCATCCAGAGCCACATTCTCTTGCCGAGGTTCCTCCGTCGGGTTGTTGATAGGTTGTTGGTCTAGTTTTGGTTGACCCAACGTTTCTATTTTAAGTGTAATTATCCCTGAAGCAACTGAGCCGAATGCCCGCTTGATAGCCTCGACTACGGCAGACTCGCAATTTCGCCGCACGCTTGGTGTTGGAAATTAGATGCAATGTCTATTGCATCTTACGCAATGCCTTGGCACGTTGCATCCTTCTTTTCTGAGTTCTGAATATGACAATCGGTGGTGCCTATTTCATTCCGGGAGCCTGATTGACAAACTATTTCCCCTTTTCTGTGTTGGCGGTTGGTTTAATCATTATCTGGGGTCTCGCCTGGTTCTCATTTCTCATTGTGGTGCGTAAGGACGAAACACCTTTATTTACATTAAACTCGACCACCCTTTGTTTGATTTTAGGGAGTGGTTCTTCGTCTATTCGAGATATGTTCGGATGCCAGTTGGTTGTCATCCGTATTACCCCCCCTCCCCCCCCAAGCATATAGCTGGCGTCAATAAGGACCCTTATGAACCTCATGGTCGGTTCCTGAAGTTCTCGTTCGAAGTCCCTCATGTATTTTGGGCAACCATGAAAATTGCTCTTAGTTGGCTGCCTGTTATCTTGAACGTTTGTAGGCTTCCTAACCGATTGAACACAAAGGTCTTTGTGACATTCGCCCCTTCAGAGGTTTCTTTGGAACTCATACCCTTCTCATCGATTGTTTCCCTTTAGTGTCCATTGATTCATCGAACTTAGCGAAAGATAACATATATATTGGTACCGCGGGAAAGAGGTCTGTATCAATAAATATTTTAGCCAGACTCTTGTCGGCTAGTTTGAACCTTCCCTCCTTGATGCCCTTTTGGATCTCCTTTCTAAAGACCACACAATTAGAAGTAGAGTGATTGTATGAATTATGCCACTTACAGTACCTATTATCTTTGAGTTCCTCGACATGCGAAATCTTGTGACCATCAAGCAGCCGAATATGTTTGTCTCTGAGCAGATGATCAAAGATCATATCTGCCTTTGTTATGTCAAACGATTAACCGACCCAATCATTGACTGAACTCATTTCTTTGCCTTTTATGACTTTCAAGGCTGGGCAAAAGTAAACCTTACCCTAACATTTTCGGCCACCATTTCGCTCACGCCGCTGGCTACTCGATCGACTCATCCACTTCAACGATGGATCTCAAGTGGGAGCCTCGATTTCAGTTGGTTCTTCTATGCTCCTTCTCCTGGATGTACTACTCTATTTGGCTAGCCTTTTCGTCTAACTGGCTCAGGTCAGAGCAGGATTGTCCCACCAACGTTTCCTTTAACTGAGGGTGCATGTTGTTGATTACCATGTGGGCACACTTAGATTCGGGGAAGTGTATGGTGCATTTTCAACCTTCTTTCTGAACCTCTCGATAAAATCGACAGTCGATTTATCGATCTGTTGTTTGAGATTAGTTAGATCAGCCACGGTAAATCTTGTCTCCTCCCCATCCACCTTTTGTCTTGAAAAATGCCCTCCATGCCACTAACTTAATTAAAAATTTGGTGTCTGTCCATAAATTCACCACTGATAATTGGGTTTCTATTGATTTTGATCCATTTGGATTTTTTGTGAAGGATTTCAAGACGGGGATTCCTCTCATGAGATGTGATAGTAGGGGAGATCTTTATCCTATCACGCTAACGTCCGGTCTCTCGAGTCAAGCCTTGCCAACTACTTTTGCTGCTCTTGCTCTTTCCTTATGGCATGCACGTCTAGGTCATTTAGGGTCATCAATTTTGTCATCCTTAGATAGGAACAATTTTATTTCTTGTAAGTGTACGAGTAGTACTCCAATTTGTCAATCCTGCTCTTTAGGAAAGCATGTTAGCTACCATTTGTAGCCTCTACTTCTCGTACGTTAATTCCATTTGATATTATTCACAACGATTTATGGACGTCTCCCGTTTTAACTTTTGTGTGTCATCGTTATTATGTACTCTTTTTGTATGATTATTCTAATTTTTATGGACTTTTTCGTTAGCGAAAAAATCACACATTTTATCCACATTCTTAAAATTTAGAGCATTCATCCATACCCAATTCGATAGGGAAATAAAGAATATACAATGTGATAATGGAAAAGAATTTGATAATGAGTTATTTTGGGATTTTTGTGACACTAATGACATAGTTTTTCATTTCAATTGTCCTCATACTTCCTCACAAAATGGAAAAGCCGAATGAAAAATTCGTACCATTAATAATATTATCCGAACTTTAATGGTCCATGCTTAGCACTCTTCCTTTTGGCACACGCTCTACAAATGACTACTTATCTTCTTAACATACTTCATATCAAAGGTTTGATATATTCTTCCCCTCTTCAAATCTTATTTAATAAGACTTCATCATATTCCCATCTTAGGATCTTTGGGTGCTTGTGTTATCCTCTTTTTTCGTCAACCACAATTAACAAACTTTAAGTCTGTTCTTCCCTTTGTGTGTTTTTGGGTTTTCTGTCTAATCATCGTGGTTACAAATATTTTGATTTATCGTCTAATAAAAATCATCATTAGTCGCCATGTTATTTTTGATGAAACCCATTTTTCGTTTGCTAAAGTGAGTAGTCCCGTGTCTGGTTCATATAATTTTTTGGATGACGATGTCTCCCCACATATTATCCGTCATTTCTCAGACTTGTTCCGCACCCATAATCTGCCAGCGGGCCCACTGCCCGCTAGATCTAGAGTCTCGCCACACCCCATCGCTTTCCACCCAGCTTCGCCCACTTCGTAGTTGGGCTAGTTTCACCTCAATATCGACATCGACTAAGAATCGCTCATTGCTTTTGGGCGGCAAAGCCCATCGCTGCTGCGCACCACACCACCGTTATTTCCTAAAATTTGCCCAATTCTCCCCCAAGTCCTAAACATATTACTCGTAGTCAGCGGGGTATTTTTAAATCGAAAAGACATTTTAATGTCAATTTTAATATTCTTAAATCACCCCTACCCTGTAACCCAGTTGTAGCGTTAAATGACCCGAATTGAAGAATTGCTATGACCGACAGATATGATGCTCTTATTGAAAATAAGACGTGAGAGTTGGTACC
Source organism: Przewalskia tangutica (assembly GCA_029844215.1). NCBI lineage: Eukaryota > Viridiplantae > Streptophyta > Magnoliopsida > Solanales > Solanaceae > Przewalskia > Przewalskia tangutica. The sequence goes on along the minus strand of CM056722.1, from coordinate 57,896,090 downwards.
CCGTCTTTCTGATGTTAATATTTTCGGTCTATGTGAATTTTTACTCATAAGGATAATTCTGACGGTTCGTTGTGAGGCATAAGACTCGTCTTGAAGGTGATGGTAAGACTCAGTAGGTTGACGTGGATTGCGGTGAGCCATTTAGTCCGGTGGTCAAACAGTCTACCATTCGCATTGTTCTCAGTATGGCCCTTTCGAAAGCTTGACCCATCCATCAGTTAGATGTGAAGAATGCTTTCTTACATGGGGATATTAAGGAGACCATTTACATGCATCAGCCCTTGGGTTTTCGAGACCCCAAATATCCTCATCATGTCTGTTTGTTGATGAAGTCCTTGTATGGGCTTAAGCAGGCCCCACGGGCTTGGTAAAAGAGGTTTGCAAACTATGTTTCATCTATTGGATTTTCACACAACAGATCTGATAATTCATTGTTCATATATTATCGTGGTGATTCTCTGACTTATATACTATTATATGTGAATGATATTATCTTGACTGACTCTTCTGATGCTTTGCGAAAGTCTATCATGACAATGCTCAGTTCTGAGTTTGCTATGAAATACTTAGGGTCCTTAAGTTACTTTTTGGGGATTGCTGTCACTCGTCATGCATGTGGGTTGTTCTTATCCCAACAGAAGTATGCAGTTGAGATATTTGAGCGAGTTAGTATGTCCTCATGCAAGGCTACTTTCACTCCAGTTGATACTAATCCCAAGCTAGGTGATGTGGTTGATCCACCTTACGAGGATCCAACCCGCTATCGCAGTCTTGCAGGGGCCTTCAGTATCTTATGTTCACGAGACCAGATATTATGTATGTCGTACATCAGGTGTGTTTTTTACGTGATCCCGAGGTTGAGCAAATGAATGCGCCAAACGCATTATTCGATACATCTGAGGACACTTGACTATGATTTACATTTATATCCTTCATCGACGCCTACACTTGTCTCGTATACGATGCCGATTGGGGTGGTTGTCGGACATCGACGCTCTACGTCTAGCTATCAGATGTTTCTTGGGAATAACTTGGTCACATAGTCCGCAAAGTGTCAATCCACTTTATCACGCTCTGCGATGCTGAAGTATCGAGAGAGCTTCTTTAGAGCTTCATTTTCCTATTCGTAAAGCTACCTTGGTTTATTGCGATAATGTTAGTTCCATCTACCTTTCTGGTAATCCGGTTAAGCATCAGTGCACTAAAAATATAGAGATGGATATCCACTTTGTTCGCGAGAAGGTAGCTCGTGGACAAGTAAGCGTTTTTCATGTCCCTTCCAGGTATCAAATTGCAGACATCTTACTAAAGGTCTTCCCTCGGTCCTTTTTGAAGATTTAGGGATGCCTCTCAGACGAAGATCGTCCGTGTATCATGGTGTTAAATATACATGTGATATACACTTACACGGTTTTGTGTAAATATTGTATTAATTAGTATTGTACACTTACCATAATTATAGGATTTTTGTACTACTAGAATATGATTTTGGGAGTAGAATAGAAATAAGATTTTTATTATGAAAAATTGTAAATTATATATATACTCTTTCATTAATAAAAATAATTAAGGGATTATTTCTTTGACAGACAAGTATTCATTCTTCAGTAATCGCCTTACTATTATCCTACCCGTAATCGGCCATGTATGTGACTTATAATGTGTACGACTTTAGTACTCCAGAAAATATATTCTGAGTAAATTGCTTGTTTTGACTAAGCACAAATTTTACCTAGTCCGTTTTATAAATTTTCTAATTACATTTGTATGATGCAGTCCCACAGAATTTTAATATCTTAAAATCATGTTTGAATAATCAACTATTAAGCATCTACATATGTCTTATATATTGTATGTTTAGTTTGTTATTTAGCACTTTGCAATTCGCTGAAGATTGTGGATTGGTTAATTAGTTTGTCCAAAGCAGTGGATGTGAAAATTATATGTTACCGGTTTTGAATTTTTGCTAGTTGACCTAGTTAGTTTAGTAGTTTTTAGATCATTGTATGTGGCAATAAATATAATTTAGCTTTTAGTGTATAGTTCTAGTATAATTTATATTGATAACTCTCTTTCAGAAAATATAATATCTATAAGATAAACGGAACAGATTGCCTTCACTTGTAATTATGAGGTCTTATGAATTGAATTGTCCATCAGGCTCTTCTTTTGACTAATATTCTATTTGAACTACAATTTGTACTCTGTGTATACTACTTGATATTAGTTTGCTCTATGGTAGTATCAAACTCTGTTTACTTATTTTGGGTGCAATGCAACGAAAAAGACAAGATAGAAGATGAAGCATGTGAAAGTATATGTATGTCCTACCGACAATCAGTATTATGATAAATGTATTTTATACACATTCATATTTATATTAATGGAGATAAATATTATGACATTTGCATTTATTAAATTATTACTTGATTGTTTATAATATTCTATAATTGCATCCCTAAGAGGTTACGTGGTTATTAATATCGTGAGAGATTAATATTATAACGTAATTCTTAAAATTGCCTCAACTAATGATCATCAAGAATGGGATATCGATGATATGTGATACGTCGACATGTGGTCTGCATCATATCCTTAGGGATATAATATGTCTCACCTGCTACGAGTTATGGCAACTCGTGATGGACACATGGATACTTATTGAAGTATTTGTATACCCTGCTGATGCACTGTTTGTTATATATGTCTAAAGTGTCATCGGCGGGAGATGTAAGTCCTTAGACTTGAGGTCGATACCACCTTGTTTATAGAGTAATGTACTTTGATCCTATCCTAAGCTCAAATGCCTTATAGGTTGAGACGCGCTTGTTTTGGGTACATCAAGTGGATTAAAGGTGGTAGTTGAGCCAAGATTAGGATTCATTCCTCGAATGTATATTCGAGATAACACTCAGATTCTCATATGGTATTAGGTTGACTAAGTCGTTGGCCAACGCAGTAGACATATCTATGATATGGTCTTGTTGTCAGTTAATATAGATGAGATATAATGATCAAGCTATTTGGATAGACACTTGACAGATCCTAGGCTTGATCGAGTGTGTCGTGAATGAAAGGATTTCATCTTCCCACATAGAGGTTCAGTTCACAGGTTTCGTGTAACTATACTTCACATATTGAGTTCGCCTTACGCCGCTCAGAGTTAGTGCAGACCCTAATGTTATTAGTGTCGATATGTAAAGGCCTGAAGGGTAACACTAAGTCAAGTGTTCCGTCGATTCAAGGATGTAATCAGAGAGAGTTTAAATATTCGGTTTATAATCGAGACATTAAAATAAAATAGAAAACAAGGCAGAAAATGGAACAGGACCGCGACGCCATAGACTCCGGGCCGCGGCGCTACTTGACCAATAGGTCCGAAATGACCCAGTCTGTTGAGGTTTTCTGGGCCTGTCCCATTTGGGGAACCCTAGCTGATTTTTCAGCTATAAATAAGAGGGATTCACCTACATATTTTATTACCCCAAAAAAATCAAGAGAATAATCTCTTCTGAAACTCTTCTGGATTTCCTAGCTTTCCGAAAGAGTAATTATATCGGAGTCTAGACTTGCAAATCGAGGAACACTTGCGTGCTCACCCTCGAATTACAGACAAAAGCTTGAAGATTCCAGATTGCTAAAACTGTAAGTATTCATTCGAAGTATTACAGTTTTCTTTGTGTAAACCTTTGACTCGTTCCCACAATCATCTCCTCCGGACCCTCGATAAAGAGTGGATTCTCTTGCAGCGGATACGGGGCATGCCCCTTAGCCTATTGATTCAATTACACTATATAATCATCCTACAGTTTGACCGCCATGTCGGGTTTGAGACATAAATTTTTAAATTCCGCTGCGTGTACGAACCTGACAAAACTCTTTCAGTGGTATCAGAGCCTATGCGGTTTTGTGTGATTATATGATGAATATTAATGATAATATGAGTTAGGATTTGTTTAGATCTAATTTTTATGTCGTTAGAAGCTTTAAAATTCTAAATCTTGGGAGCGCATAAATCCTTGCACCCAGATATGTTAAACAATGATGTAATCGAGGAAGTTATTCCGATCTAATTGTTTCAAGTTGATATGCGATATCCGGTTCATTTAGAACATGGTGCATTGAGATGAAGAACGAGAAGGAGTTGGATGATGGTCGATGAACGTGTTGTTTAATGGTGAAAGAGATACGAGGATGGATATGGAAATCTGACCCTAAACCAGTTTTAGGGTTCGCACTTCGATTTGTATTTACGGGACGGTGTCATGGCGCTACCGCTAGGGCTTTTGAGGCGGCGCCGTGGCGCTGCCTTGATGACGCCAGAGGCGTCGCGACACTATTCATCCAGAAAGCTTAAAATAAAATTTCGAACTTACCGCCTCTAAGGCGCCGCGACGCTGACGAGAATTTTCGTAACTGGTTATGGCCTTTCTGCGCAAGCCGATGAGATTTTTTCCAGAATTTGAACATCGCCCGAGGCGCCAGCCAAGGCTCGCAAGCGCCGACGGTAATTTTTAAAAATAAAAATAATTATTTTTCTGAATAAAAAACTGAAGTTCTTTTAATATTCAGATTCTGATTCTGAAGTTTTAAAGTTTCAGAATCTGAAAATAAGACTTTTAATTGGACAGATTTGGTCCTTTCGGACAGATCTGTAATTAAATAAAGTTTCTGAAATTGGATTTTAATAGCTGAAAATTGCAGACATGTCCCTGAAACCTGAAAATACTCTTGAGAGTTAAAATTGAATTTTCTGAATTTAATGAGGTTCAAATTGAATTTTTTGAGAGACTAAACTGTAAATTTTAAAAGTTTACAGAATTCCTGAAAATCAGAATTTTAAAATCAGAAAATGTTTAGGTACTTTTTGGCATAGACATAGATTTTAGAGTTTAGACAAATAGACTCATGATTATCATTAATAGTATATTATTGTATATTATACAAATGTGCTAAGTGTTTTAAATGTGAAGCATTTAATTATTAGCATAGTGTCCGCTATTATTATATGGGTAGCGCGCCAAGAATTGTTTACTTAAATGACCGTAATAATCGCCGGGTAGGCGCGCCAAAGAGTTGATTAAAATCATCTTATATCATGCCTATTGAGTTGATGGTTTACCATCTAAATGTGTTTAGAAATTGCATGATAGGATGTCATATGATGTATGAAACATTTGTTGATCTTGATTGAAATCCCCGAAAACTGAAAATGTTCCCCAAACATTAAATACAAGTCTAATTAAAATGTGTCGTCCATTATAAATGTTAGGGTGCAAAATTCTTTCGGCGATACGAGTATTTATTCTAAAGCACTTGCTCTAAGTCTACGAAGACTCAGACCCTTTCATAGATGTGTTAAAAGTAAAAGTAGATGAGAAACTTTTGTGGTTATTTACACCAAAGTGTTTGCTCGCGAAGGCCAAATTTACTTAGGTACTTATGACAGGAAGAACGGAGCCGAGCTTCTACCAAAAGAGATGATTTACCTTACCTCAAAATCTTCCATCTTTGGTTCAAATCGAATTTCAAATGGAAGAAATCCAAAGATATTTCTGACAACAAATTTCGCAACAACACAACTTCCTATATCCACTTATCTTTCAGGAGTATATTTATGCACTTGCTCATGATCATGGTTTAAATAGAAATAGGTCGATTTTGTTGGAAAATCCAGGTTATAACAATCAATTTAGTTTCCTAATTGTGGTCGGCTTCCAACATGTTGTCCGTTGTTCCTTAGTAGCTCAGTGGTAGAGCGATCGGCTGTTAACCGATTGGTCGTAGGTTCGAATCCTACTTGGGGAGATGCGGTCAAGTGGCTCCGTTCCTCTCTTTCCTTATAGTCTTAAGAGTTGCTGAACGCTCCTTATTAATAGTTTCTTCTATCTGATACTTAATTAAGATGAAAGCTGGTAAGAAGTGCAAACGCAGTCGTGTAATGGGGTTGACTTGCTTAGACAAATTTTGGCGCCAAAGTATCGGATTAATCTAAGGACGCAAGATTAAAATGAAAGATATTTAATCAAACCAAGCGTTGCAAATAAGCTTTGCAATTGGTTGAGGACCTACCAAAATGTGCTATTGAAGTTATCAGCCAAAGCAAACGCGGATGTAGCATAGGTTTGGATCTTGGCCCATTATGACCTTAAAATAATTTAGGTTTGTATTCTACCCTGGGGTGGTAGAAGTATGCTAAAATAGTGGGAGCTAATTAAACAAAAGGTCATGTTAAATTATCTTAAAATGAATGTGCATAATAAGGAGAATAAATTTTGATTGTATTTTCCTGTCTATCTATATCTTCAGATCTTCAGATCTTCAGAATGCCGAATATATCATTGAAAATGCTAATGGACACGAACAAGCTGACTGGACCTAATTATCTAGATTGGCTTAGGAATCTTCGGATTGTCCTAAGGCAAGATAGAATAGAGTATGTGTTGGACAGGGTATTCCCCATAGTGTCTGCTGAGGGCTCAGTAGAGTATGCAACTTTTGACAAAGATGCTTATCAGAAACATCTTGATGACGCCACATCGACAAAATGTGTGATGTTGTCTTTCATGTCACTGGAATTACAGAGACATCACGAGAACATGGGTCCAAATGAAATGTTAGAACACTTAAAGAGTTTCTATGACTCTCAGTCTCAGACTATGGAGTATGAGTTGCTCATAGAGCTCTTTAAATGTAGACTCATCGAAGGGGGCCAAGTGTCTCCACACATGCTAAAGATGATTGAGCTGATAAAAAAGTTGGCCTCTATTGACATCAAGTTGCATGACAGAGTTGCTTCCACCCTAATCCTAAATTCACATCCTCGTTCGTTTGAGAGTTTCATCATAAACTATAACATGAATGGAACTAAAATGAAACTGCCAGAGTTACATAATATGTTAAAGACCTTCGAATCTTCAATATCTAAGAGCAAAGTTGTGCTTATGGTTATCTCCTCTAGTAATTTCAAACCGAAGGGTAAGGGATTTTAGAAGGGGAAGGGAAAAGTTATCGTTGCGCCCACAACAATGAAGTCCAAGGGAGGTGTGAAGAAGAAAAAGGTAATGCCGGCTAAGGAAATATGCATGAATTGCAATAGGAATGGGCACTGGAAGAAAGACTGCACTTCTCCAGGAGGAGGGGTGGCACCTAGTGCTCCATCCTCTAGTGGACAAGATATGTTTGTAATTGAATTAAATCTATCTATTAATGATTCTCATTCCTGGGTACTAGATACCACATGTGGCTCACACATTTGTACAAATGTACAGGGGCTAACTGACAACAAGAAGGTCGGGCCTCGAGAGGTAGACATGTGCGTTGGAAATGGAGCATGAGTTGATGCTGAGCACGTGGGAACTTATAGATTAGATTTACCTTCTGGAAAAAGCTCAGTGTTAAACAATTGTTTTTATGTTCCCTCGATAACGAGGAACATCATTTCCATTCCTGTATTAGACAATGAGGGTTTTCCTCAAGCATTTTTAATGGAAATATGATTTTGTCTTTTGATGATGTTGTGTTTGGAATTGCGCCTCTTGTGAATATATTGTATACACTAAACTGCAGCCGAGAAATTTTCAATGTACAAAACAAAAGAGCTAAAATAAGTAAAAGAAATTCTACCTACATGTGGCACTGTGGACTTGGTCATATCAATCAAACAAGGATAGAACGGTTGAGGAAACTTAATTACCTTGAACCATTTGACTTAGAATCTTATGGTAACTGTGAATCCAGTTTGAAGGGTAAGATGACCAATAAGCCTCTTTCTAGAAAGGGGATACGAGCCAAAGAGGTGCTTGAGTTGGTACATACCGATGTATGTGGACCATTTTCGACTCAAGCTAGAGGAGGTTTCCCTTACTTCATCACTTTTACAGACGACTTGAAGAGGTATGGATATGTGTATCTTATGAAACACACCTTGAAGAGGTATGGATATGTGTATCTTATGAAACACAAATCCGAGGCTTTCAAAAAGTTTAGGGAGTACAAGTGTGAAGTGGAGAAACAACTCTCAAAGAGTATCAAGACTCTTCGATCTGATTGAGGAAGTGAATACTTAAGTAAATAATTTCTAGATTACTTGAAGCTACATGAAGTTCATTCCGAATAAACACCTCCTGGAACACCACAGATGAATGGTGTTGCCGAGAGGAGAAACTGAACCCTACTTGATATTGTTCGATCTATGATAAGCTTTTCAGTTTTGCCTACATACCTTTGGGGATATGCTATACAAACCTCCATTTATGTTCTAAACAGGGTTCCTTCTAAATCAGTTGAAAAGACGTCATATGATATATGGTGTGGCAAGAAGCCAACTCTTAAACATGTGAGGCCTTGGGGGTGTCCGACATATGTCAAGAAGATGCTCACTGATAAGTTGGAATCTAAGAGTGAGAAATGTTACTTTATAGGGTATCCAAAGGAAACTAAGGGATACTATTTCTATCTTTCTAGCGAACATAAGATCATTGTTTCTAGGAAAGCAACTTTCCTTGAAGAAGAATATGTCTACAAGGAAGAGAGTTGCACAGAGATAGAACTTGAAAAAATTCAAGAACAAAGTAACATAGAGGTTGAGTCCTTGCCAGATGATAAAGGCAAGAATTCAGTGAGAGATTTTGGTGAAGATTGTGTACTTAGGGTACGCCTTTTGGTCAGTGGGTGTGTTGCGAGGAAGGATGCAGAAATGCAAGACCCTCCTACACAGACCTTAGGAGCGAGTGCAGTGATTGCACCTCCTCCTATTCAGGAAAGACATGAAAATGATATTTCTGAAAGCTCTCATATTGGTGGATCAACCAACACACAAGGACCTTCTCACAGTTAGAACATACCTAGAACTGAACTGCAAGACAATCAACTCCGTAGGTCGACTAGAACTCATCGTCCTCCAGAAATACTAAATCTACTTGTGGAAACACATAGTGAGATAGATATTCCAAATGAATATGAGCCTACAACCTACAATGAAGCAATGGTAGACATTGATTCGAAGAGATGCCAAGAAGCCATGAAATCCGAAATGGAATCTATGTATGTCAATCAAGTGTGGAACTTGGTTGATTTGCCAAATGGGGTTAAACCCATAGGATGCAAATGGGTCTTCAAGAAGAAGATTGATGCATTTGGCAAGGTTTAGACTTATAAAGCTAGACTAGTGGCTAAAGGTTTTAATCAGCGTCCTGGTGTAGATTATGATGAAACCTTTTCACCAGTTGCTAAGATAAAGTCTATTCGGATTTTTCTTGCTATAGCTGCACACTACGACTATGACATTTGGAAGATAGAAGTCAAAATTGCATTCCTCAATGGTAATCTTATTGAGGAAGTGTATATGAAACAAACCGAGGGTTTTTCATTCGAGTCCAGACTAAATGTTGTGTGCAAGCTACAGAAGTCTATTTATGGACTTAAGCAAGTCTCAAATAGTTGGAACATTTGCTTTGACAAGGCTATCAAGTCATTTGATTTCGTCAGAAGCAAAGAAGATCCTTGTGTTTATAGCAAACGCAAGGATGAGGGTATTGTCTTCATTATTATATATGTTGATGACATATTAATAATGGGAGACAATAAAACTCTCATGCAGTCAGTTAAGGAACGGTTGTTCAATACCTTCATGATGAATGACTTAGGTGAAGCCTTCTACATTACAGGAGTTAGTATCTATAGAGATAGACCTAATAGATTATTGGGGATGTCACAGTCGTTCTACATACAAAGTGCTCAGACGTTTTTCCATGGAGAATTCTAAGAAAGGTCGTCTTCCAATGGGTCAAGACATCAAGTTATCTAAGAACGATTGCCCTTCTACTGTTGTAGAACTTGAGAGCATGAAAATGATTCCATATGCTTCGGCTATAGGATCAATCATGTATGTCATGACCTGTACTAGGACAGATGTAGCATTTGCACTTAGTATGACTTGCAAGTTTCAGCAGAATCCTGGTGAAGAACACTGGAAGGTAGTCAAAAGTATTCTTAAGCATCTCAGATGTACTAAAGCTTACTTCTTGGTCTATGGTGGAGATAATAAGCTAGTTGTCAATGGGTATACTGATGCTAGTTTCCAGACAGATATTGATGACTTCAAATCTCAGTCTGGTTACACGTTCGTGTTCAATGGTGGAGCAGTGAGCTGGAAGAGTTCAAAATAAGCTACAACTGCTGATTCGACAACTGAAGCAGAGTACATTGCTGGATCGGAAGCTGCTAAAGAAACTGTCGTGATTTCTGAGTTCCTGAAGGAACTAGGGGTTGTTCCAAGTGCAAGTTGTCCAATAACCATTTATTGTGACAACACTGGTGCAATTACAAAGGCAAATGAACCAAGATCAATAAACAGAAACAAACAAGTATCAAGGAAGTACCACATACTCAGAGAGATGGTGGAGGCTGAAGATATTAGATTAGATTAGATTATGTTCCCACAAACAATAATCTAGAAGACGCATTTACTAAACCATTAAGATTGGTTAAGCATAATGATCATTTGAGAACATGGGTATTAGATATGTTGGTGATTGGCTCTAGGCCAAGTGGGAGATTGAAAGTATATGTATGTCCTAGAGACAATCAGTATTAGGACAAATGTACTTTATACACATTCATATTTATAATATTATGACATTTGCATTTATTGAATTATTAGTTGATTATTTATAATATTCTATAATTGCATCCATAAGAGGTTACATGGTTATTAATATCGTGAGAGATTAATATTATAACATAACTCTTAAAATTGCCTCAACTAATGATCATCGAGAATGGGATATCGATGATATGTGATACGTCTACATCATATCCTTAGGGATGTAGTATGTCTCACCTGCTACGAGTTATGACAACTCGAGATGGACACATGGATACTTGTTAAAGTATTGGTCTACCCTGCTGATGTACTGTTTGTTATATATATCTAAAGTGTCATCGGCGTGTGGGAGATAGAATTCCTTAGACTTGAGGTCGATACCACCTTGTTTACAGAGTAATGTACTTTGATCCTGTCCTAAGCTCAAATGCCTTATAGGTTGAGACATGACTTGTTTTGGGTACATTGCGAAGTGGATTAAAGGTGATAGTTGAGCCAATATTAGGATTCATTCCTCGAATGTATGATATGGTCTTGTTGTCAGCTATTATTGATAAGATATAATGATCAAGCTATTTGGATAGACACTTAGCAGATCCTAGGCTTAATCGAGTGTGTCGTGAATGAAAAGATTTTATCTTCCCACATAGAGGTTCAATTCACAAGTTTCGTGTAACTATACTTCACATATTGAGTTAAATCTTGAACGCCGCTCAGAGTTTCGTGTAGACCCTAATGTTATTAGTGTCGATATGTGAAGGCCTGAAGGGTAACACTAAGTCAAGTGTTCCGTCGATTCAAGGATGTAATCAGAGAGAGAATATAAATCTTCGGTTTATAATCGAGACATTAAAATAAAATAGAAACAAGGCAGAGAATGAAACAGGGTCGCGACGCCATAGACTCAGGGCCGCGACGCCATAGCGCCTCAGCATCGCGGCGACAGTTACTCAGCGCCGTGGCGCTACTTGACTAGTGGGTCCGAAATGACCCAGTCAGCTGAGGTTTTCTGGGCTGGCCTATTTGGGGAATCCTAGCTGATTTTTCAGCTATAAATAAGAGGGTTCACCCATATATTTTATTACTCCAAAAAAATCAAGAGAATAATCTCTTCTGAAACTCTGCTGGATTTCCTATTTTTCCAAAAGAGTAATTACATCGGAGTCGAGACTTGCAAATCGAGAACACTTGCGTGCTCACCCTAGGATTACACACAAAAGCTTGAAGAATCCAGATTGCTAAAACTATAAGTATTCGTTCAAAGTATTACAGTTTTTTTTGTGTTTACATTATATAATCATCCTACAGTTTGATCGTTATGTCAGGTTTAAAACATAAATTTTCAATTTTCGCTGCGTGTACGAACCCGACAAAACTCCTTTAGCCAAGGTACCTTAGTTTGTCTAGTTAGGAGAAATGTGTTCACCTATGAACTAGAGTCCTTATCAATATTATTATAAAAGTATGAATATAAATGTTGTAACGATCTGTTCGGTCGTTATGCATCCTCCGTCTAATTTATGTTGTATTATTCATCCGGGCATTCGCCGATGACTATTACCGTGGATTTTTTGAGTAAAATAGCTCATACATTTCAAAAAGAAAATTTATTTAAAGTGTTAAATTGCTGATAAATCAATGTCTGCCCCAACAGAATCGTGTCCGCGTCGGCGGGTGGATGATGTTCGCCCTGACGAAATAATTTTCCGCCTTCATTTGGCGAGTATCAATGTCTGCGCCTCGGCGGCCAGATTTTCGCTGCGCATCGCGCTGCGGGTTGTGTCGGCATGGGTAGAATCGTATGCATCGACTTGTTTTTAAAGCAGAAATTATCCCATTTCCCCAAATATGTTTGTCTAAAAATGGGGGCTGACCTAAGGAGTCTCCCTGCACGTTTTGCTTAAGAATCTTTCATGGAAGGTAGCCTCTTCTTCCTTTATGATGGTTTTTCTATGTTGCTAGTATGTGGGGTAAATGATGAAATGGGGAAAATGAATTGGAAAAATCAATGAAATTATAAAAAATTGATGTAAATGAATTGGTAAAATCTGGATGTTCTTTAAATAAGTATGTGTTTGATAAAAGGGCCTTGTTGAAGAGTTTAATTTGATTATGAAAAACCCCTCTCTTTCGGGGGAGAGACCTAAGGTTTGTAAATTGGAGTTTTTAATTGAATCGTGAATTTGAATGTCTAAGCAAGGTTGTTTCTCAGATTAATTTCGGGTTATAACTAGAAATCATGGTTTAAGCTATGTTGAACATTAAAGTTTAGATTTTGACACCGTGGGCCCGAGGGTTACTTTGGTGTATCTTTTGAATTGTTGAAGGACTAAGTCCTTGTATGTGTATTAGCTTTATTATTAATGTAGAATTTGTATATGTTAGACTGTGATTACCAAGGCGCTCCTAAAGGATAAGGCTATTCTCGAGGTTCGATTGTTGGCGCTACTGTTAGGATATTGAGATAGGATACATTTTAATTTTTTGAGACTTCAATATAAGTGCGTAGTTATTTATAAATATTGAGGTATATTGGGCGTGTTTTGAAGTTTCACAGAAATGATTGTGATGAACGTTTGAGTGGGTACCAGTGTTGTATTGTGATGATAGATGATTTGGAGAATCATCCTTAAGTTGATTCCGACTACTGATTGACTGGGCTTATCGCCATTATGTGGGCTATTGTTGTGCTTATTCATCATACATGCTTGATATTATATCCTGATTATACGTGGATTATTGTTATTGTATTTCTTGGAGTATGTGATATTCATATATATACTTGTTGCATCTCATTATATCATGATTTTTGTCTTATATATGTCATTTGCATTCATACACTCATGGTTCTGACGATACTTATATTGGAGTGGTATGATTATGATGTGGGTCCAAGCGACCGGGAAAGGGAAGAACACTATTGAGATGATGATACACTATTGTTAATGCTCTCCCACAAATATATACAGATATATAAATACATATACAATTTTAAAATCTTACACATGTTTTATACTCATGTTCAAGTTTCAGTTTCACTTTCATGTTTCTATTATATCATGTGCTTGCTTATTTCATTTGATTTACATACAATACAATTCAAATGTACTAACATCCTTTTGCATGGAGCCTGCACTTCATAGTGCATGTGCTGAGTTTTAGGGGGACGGATCTGCTCAGTAGAATTGCTTCAGTACCAGCTGTTTGGTGAGCCTCATCTCATTCAGAGTGTCAGTCTAGTATTTTATGACTATGCATTATTGTTAGGGGTATGTCAGTGCCTTGTCATGGTAAATAGTTTTATAGACTCATGTTATCAAAGGTTTCATAGACTAATCTTGTTATCATGGCATGTTAGTTTTTCAGTTATTCATACTTATGATATTTTCAGACTTTTTCCGTAATATATATATTCAGACCATATTTTCAGCATATGTTTTACATGTTTCAAGAGTCGTTACTTTAGTATATTTTGATGCCCATATTGACAAGAAATCCATGTGGTTAGCTCGGTCATATGCAATCAGGCACCGAGTACCGTTTGTCGCCCATGCCATAGTTCGGGGTATGACAAATTATACTTTTTCATTTTGTCTATTCAACTTTTTACTATTATTTCATGTTATTTTATTTTTCATTCAATATTTTGTTATTTTTCTTGACATAGCCTTTTGGGATTGTCATTACCTGACATCTTGGAAGTCTGAATTTGAATATGAGAGTAAGGGTTGATATTGTGATGAATATTATTGATTTAGCGAATATGCGGAAAGACACTGTTTTTCAACAACGTTTGTGAGTGATTGGTCTAAGGAGAGAGTTGATCTTGCACAAGAAATTGAGAGATTTGTCTTGGTTGTGCGCAACTTGCGGGCAGATTTGAATGCAAAGGTTGATACGTTTAACACTCAACAATTTAGTGATGAGTTGTGTGAAGCTGAAAAAGATCTTCTTGGTCAAATTGAGAAGCTAAACTGAGAATAACGATCTTTAGACCATATTTTTGTTGATGATACCGAGGTTGAGAAAGTATATACTAGTGAGGATGTCAAAAATAATGTAGTTTTGGAGTGTGGGTGTGTTGTCCTCCTTCTAAATATTTTTCTACATTATGTTTGGTTGACGACATGGAAATCGACCCTTTGGAGAGATTTATAGATTAGGAACAAGACTCTTACATTCTAAAATTTTCCACACCGAAAAGACAAAACGACGTTCCTCACTTAAGGGCCAAAAAGTGCAATATGTGATATCTATTGCTTGGTTCCTTTATTTTCACACCACCGCCTAAAAAACGTGACAGAAAATTTGATGCAAAATTGGGAGTACAATTTATATCCTCAAAGTGGAAGAAAAATTAGTGAAAGTGATGACGTCGTGTCGCGACGTTAAATCAAGCGCATGTTGGAAGACAACTCAGCTTGTATCATTTTAATTTTATAATGTAACGTTTTTTTTCTTTGTTTTTATTTTGCAGATTAGGGGAGGTTTGAGTACCCGAAGTTGAAGTTGGGGAGCATGTTAGGGCTTAAGTGTGGGACGTCCCGTCCCTTGATGTTTAAGTATTATGTTGCTAGGTAGGCCCTAGAAGGTCTCAGGGAGTATTTCTCACCCTTATTTTAATTTTTTTCTCTGTTGTCCATGCATTGACGACAACGTATATTTTTAAGTGTAGGGTGGGGTACTTCTGATACTTTTGAGGTCGAGGATCATTACATTATTTCATAGGATTTTTTTTATTTCTTAGCCTTATATATAAAATAAATAAATAATAGATAACTAAGAAAAATTTAAAAATATTTTACTTTGTTCATTTTTTTTCTTTCTTTTATAGATTTTTTTCTCTTATTAGTGGCATAGATCATCCAACCCCTTGATTTTTCTTATGGCCTTCAGTTCTTTTTCAAAAAAGGGCCTTTGAACCGGATATTATTTTTAATTTTTTTTTAGGAGTAGTTTTTTTATTTGGAATAATAAATAAGAGAGATGAAAGACCATTGGTGACTTGTTTGATACTAGCATATTTAGGCCTGAGTTTGAGTAATACTTTTCTGTGAGTGCTTGAGTTAATTTAGAATTGCAGATTTTCTGACACCTAGGCTCAGGATAGTGACTCTCTATATAGCTTATTCTTATTTTGTAGTTTGTCACGATCTTGTCTGTCTTAGAATAGAATTGATACATCTTGATTGATACTTGTGCCATGTGTGGTGAGGATTTTCTTTCATATATTCCATATATTTTATCTTAGGCTAGAACATGCGCTGCATGTTATTGAAGCGAAATAAAAAGTGTTGCTCTCTTTAGAAGATGATAATATGCTTTCTTTGATATGTCTTGTAATTTTAGCCTTTTAAGATAGTGTATCCCTAGTTAGCCTTTTGAGCATGTAGCCTTTTGTTTGGAAGCCGTATTTTTGCGTTTGATACTTTTGTTGAATCTCTAATTTTTGCACCCAGCTTCCTTGAGCATTGTAGTTTAGACTGTGAAATAATTCTGAAATTTGAAGAAAAGAGATGGTCGAGTGAAAAATGGTGACCAATGATAGCTACAAAGTAATGATAGGCCCTCTTATAGAGAATGTGACATAAAAAAATAAAAAAATGCTTTGAAAAAAATTAAAATATTCTTGATATGAGGAAAATACTTGTGAAATAATTGATGAAGAGATGACTGAAAATAAAGTTAAGAGATGAAAATAATGGGTGATGAAGTCTAAATGAGCAGAGTGATTAGAGAAGTGTAAGTCACTATCATATATTTTTTCTATCCTCCCTAGCCAACATTACAACCCGTTAAAGTCGTATTTGATTATATTCGAGCACACTTAATTAGTGGAGATGTACATAATGGAAAAGCTTATGGTTCTTTGTGCATACATATGGATTTCTTTGTGAGAGCTAGAGTTCTGCTTTGATGCTAAGTCATTAAAATTACATTTGATTCTTTGATTTGAGTGTGTGGACTATTTTTTTAGGGCACTTAGCCAACATTACAACCCGTTAAAGTCCTATTTGATTATATTCGACCATGCTTAATTAGTGGATATGTACATAATGGGAAAGCTTATGGTTCTTTGTGCATACATGTGGATTTCAAATCTATTTTTTTACAGAGTTAGAGAGAAGTTTCTCTCACTAAGGAAAAACGCTCTCAACGTTTTTTCCTTGGTTGCTCTTTCGGTTTGTCCGTCTCCCTCTAAAATTAACCATTGTTTCTTCACTAATCGAAGCTTAATGTTCAAGACATGAAAAAGACTAAGCGTTATACTCGCTCTAGTAATGATTCCGGAGGTTCCGGAGGATCTACGAAGTCTAGAACCAAGAAAAAGAAAAAGAACGGTGGAAGCCCAACCATAGTTGAGGAAAACTTAATTCCGGCAATTTCGGATCCCACGGTGTTAGTACATATTCCGCCTGATTTGCGCATTCCACTTGAGCATGTGGTAGATGATTTTACGCTGCAAAGGATACATGAATGGGGAAAAAGTATAGAAATCGAGAGCTTGGATATAAGTGAGTTCGAAGGTGGAAAGTTTCATGTTCCTTCAGCCATCAATCCGGAAATGATTTCTCCTAATACTACTCCAGAAGTGGCTACAATAGATGACTGTAACACTGTCCACAAGCCTATTGGAAAAGACTCTTCCGAATCTCCCGGCAATGGTAGGGAAATTCGGATAGCTAAAGACACCCCTTTCTCTCCTAGGGATGGCGATTCTATCACGGGTCAATTGGTAAGCTCCGGGACCATAAAGGAAGAGCATGGAAACCACGGCGCTAAAACAATATCTTCACATCCTGGAAACTTACTCAGGCAAGCCGTAAAAGTTAGAGAATCAGGGCCAGTAATTGCAATCGACAAAATAATGCATGATGGTATCCTCGGGTCAAAACCGGGTCAGGGTACGGGTCAAATGGCTATGGTGGGACAGGAGGGAGTCCATGGGTCTAAGGTTATTACCGGTATTCATGGTTCAATGAAAGTTGGGAGAACCGAAGGGCCATCTACCCCCAAGGAGCCTAGTTACTCTCCAAACTTTAATACCGCGGGAACCAAAGAGTCACACTTTAATACCGCGGAGACCAAAGAGTCACCTCACTTAATGGGGCAACATCCTTCAAATTCATTAAGTGTTACTAATGAGTCTTTTCCTACTTTAGCCAGCTTGCTTAGCGGTCTCCAACACAAGAATCTCAATAGCTCATTTGCCTTTACTTCTTCCTTGGGTATGGGAAACGTTAATAACAATCCTCCTCTCTCATCTTCTATTTCTTCAATGTTCCCCGAAATCCAAGATGACACACCCCCACTTTCCTCCCAACCATCAATACCACCCGGAATACATGAAAATTTCCCTACTCTTCCAAATGGCACATGCATCCTATCTCCTATAGCGGGTCCTAGCTCTATTCCCTCTAACCATTTCCCTCAGTCTACACCTCACGGGAAATCTACTGATAATTTGCCCACAAATAAATATACAGACCAACATGAGACTCCACCCGTTGATGCAACAAATAATGATTTACCCCCGTATCAACGCAAAGGTTCCATTCCGCCTAAGAAGACTTATGCGGGAGTCTTTGCGGGTAGCAGACTTGAAGCAAAGGGTATGAAGTTACAATTTATTGAACAACAAGGAGAAGATGTGGAACTTGAAGCTACGGATGAAGTCCCCTTCATTGAAACCTGGGATATTTCCTAATAGGGTGCTTCACGGGTCCTTTCCCGGGAAGAGATGCATTGAATTCTATTGTGAAGGGATGGGGAGTGAAGTGCCGTATAATCCCGTATGGCAAAGGATGGACAGTTTTCAAATTCATGACGGAAGAAGAACGCACAAATGTACTTCATGGCGGCCCATATATGGTCTTCGGTAAAACTATGATGCTAAAACCTATTAATAAGGGAGTTTTATTAACAGATGATTTATTCATGGACATCCCAATATGGGTCACTTTCCATGACATACCCCTCTCGATTTGGAGTGCAACAGGCCTTAGCAAGATTGCTTCGCGTGTGGGGAAGCCTCTATACACGGATCAATATACTAAGGAGAGGTCAAAAATGAATTATGCAAGAGTCTTAGTGGAATTAGACGTCAAAGAAAGAACCTTATGGAATTTGGTGTCAAACTTCCCGACAATGTAAGGTATACCCAAAAGGTGAACTATGAGAACTACCCATTTTTGCTATCATTGTGCGTCTTTTGGACACAACCACTTGAAGTGTAGAAAATCGATGCAAGGTATCAACGCTCGAAGCCTAAAAACCGCAATCCATCGTACCTCCTAAAGAATGGTGGAGTTTCTACAAGTTCGGTCTTGACATCGCACGTAAAATCGGCCCTCCTTGCCCTGATCCACCACCTATTCAACATCCTGTATGTAGTGAAAACTTGATGGATATAGAGAATAGTGAGCAAACACTACCTCATATTCCCGGAAGTGTGGGAGAAACTCTGAATTTTAGAATTCCTCCGGTTGTGGGTCAGCCTAGCTCATCGAGCTTACGGGTTGCACAAGAGGGGTCCTCAAGCTATCACCCCTATGTTGGTCTTGCGCATCATGATAGGAGGAGATTTGAGACAAGCCATATTGATTCTAGCACACCAACGGACCCGCAAACTTCACTAGATGGGGTAATCTGCAAGAGTACTACGGAAGATTCTAATTATGCAACACGGTGCATATACTTTGAACGCGGGGAACATAGCCTGGTTGGGACCCCTGCCTTGACTTCCAACAACAAGGACGAGGGATGGAAAGAAGTAATTTCAAGGAAAAATACGCCAAAGGGTAGTAGTATGGCAAAGACCGCGAAGCGCGGAGGTGCTACCAAAACCTCCTTTGTTTCTTAATGAAAGTACTTTGTTGGATTGTCCGGGGTCTTTGCGGACAAAGGGATAGGGCAGCCACACAAACTCTTGTGTGTAGGCTCACAAAACAGCATGATGTTGCAATGGTTTGTCTAATAGAAACTAAATTCTCTCGAGCACGGATAGACTCTTTTACATCTCAAAGATTCCTTGCTTGGAAATTTTGCTCCAACATAGATTTCATTGATGGCGGAAGAATGTTAATACTTTGGGACCCCTCCAGAGTTAGTTGTGAAGCGCTTGGAATGGACTCTCAACATATTCATGTCCAAGAAAGATGTAATACAACACAAGTGTCCTTCCTTGCCACATTTGTGTATCCGGTTTATAGCATTCCGGAAAGAAGAAAACTTTGGCATCACCTTACCCACTTGGGCATTGGCATTGTCAAGCCTTGGATGATTATTGGAGATTTTAACACCTATTTCTACCCACATGATAAGGCGGGTGGTCCCCCTCTCACGCCTTATGCACTTAGGGATCTTGGAGAATTCAGAATTGCTCATGGACTAGATGATACTCCTTCTTCCGGTTCCTTCTACACTTGGACGAATGGTTCGATATGGTCCAAGCATGATAGAGTGATGATGAATCAGCATTGGAGTGATTTGAATCTAGAATGCACGGCCAACTACTTGCCTATGGAACCAGTCTCGGATCATTTCCCCGTGGTAGCTTCGGTAATTGCATCCTCTAGTATTGGGAAACGACCTTTCAAGTTCATGAATATGTGGCTCTCACATCCCGCATTCGAGAACATACTGACTTCATGCTGGAGGCAGCGCATATTGGGATCTGCCCAATTCATATTAGCCACAAAATTGAAGTCTTTGAAAAAGCCATTGCGAGAATTGAACACGAGTGAATTTGGAAGCATAGAACAAAGAGCAAATGCGGCAAACATGGAGTTCAAGGATGCTATTAATGCGAATATGGAAGATCCCTTTGACGATGAACTAAAATCCAATGTCAAGTCCTTAAGAGCTAGAGCAAACCTCTTGCTTGAAGCCGAAAGACACTTCATAAGACAAAAATCGAGGCAAAAACACTTGATTGGGAGTGATAGATGCTCCAAATATTTTCACATCTTGATCAAGAGGAGTAATGTCAGGAACTCAATCAACTACCTTGTTAAGGCCAACGGAACTATCACAACATCTCCCGGGGAAGTAAGAGAGATACTTGTAGAGTTTTATAAAGATCTTTTAGGCTCATCTAGGTCCTCAACCAACATTGATCCCGCGGTACTGGATTGTGGCCGGAATCTAGGAGAGGAAGATGGACTACACCTTTTGCATACTATCTCCCCAAAGGAGATTTGGGAGGCTCTTTCCGATATAGGCAATGACAAGGCACCTGTCCCAGATGGTTTTTCAGCCGCCTTCTTTAAGAAAAGATTGAGGGATGTGGGGCATGATGTAGTAAGAAGTGTACAAGAATTCTTCTCATCCGGAGTTCTTTTGAAGCAAGTGAATCATACCATACTTACCCTCCTGCCCAAGACTGATCGGGACCCCAAGGTAAGTGACTTTAGGCCTATCGGATTGACCAATGTGGTCTACAAGATCATAACAAAGATTTTAGCTAACCGGATGGCAAAGGTTCTTCCTACTCTTGTTGATAAATCCCAAGGAGCTTTTGTGAAAGAAAGAAACATGGTGGACAATGTCTTTATTGCCCAGGAACTTGTGAGAGGTTTTAACAGAGCTAGAGTCTCACCAAGGTGTATGCTTATGATGGATCTACAAAAAGCATTTGATACGGTCTCTTGGAACTTCCTTGAGTCAGTACTAAGAGGACTCAAATTTCCGGACAGATTTGTTAGATGGATCATGGAATGTGTTAGCTCAACCTCTTTCTCTCTTTCAATCAATGGTGAGTTACATGGTTATTTCGCGGGTAAACGCGGCTAAAGGCAAGGTGATCCTATGTCTCCTATGCTCTTTATCTTGTGCATTGAATACCTTTCAAGGTCGCTAAAGCTAAAGACTTCGGAAAAAGCTTTTTCCTATCACCCTAAGTGCAAGAGGTTGGGCATCACTCACCTTGCCTTTGCAGATGACCTCATGCTATTTGCCAAAGGGGATGTATCTTCGGTTGGTGTTCTTATGGAGTGTCTTAAAGAATTGGAGGTTGCTTTTGGGCTAACGCTTTGTTACACCCCGTAAGTCCAGGACATGTATAAGAGAATGTACGTAAGGAATCAAGACTTGAAATTAGTACGAAAGGAAGAATTGTTTTTCCGACGGAAAATCTTCCGAACGTCGGAAAGGAAAAATGTTCGTTGATGAGAATTGGATTCTCAAAATGCATTATTTGAAGAGTATGGAACTTATTAACATTATGGAAATTAATTTTTACGGATTTGGTCACGTGGGGCCCACCCGAGGAATTTTACGTTTTGTGGGGCCCACGAGGGTTACGGAATTTTATGGACGAATGGGAGGGCGATATGTGGAACCTCCCCCACATGGTCTTGGACGAAATTAGGCAAGGGTAGAATGGTCATTGACCATTAAAGATGAACAAGTCTTGCTAGCTTGATAATATTGACTAAGTCAACTTGCCACTTGTGTAGTGATCCAAGTGTTCTTCATCCAAGCCACACATTTGTTGATATCTAAGTCTTCCATTGTGTTATATATACACTACACTAGTGCAAGACTAGTCTTCAACACTTAGAAAATTTCACAACATTTCTTGTCCACAATAGAGCTCGGCTTGTCTTATTTCTCACAAGAAATTTTGTAGTTTTGATCCATTATTTACAAGACTTTAACCCAAGGTCCCTAAGGGTATTGTAAGGATATCTCAATAGAAAGATTTCGGAAAAACGACGTTTTTACGTTAGTCGCAAGGCGAAACCCTAAGGTGTTCTTCAACTTTGAAGATGGAACTTGAAGAGGAGTTCTTCATGAGCTTCTAAGGAGTACTTGGAGCGGATTGGAACATAAGGAAAGGAGCTAAGAATTGCTAAGGAGCGACTTTGAGTCTTGCAAATTATAAGGGCTTGTAAAGGTAAAAATCTTGTCGTTTTAGCAATTAAAGATTTATTATCATTGTAGTTATGGATATTAGCAAGCATGAATTATTTAGTATGAAGTTTGATAAGTGTATTGGCTATTGGAACCCTAATCCGAAAACTAGTATGTTTAGCCCTTAAGATTGTAATTCAATTTGGTTACTAGTTTAGTCGCCACATGTTATATAAAGAAGGAATTATAGTTGTTGAAGTTGTTTATGACTATGTAACATGTTGGAATAACAACTTGGATTGAAAAAGGAATTGAAAGAGAATTAATGTGGTTGTAGCCGAGAATGGCATTGTATTTTGGACTAGTTGATATCAATTGTGGGGTGGAATTTTACACGTATTGTAAGGCGTGTAATCCCCTTTGATTGGTTGTTGTATTGAGCCTTAAATGTGGCGTGTCTGGTTATTGAATTCGGCCTTAAAAAAGGTGGCAAAGTATGTAGAAACAAAGGAAGTGCTGTCCGATTTTCCGTAGAATTTAGTGACTTTGCACTTAGAATATTCTACGTTCGAAGCTAGAGGTTAATGGATGTGTTGTGGCCATTATAGGTTGAAGTACTAAGTATAGCGTATTCTACTTGAAGGATGGAATAGCTATCAAGGTTGAAGTACTTTGGAGCATTTTGCTATTTGTCGATAATCGTCGCGAGGTATGTGAACCTCTTCCTTCTTTTGACATGATTCTATGTATGGAATATACATGTGGTACTATTTCATGATTCCTCCTGCTCTTAGAAGTTAAGAGGTATGTATGTTGATTTACTCTACGTAAAGGTCATGTCTAAGTTATCCTAAGTTCTTACCAAGTCTTATGGGGGATGTTGGTAAGAGTCGTTAGGAGGTATTTGGAGCCAAGTTGACTTGGCTAAGTTACGGCACAATGAGAATAAGTATCGAACAAGCCACTGCAGCGTTAATAAAGAAAAATGTAATGACAATCAATTAAGTTAAAATGAGTAGAATTCTCCATCTGCATAGAAGATAAGATAAGACAAAATTGCATTACATTTTCTAGATCATGGCTACTTGATTAAGATCGTTATAAATAAGTATAACTTATTCACAACGCACCAAAGTATATGTTACTAATTTAAAAGAATTTACGTATGAAGTTTTAAGAGTATGAACCTCAAATTCTTAAAAGGTTAAGGGACTTTATTTTTCAAGTTATGGGACTTGATTCTTAAAGGAAGAAATGAATTGATTTAAAAGTATAGAATACTTGATTTGGAAAGTATTGACTTCTTGCCATTCTAAAGTTAAGAAACTTGTTTTCTTAAAAGTTAAGAGACTTGAAATATTTTGAAAGCTATGTGATTTGGTTTGAAAGTATAAGTCTCTTGGTTATAAAAGGAATGAATTTGTCTAAGACATAAAGAGTTATAACGGCTTTATGGGAAGTTGGTTATAACAACTTTATGGAAGATTAAAAGAATGGTTTTCTTCAGTAATGTAAGCAAAGAAATGACTTGAAATAAAGAAGGGCAAATTGTTTTAAAGGTACCATTTGCTTAAGGTTTTAAAGTAAGAAGTCACGTGATTTAGAAGCCTATAATTGTATTTCTAAAAGGTATTGTGACTTGTCTTGAAAAGTATATATGACTTGATACTACGGTTATTAGTATCTTGGAAGTTTTATTTGAAAAAGAGTCATTTTAAAGGAGTAGAGGTACGTAGTACGTTGGGTTAAATTCCCGGATTTTAGAATGACATGTTAGTGCCTTAAGTAAACTAAAATGAGAGTGTATTTGAACAAACTAATAAGAAGTTAGGGGATTTCTTAACTTGCTTATGTGATTTTATCGCGTCCCAGATTGGGTCGGGCAGTATACCTTTATGGGCAGACTTATGTGATTTTATCGCGTCCCAGATTGGGCCGGGCAGTATACCTTTATGGGCAGTCTTATGTGATTTTATCGCATCCCAGATTGGGCCGGGCAGTATACCTTTATGGGCAGACTTATGTGACTTTACCGCGTCCCAGATTGGGCCGACAGTATAGGTGTTCCTCCATAAAGGGGCGGATTAGGCTATGCAAGATACATAAGTTATATGTTTATGAACTTGATGATTTTTCTTAAGTATGTACGTAAGAATTTGACTATACTTTTATGGAAAAATGGGAAAAGATAATAAGGTACGGTTAAGTTCACGAGATGGTAATGACACGGTAGGATCTGGTATTTGCCCTTTTTATACTTGCCCCTGTCATTCTTTTGTACAGTTATGATTTGTTTACTGTACCATATTTTCCGTTCCATATTCTGCACTGTTGTGCATCGACTTCTTTGGCCGCGTCATGCCCGCAGGTTTAGGTACACAATTGTGGATCCGCGAGCTTAGGATCCTGGTTCAGCATTTTGAGATGGCTCCAATGTTCCGGAGTTGTCATGGTTATGTATATTCAGGGGTACGGCGGGGCCTTGTCCCGTCATAGTATTTGTCCAAATCTTAGAGATCTGTATTCATATGTTTTGGGTCGCTTTGTAAAAAAAATGAGGATACTGCTTTTGGTTTTACATATTTATATGTATCCAGGAAGGTAGCCTTATCGGCTAACCTATTATTTAATTCTTGTTAAGTTTATGTATGTATGTTCCACTAATATTCTCTGATGTATACTTGTAAGGGTGCCCAGGTAGGGCACCAGTCGCGGGCCCGGGGTCGGGTCGTGACACGCTTAACCCGTCTAAATCCTCCATCTACTTAGCAGTAGTGCAAGGTGCAATTCGTGACTTGGTCTTGACTAGAGTGGGTTTCGGCATATGAGTCTTTCCCGTGCGGTACTTGGGGATCCCTTTGTCCCCAATTTCTGTCTCGATAGATCAGTTTGCCCCATTCACTAGTGCAATCTCGGAATACATTCAGAAATGGGGGCATCACTCACTCTCTTATGCGGGAAAACTGGAACTAATCAGATCGGTTATTCAGGGTGTTGAGAGCTTTTGGTTTCGGGCACTTCCTATTCCCTCTTCAGTTCTCAACAAGGTACGGTCATCTTGCATTCAGTTCTTATGGGGTGGTAAGCCACCAAGAGTCGCTTGGGATGACATTTGTGTGCCTCAATCCGAAGGAGGCTTGGGTATTATGAACATCAAAGAATGGAATCATGTCTTACTCTCCCGGACCATCTGGCAAACTCACACTAAGGCGGATACCTTATGGGTCCAATGGATTAATAGCTACTACTTGAGAGACCAATCCTTTTGGGATTATGAGGTACGTGCTAGGGACTCTCCCTTATTCAAAAAAATTTGTGGCATTCGCGACACATTCATTAGCATCTTTGGTAGTCAAGGAAACGCAATTGCCGGCTTGGAAAAGTGTTGCACCAATGGAAGATTTGATTCTAGTCTTGTGTATGAGGTCTTGCGCACCCGGCGGGAGAAAAAGCTTTGGATGTCTCAAATTTGGAAAGGCTTCATACCTCCTAAATTCTCATTCACAGTCTGGCTCACTTGTAGGAAGCGTCTAGCTACCAAAGACACTCTCTCCTACCTAAACTTGGAAGATAAGACTTGCGGGTTCTGCAAGCGGGCTAATGAGACAAGGGCTCACCTCTTCTTTTCTTGCCCTTACACCCATATGATTTGGAAGCACACAAAGGAATGGTTGGGTATTAGAAGAGAAATGACAACTATTGAAAGCGCACTCAAGTGGATCAAGAAAGAGCATCGCGGGACAGGCATCCGATCCAAAGCCATCTCACTCGCTTTTTGCACTATGGTATATGAGATTTGGAGAACAAGAAATGAATTGCTATTCGAGGGCATTAGTTTAACGACGGATGAGGTTGTTGCAAAAG
Organism: Przewalskia tangutica; assembly: GCA_029844215.1. Lineage (NCBI taxonomy): Eukaryota > Viridiplantae > Streptophyta > Magnoliopsida > Solanales > Solanaceae > Przewalskia > Przewalskia tangutica. The sequence continues at coordinate 57,869,764 of CM056722.1, read as the reverse complement.
TCAAAACAACAACTTATAGAGTTCTTTATGACTTAATCTCCTATTGTAACGTCACCTATGAGTGAACGTCCCACCCCCCCCCCCCTTTATTTCTTGTTTTATGCTTACGTTGAGGATTGAGAACCCTCAATGACTGATTGTAGCTCCCAGTTTTTCTTTTTTAGTAATATTTGCATTTACCCAAAAAACAAAATACATGTGGATTTCTTTGTGAGTGCGAGAGTCGTGCTTTAATGCTAAGTCCTTAAAATTACATTTGATTCTTTGATTTGAGTGTGTGGATTATTTTTCTTCTGAGCGCACTTATTTCATGATAGATATGTGTATTATTAGATTTCTTTAATAGAGTAGGTGAGCGAGCTTAAATTTAACGAGTTAGAGTCTGTCTCTGAGGTTATGAGGTTGAACGTTTGTTGTGTGATTATGTTCATTTGTATATCTTGCATAATGATCGGGAAGTGTATATTTTATGGTTTGAGTTGCTATAGGGTCTAATTATTGGTATCAATCAAGTAGTGGTGTTCCTAAGCTGCATTTATTGAGAGTGGTTTTAATGCTTACTCGAGGACGAGCAAGAGTTTAATTGTTGGTGGTAATGTTCGGCAAAAAATGCATATATTTATTCATTGTTACTTCATATTTTAGTACTTTTAATCGTCTTTTGAGTATAATTATATTATTTTGCTCTTAATATTATATTTTGTTGTGTATGAATAAAAGATTGCAAAATTAAAGAAACTCGGAACAAAATTAAATAAAAAGTAGGCAATAGAATGAATCAAGGAATTCAGAAGTGAAAGAGGCTCGTGGCAGCAAAAGTTTGAAGAGAAAAAAATGGGAATTTGTCATGATTTTTTCGGGTAAATGCAAATATTATTACTAAAAAGGGAAAAACTGGGAGCTACAATCAGTCATTGAGGGTTCTCAATCCTCAACGTAAGCATAAACAAGAAATGAAAGAGTGTGGGACGCTCACTCGGGTGACGTTACAATAGGAGATTAAGTCATAAAGAACTCTATAAGTTGTTGTTTTGACTTTTGCAACAACCTCATCCGTCGTTATACTTATGTCCTCGAATAGCAATTCATTTCTTGTTCTCCAAATCTCATATACCACTATGCAAAAGGCAAGTAAGATGGCTTTGGATCGGATGCCTGTCCCGCGATGCTCTTTTTTGATCCACTTGAGTGCGCTTTCAATAGTTGTCATTTCTCTTCTAATACCCAATCATTCCTTTGTGTGCTTCCAAATCATGCGGGTGTAGGGGCAAGAAAAGAAGAGGTGAGCCCTTGTCTCATTAGCCCGCTTGCAGAACCCGCAAGTCCTATCTTCCAAGTTTAGGTAGGAGAGAGTGTCTTTGGTAGCTAGACGCTTCCTACAAGTGAGCCAGACTGTGAATGAGAATTTAGGAGGAATGAAGCCTTTCCAAATTTGAGACATCCAAAGCTTGTTTTCCCGCGGTGTGCGCAAGACCTCATACACAAGACTAGAATCAAATCTTTCATTGGTTGAATGTGTTGGGAATTGAATGACCAAATGAGTGGGGCGATGATTGTGTTGGGAATTGAATAAAGAAAGCACGGAGCAATTTCTCATAATTTTAACTTTTCCAATTTCATTTTGTACTCGATTATTTTGTTTGGCTTTTTTCTACACTTATAAATAATTCATAATACGAAATTTTTATATAATTTTGGGAACTTGTGACCCTGAGTTCAGAATTATGGACCCGCTTGGAGCCGCCTCGGAGATCGTAATTATTGGTTTTACCTTCTCTTCTATGTAATACTTATTTTTACATTTTTATTCGGATGATTTGTTATTTTTCCTCCATGTCTATGTGAAGCTAAACTCTTTAGTTCTAGAGTTTCGACCCAAACATGAAAGTTGACGTTTGATTATGGTTTTTGTTAAGGGGCTATGGAACAATAAAAACAAAATGAAATAAATTTGAATGCGAATTTTGTTTCTGAATGTCAGAAATTATGTCGTCCGAAACCAGTAACAACACTTTAGCAAAATATAAAACTTTGAAGAGTAAATGCAGCGGAAATTTAAAAAACACGAAGATTTTAAATTTTCATAAGTTGTCTGTGAGTCCAAAAGTTTGGCTGATTGTGGAGACGTTTTTGGGGCATTAAGATGTCAGTTTTTCCTCCATAAATCAACCATTATTTGACTGCATTACTTGATGTATTAAATGGTCATTACATGATATTTAAATGGCCACTACATGGGCACTTGAAGAGGCCCTCTTACACTACTATAAATTGAGGTATTTGGCTCAATTGTTCAACACATGAAAGACATGAAAGACTTGAAATACTTGAAATACTTGCAACACTCAAAAATTTCTGAACTTCTTCCTCCCTAATACTTCAAACACCCAAAATTCTTCTTGAGAAATATTTGAGTTTTCTTTGCTCATTTGTTAGATGTTGTTTTATCTTGGGAGGCTATTGCCCATTAACATAAAAGGATATATACGGGGAAATCTTGTCTTAAGGACAAAGTGCTAACACTCAACTCAGCACAATTGTAACCCTTCTAGATTTAGTGTCTCTTGATTTCAGGTTATCAAGATTCAAGGAGCGTTCGACAATTGGTACAAAGATTCAAGATTGATTCAAGAACTCAAAAGGCTTGTTGTTTCCACAATACTTGTTTACTAAAAGCTTGTTTCTTTTTTAATCTTAATTGTTTATCCTTTCGAAGCACTTGTAATAGTTATATACTATTCTCGTACTGCCTTATTTTTCAATAATCTTTAGACAAGATTTGTATTAGTGCTCAAAAGATGTTTGCCAACAGATATGGTCCCAAATCTAGTTGTGTTTTTCTTCTTGAAAACAGTTATGTTGACAGTTCTGTTAACAGTTCAAACACTATCTTTGTCAACAACCGTTCTTTCAAATCTGGTCCTAGTTTTGGCTCTCCCTTTGACTATAGTTACAGATCAATTTCTGTCAAAGGTGGGATCTCTTTTTGTGATGTTGAGCTTCAAGATACTGCTGATAGTCATGCTAGTATGGCTAAGTATCAAAGAAGAGTTGCGGTCACTGTTCCCAAAAGTGATAGAAACAAGCTCCCACGAGAGGTTGATGATGTCAACTGGGACAAAAGGAGAAGGTTGAAGATGTTGTTCTATCTTGTAGTAGAAGGCATATATCTGTCCCAGACAAAGGATCTTAATTATGATAAGGAGGATTTGGACACGCGGTCCAACAAATTGATTGATGTGGGCAAAATCCAAAAGGTCTAAGTTAATTATTCTTCCTTGTCAATAATGAGATTAAGAGAGCTTAAAGTAAGGCTAGGAATATGAAAATGTTTTCTAGGAAAATTATATTCCTTACGCTTTAAAAATGGATGTTTAATCTCACCTTCCTTCCCGTTTAAAGATTGGACTATTGTAAATAATGGCTTAAAAGATATGGTCTTAGGTTGTAATAAAATTGGAATTATGGACAATCCTAAGTAAGCGTCAGGAATTTCCCTGGGCACCGATCACAAGGGAAGAGGACTAAATACAAACATGTCACCGTTTCCGACAGAAGATCCTTCAATTGATAGGATGGTATTGGACACTCAGTCATACAAAACCTACGAGCGACTGGAGTGGGCTAGAATTTCCAGGTCTTAAATGATCTGAAGGACAAATAAAGGCAAAAAAGAAATTGGACACTCAGTTTGCCAAAGCAACTAGAGTGGGCCAGAGTATCCAGATCACATATGATCTGGTTATGCCTTAACTACAGTCAAGAGGTTGTTCATTTGAAGCAATTCCACCTCTAAAGTAGTAGGGGTTGGAGAGGTTGTCCTCAAAAGAACTTAAGGGAATGGGATCACTCTAAAAGGAGGTGATACATATCCCAAACTTGGTTTCAGGGACGTTGTTGGTCAAGCTGGTTTGAGTCTAATCCAACAGGTCTGTAATAAATAAGAATGGTACAGTATGTCTGTAGCCAAATGAATGATATATTTATAATATGTGCATCTATGCCATCATAAATTAAGACACGTTGAATAGAAAGTCAGTGAACAACTAACTAAGTTGAGATTGTTGTCTTCTGTCGACATAAACCCTCAAAATAAATGTGAGGTGGGCGAAGAGATAAAATCACCTTTTCCATTCCGTTAAAGGAATAGCGAAAGATACCGCTCCTCTAGAACTTAGTCACACCTACATGAGTGATTTAAATCTTGTGCAAAATAGAGGGGGGAGATAAGTACTTTGTGACCTTCATTGACGATGGTACAATGTATTGCATCTTTTGTTTGTTGAAAAGTAAAGATGAAGTTGTTGAAGCGTATAAGCGCTACAAAGCAGAAGTTGAAAAACAACTAAGCCTACGGATTGAGGAATTTATAGTGATAGAGGGGGAGAATGTGAAGCATCATTCATCAAACGATTGTTTATTACTCACCTCAGTATAACAGTATTATCCAAGCATAGAGCCATACACCTAAGATATGTTGGGCAAGGTGATCCTTACCGCTAATGTGATTCTCAACAGAACTCCGCATAAGGATAAGGATAACCCTCCATATGAAACATGGAAAGGATCCCACCTACAAATGTTGTGATGTGGGGTGGCTTGGTAGATGTTTGAATACAGAAACATGTCAAGTTAGACCTAAGATTGTAGATTGCATATCCACTGGATCTGCAAATAATGGTAGTGCCTATTGCCTCTTGGTATCAAAGAATGCTGAATTCTTTTGAAGATAACTTTCCTTGAAAATGAAAAAGTAATTGCTCGAGGTTAACAAGAACCCGCGAGTGCCTAACTATCTGGAACTAGACGTTCCATATCTACAGGACTCGAAAGTTGCTGGATATCCGGAACTTAATGTTCCAGATCTACAAAACTTAGGGATTCTAGATGTTGAACCGAGACGAAGCAAAGAGGGGACATAGATTTGCTCCAGGCCTTCTAGCTTGTATGGTTGAGAATGAACAATGGACAATTAACAAAGAATTGTCATCTCCAAAAGCGCTACTTTGGAAAGAAGCTACAAAGAGAGAAATAGACTCCATCGGATAGAACCATACTTGTGTAATGGTTGACCTTCCTCCGGAAAAAGAACCTTTGGATTGTAAAAGTGGATACTCAAACTGAGTACAAAGTAGATGGATCTACTAAATAGTATAAGGCCTTGGTTACTTGGACACATGCACATCCAAGGCCACTGCAGTTTTGCGTGACATGGATGTTGAGACAACCTTCCTAAACGGAGAGTTGGTTTGGTGGACTGTTGGGCTTCTTCCTGAACCTCCTTTTGTCCCTGAAATATTTGAATTTTGGTCCTGGAAGTTTCAGATGAATCATAAACAATGAATCTGACAACAAAAATATTGACTCTGAAGTTAGAAAACCAACAGTTGGAAAACCGACAGTCTGAATGTTGAAGAAGAAATTTGTATGGAATAACCCGAGGGGTATGTGGTTCCAAGGAAAGAGAAGAAAGTCCGTTGACTTGTCAAATCTCTGTACGGGCTAAAACATGCCCCGAAGCAATGGCACAAAACATTTGATAGTACTCTACTATCGAAGGGTTTCTCTATTAATGTGTGTGACAAATGTGTCTACATAAAAGGTAATTCTGACTCATTCGTTATGATATGCCTTTACGTAGATGACATGCTGATCACAGGAAGTAGTCCTAGTTTGATCCTAGAGACTAAGGGTATGTTGAAATGATGTTTTGATATGAAGGATATGGGTATTGCAGATGCCTTCTTAGGGATCAAGGTTCTAAGATATCTAACAAACTGGTCTAATTCCAGACTCATATGTGAGGTGTTTGATAGTCTCGTTGAAGTCACCAAAGGATATGAATCATGGGATTAATTGGAATCATGGTGCACCCATATAACATGAACTATATGTGCAGGTCACAAGTAGTTCAATGTATTTTACACACTATAACTAACCCGGTATCTGCTTACAAAGAAGATCAGTTGAACTAAGGTTCACTGAAAATAATTGATAGAAGGCGTTAAATCGGATATGACGATATCAGAAATATTCTCTTATCTACTGATTATGGTATTTTAGATGTTCAGTGGTTGCCCAATTCAGTTTCCAATGAGAAGAAATAAGACTTCTGAAAATTGGCTTCTCATATTCTCTCGAAACTCTTGCTCTCGGCTTGGGTTTCTGAGTTCCTAAGCTTGTTCAATGCTTCAATTTCTCTTAGATTAAGGCCTTGAACACTTTGAATCTTCTACCTCTTTGGGTATGCCAGGTTTACGGAATTCCCCAAATTTAGCGAAGAGTTGCAGGACTTAGCAACCGAGATTACTTCTGTTGGAAGGGTGAGAATTTTCCTTCAGAGGATGACCTCTACAAAGTTTTGAGAGATGGAGGTTTGAAGAAATATAGGAGTTTTGAAGAGGTGAAGCTCTGTTAATGTTAGAGAAGGGTGAAGATTGTAATGATCTGGAAGCTCCCAATTGCCACTGATCGTTGGTTTAACTTAATCACCTGGGTAGTGGGCTTGTAACGCCCCACGTAATATCCCATTAAGTTTTGTCCCCACTTATAATTAATTAATACCATAATTAATTAATTATACAGACAACTAAATTCTAGATCCAAATTCACTTAAATCCATACGACTTATAAAATTCTTTTATACCTAATGGCATAATTCCCGTAATATGACACTTGTTTGTAACTTCTTTGGGGATATAAAATTATTATCAATCCCCGTCGTCACATTTGTTAAATCCAAAATTATTCTGGGTTCATATCATTTTATATACTAATTTCCTTATTAGCATACATAAGTTCAACATAAACTTCCCAGAGTCTGGGTCTACCTACCTACGTTTATGTGTTCAAGCCATTACCCGGAAATTCGATGTGTTACGTGGTGGACCCTTACCAGTGTGATAGAGGTTGTATGGTGGTACTGAGAAAGAGCAATTAATGCTCTTGCCCTATTTGGACGAGCACACAATGTGTAAAAGCTCATCAACTCTGCAAGCTTGCCGTTTTTAGCCCTGGAAGACGAAGGGGGAAAGAAGACTTGTGCTTAGGTCTTATTATTTTGGGGAATATGACATGTTAGTATGGCATTCCCTTTGTGCGTAATACTGAGGTGTTGGGATGGATTACGATCCTCTTGGACCGGACCCGACCGATTTTAAAAGAGGAAGAAAAAGAGACTCGCTTTGTTTTTCAATTGAAATGAGATTAATGGCCACATTTTGCAAATATGGCCACTTTTTAGATTAAAAGATGGCAAAAAAATTCAATTATGACCTAATTAAATCAAGAGCTTTAAATTAAGCCTAATTTTGACATTAATAGGAGATAAAAATCCCTAGATAATGCAAAATTCTTTTAAAATAAAACAAAATGATTTAAAATTGAGATGTAATTTAAAATTTCCTATTTAATTAAATAATTTCCCAAATTTTGATGTAATAAACTATTTATTACTTTGAAATTGAGAATTGTTACGCCCCGTATTTCCAACAGTTTGAAATGAGAACGTACGTGAGAAATTGAGATTTGAATTTTGAAAAGAATGAAAATTCCGGAAAAATTCTCGGAACCTCGTGAAGGAAAAAGGTTCATTAATTGGAATATGATTCTCAAATTTGGTATGTGAGATTCATAGAATATATTAGAATTATGAATTGTAATTTTCGGATTTGGTCATGTGGGGCCCACCCGGAAAATTTTACATTTTTGTGGGACCCACAAGTTTTTCGATATGTTGGCCAATTATGGACTTTTTGGGAGATTATAATATTTTGGACCAATCGGAGGGCGACACGTGACACCCCTCCATTTCTCTTGCTAAGATGACAACAAATTAGATATTTTGAGAGGGGACAAGTGGACATGGGTCCCACTCCACTTGGCTATACATATCCAAGTCTTGCAAGACTTGGATCACTTTGCACTTAGACAAAAAATAAGCCCTCATCTCTCTCCCTTTTAGCTCAAGATTTCGAGAGCTTTACCACCAAGAACACCATTGTTGATTAGTTTCTTATCTCCTAGATTAAGCTCCTAAACCAAGTGTTAAGCCTAGATTAATATCCCAACTTTGGAAAGCATTGTTGGCCGAGAATGGGGTGAGAAAAACCCCAGGTTTCGTCGACTTTTTGGAAGCGAAATACAAAGTGAAGTTGTGTATAAGTTCATAGGGGTCACGTATATGCAATTGGAACTTTAAAAAGTGGAGCGAAACGAAAACTGCGGACCAAAGTTTAGCGTTCTGCCCGGGACGATTTTAAGGCTAAAAATGAGGTAATAATTCTTCTTTTTTTTGCAGTAATTGGATATTACTCATTGTTATAGTATATGGATGAACTTTCATTAAGGAAGATATGGAAAATAAGGTGTGTATGCCCTACTTTGGGTGTGGGGTCTGAAACTAGCTTTTTCGGGCCATGTGATTCGTTGATTTTTATTGTCGTCATCTACACTTGTCGCATGTTATATAATGAAGGAAATAGAGTTGATAAATTGATATAACTTATATAACATATTGGAACTTGAGTTGGATTAAAAGGAGTTAAGGCAAATGGATTTGGATTTAAAGTGATGTTGGCCGAGAATGACCCTAAAAATGTTGGTATTTTATGGACTGTTTTGTTTAGATTTTGGGGAAGAATTTTACACGTCCAGTTAGGCGTGTAATCCCCTTTGGCTAACTGTTGGTTGCGCCTTAAATGTGGCTTGTTGGTTATGGAAATACGGGCCTTGGAAAAGGTGGAAAAATACGTAGAAACAAAGGAAGTGCTGCCCAAATTTCCGTAGAATTAGAGGGAATTATTTGGTATAAGTCTTATACTAGAAAGTAAGATATTGATAGAAGTACTATGGCCATTTTAGGTTGAAGTACTACGTGTAGCATGGTCTACTTGGCTTAAGGAGTAGCCGATGAAGTTGAAGTACTTGGAGCGTTTTGCTACGTGTCGAAATGGTTAGTCGTCGCGAGGTATGTGGACTCCCTCTTCTATAAGACATGAGTATTTTTATGGTATACTTGCCTTGCTGTTAGGAATTTACATGACTTGATATTTGAGTATACTTGTCTTGTTGTTAGGAGTATACATGACTTGATATTTGAGTATACTTGTCTTATTGTTAGGAGTATACATGACTTGATATTTGAGTAAACTTGCCTTGTTGTTGGGAGTATACATGACTTGTTGTTTGAAGTATACTTGCCTTGTTATTTGGAGTATACGTGACTTGTCTTCTTGAAGTACTTGCCTTGTAATTAGGAAGTATTCATGTTATAGATTTTTAGGCAAAATCATGTCTAGAATATTCCTAAGTTCTTACCAAGTCTTATGGGGGATGTTGGTAAGAGTCGTTAGGAAGTAGTGGAGTCTAGTTGACCTTGCTAAGTTACTACATTAATGAATATTTATTTTGAAAGTGATGAGACTTTGATTTAAAGTTATGAGACTTGATTTTCAAAGTTATGAGATTTGATTCCTTTAAAGATTATGAAACTTTGATTTAAAGTTATGAGACTTGATTTTCAAAGTTATGAGATTTGATTCCTTTAAAGATTTTGAGACTTTGATTTAAAGTTATGAGACTTTATTTCCAAAGTTATGAGATTTGATTCCTTTAAAGATTATGAGACTTTGATTTAAAGTTATGAGACTTGATTTTCAAAGTTATGAGATTTGATTCCTTTAAAGATTATGAGACTTTGATTTAAAGTTATGAGACTTGATTTTCAAAGTTATGAGATTTGATTCCTTTAAAGATTGTGAGACTTTGATTTAAAGTTAGGAGACTTGATTTTCAAAGTTATGAGATTTGATTTCCTTAAAGGTTATGGGACTTGATTTTAAAAGCCTTGAAATGATTTTCTGAAGGTGTAGTAACTTAGTTTGAAAAGTAAACGTGTCTTGATACTACGGGTATTAGTATCGTGTGGCTTTTATGTAAAAAGGGATCTTTTTAAGAGAGTTGAAGTACGTAGCACTTTGGGGTTGAATCCCGAATTTTACATAAAATGAAGGTGCCTTGAGTTTATAAACTGATATTTCATTTTACAAGTTAATAAAAGTCTAAGAGTGCGTTAACTTACCTGTGCTTGCTCGTGATAGCCTTGTTAAATTCCTATGTTACCGCGTCTCTCAATGGAGGGCCGGATATCTCGCTATTTTACTTGGACATACCGACGCTGTTGGAGATTCCACGGGTATGCTTCCACTATGTTTGTTCCATGGACTAGTTCCCACGGCTTCGTGAAGCGGCGGTATCCGTAGTTGGTTTTCGTACTTGCCGGTCGGCCGTAGCGACGCAGTATCGGTAGTTGGCTTTCGTACTTGCCGTCACGTGAAGCGGCGGAGCTTCGTGACGGTATCGTAGTTGGCTTTCGTACTTGCCCCGGTCGAACCGTGTGACGGTATCTGTAGTTGGCTTTGTACTTGCCCGTCGAACCGTGGCGACGGTATCGTAGTTGGCTTCGTACTTGCTCCGGTCGACCGTGACACGAGCGATTATCGGTAGTTGGCACCGTACTTGCCGGTCGGTTTATAACGCAGTTGGACACAGTATTTGAGTATGTATATATTGGTGTTCTATCATATCATGGGTAAGCAGTGAGGAAGGAAATTCCACGGGCACGCTTGATATTATGGGCGTGAGACCCATGATTATATTTGAGTAATGATTTTGAGGGCATGCGTCCCTGACTTGGCATGACTGCTTATATATTGTGAAATGGTCTTTTAAAAGATGAAGTTGATTTTCATTACTCTTATTGATTAATTTGGTTATCATACTTGTTTCCTGCTTTGTATTTGGATTGTGTGATATTATATTCTTGAAAACCTGATTGACTCTTGGAGTTGTTATAGTACAGTGATACAAGGTGCAGTTGACTTTTAGGTTATGTGACACGGTAGGATCTGGTATTTGATTTTCTATACTTGCCCCTGTCATTCTTGTACACAGCCATGATTTTAATACTGTACTTTATTTCAGTTCCATACTTAGTACTTGTTGTACTGACCTCCTTCGAGGGGATGCGTTCATGTCCGCAGGTCTAGGTACTTAGTTGTGGATCCGCGAGCTTAGTATCCTTGTTCAGCATGTTGAATGGCTCCAATGTTCCGGAGCTTATCTTTATGACTAGGTATTAAGGGGTACGACGGGGCCTTGTCCCGTCACAGTTGTGTCGAATTCTTAGAGGTCTGTATTCATATGTGGGCTGAACTGGTGAGAGTTATATTCATGTTGTATGTGTAGAAGGGTGCCCAGGTAGGGCACCAGTCGCGGGCCCGGGGTTCGGGGCGTGATAAGAATTTTGGACGATTTGCACAATTATCTTTAATTTAATTTTGAAAATTACAATTAATGATCAAAATAAATGTAAAAACAAGATATGATATACAATACGTATGTCAGATGATATATTGTCAAATAAAGTGACAAAATATCTCAGAAATTATTTTGTAAAATCATTTTCATCTTGTAAAAGGTATATTTTGTTTCGTCTGTGACTCGAAAATCCTGAATAATTAAATAAAATAATTTGAGGGTAAAAATTAGGTGTCAACACTCTCTCCACAACACCATAGAAGTGTCATCTTCCATCTAGGCTATCTCTTGATGTTATAACATGGTGTATCACCTTGAAATCACTCTTGGGCCTTTGAAGAATATCTAAGGAGAGTTTAGGAGTGTTAAGGATCTATTTTGGCTGAAAAATAAGTTAAAAGAATGATACATAACTTAAATACACAAAGTTGGCCGACCACCGCCTCTAACATGTGGGACCATAAGCATCGCACATGGCTATATGTGGGCCTATATGCGACCACATCTCCTCCTAGAAATATTCCTTAACTTCGGCTCCACTTTTGCCCCCCAATTTGCAGGGTGGATCCCATATGCGGAGCGAAATGCATAGTGTATCATTTTAACTTCGTTGAGGGATATTTCTTTCAATCCCAATGACCTCCAACATTTTGCATACCTTTGTAATCCATCTAAGTCACAATAGACCCTTTGAAATGAACTTGAATCACTGGCTCATGTCGTCTAACTATGATCTCATCTGCACACCAAACTCCGAGGGTAACAACAAAAGTCAATATCTTTGTCTAGTGGCACACCCAACAAGTCCTTCATAAATACCTCGACAAACTCACTCATTGTTAGAACTGACTCAATGGAAGGAGTTTTTAGACTAGTTTCCCGAATATGAGCAAGGTACGAAAGACAACCTGTTACACCCCGTAATTCCAGGACATGTTTATAAGAACGTACGTAAGAACTCAAAAATGTTAAGACTTGAGACTAGTAAAAATTTATCGGAATTATAAAAATGTCGGGAAACGAAATATTGCGACGAGCGGGAGGGTGACACGTGTCACCCCCCCTTAGATGGTCATGGTCGAATGGACCATGGGTTTTATGGTCATTTGACCAAGGTAAAGATGAGCAAGTCTTGCTAGGCTAAGAGCTTGATAATGTTGACTAAGTCCAAGGGCCACTTGGCTTGATCTTTTAGTGGAATGCATCCAAGCCACCCATATGTGCTAATATTGACCCTCCATAGTGTTATTTAAACATACTAGTAGCAAGACAAGGCTTCTACACTTAGAAAAATTTGAAGAAAACTTTGAAGACTACTATGTTGCTCTCGGCATTGCTAGGGTTTCAAGGAGAAAAAATTTCGTTTGTTGTTCAATAATCTTCATACTTTAAACCAAGGTTCCTAAGGGTATGTAAGGGTATCTCAATAGAAAGATCCCGGAAAAGTGTCGTTTTTGCATTAGTCACAAGGTAAAAACCTAAGTCACTTTCATATGTTTGGATTGGAAATTGAAGGAAAGTTGTTTGTGATCTTCTAAGGGCTTCAAGTGGCGGATTGGAGTGTCAAGGAGAGGCTCTAAGTTGCTAGGGAGCGACTTCGGATATTCAAGTTGGATTAAGGCTCGTCTAGGTAACAATCTTGTTCTCTTAAGTGTTATAAGATTAAATATTGTTGTAGCTTTACATTTTAACTAGCATGAAGTATATGTATTGAAGATTGATAAGTGTTATGGATATTGGAAGCCTAAATCCGAAATGACATTGTTAGCCATTTGAAATTGAAATACAATTTGGTCGATAATTAGAATCGTCGCATGTTATCTACTTGAAGATTGTAGTTGTTATAATCAATTGCGGCTTTATAACATGTTATATTAAACAACATGGATTGAAAAGGAATTGTATAGGAGGATATATTGTTACACCTATTGGACGTGAGTGGCATTACCTTTTTGGATTAGTTGATATAAATTATGGGGCAGAATTTTACACGTCCTATTAGGCGTGTAATCCCCTTTTGTTATCTACATTGTTGAGCCTTAATTGTGGCATGTTTGGTTATTGAATTCGGGCCTTGAAAAAGGTGGAAAAGTACGTAGAAACAAAGGAAGTGTTGTCCGATTTTCCGTAGAATTTAGTGACATTACACTTAGAATATTCTACGTTTCAAGTTAGAAGTTAATAGACGTATTATGGTCATTATAGGTTGACATACTACGTACGGCATATTGGACTTAGCAAGTGGATTGAACCAAAGAGGTATGTGGAACTTTCTTATCTCTTGAGCATGAGTAGTTGTAAATATATAGTACGGTAGACGTACGAGATTTTGACGAATCTAGTTTCATTTGATATCCTTGACTTGTTTTAAGAATGTCCAAGTTGGTTGAGTTAGGGAATTAACTCGCTTGTTTAAAAGATTAAGGATATCTTAGCTTCTAAAAGTTAAGAGACTTGAAGTATTTTGAAAATATGCGATACTTGGTTTTCAAAAGTATAAGTCTGTTATAAAAGAATGTAAGTGTCTAAAGCATAAAGTTAGTATAACGGCTTTATGGAAAGTTGATTATAATAGCTTTATGGAAAGATGAAAGAGTGGTTTACTCTAGTAATGTAAATAATGATAAACGACTTGAAATGAAGAAAGGCAAATTGATTTGAAGGCATCAATTGCTTAAAGTTTTAAAGAAAGAAGTCACTTGATTTAGAAGCCTATAAATGTATTTCTAAAAGGTATTGTGACTTGTCTTGAAAAGTAGATATGACTTGATACTACGGTTATGAGTATCTTGGAAGTTTTATATGAAAAAGAGTCATTATAAAAGAATAGAAGTACGTAGTTCTTTGGGTTAAATTCCCGGATTTTATAATGACATGTTAGTGCCTTAAGTAAACTAAAATGAGAGTGTATAAACAAAGCTAATAAGAAGTTAGGGGATTTCTTAACTTGCTTATGTTACGTATGATAAGCCGGTGGTGCTTATGTTATGTATGATAAGACGGTAGTGCTTATGTTATGTATGATAGCCGGTTGTGCTAGGTTATGTTATTCTTACGGGGTAAACCCCCGGGCTACTAGTTATTCCATGGATTTGCTACCCATGATGCGAGTGCGGCGTTTGTACTCATTGCGGGCCCACCGGGCCCATGCGGGTGAAATAGTCATATGCGGGTGAAATAGTCTCATGCGAGGCGGATGACCTCATTGCGGGTCCACAGGACCTATGCGGGTGAAATAGTCCCAGGAGTAGGATTGCTTAATGATACTACGGGCGGGTGACCCTATTTTGATCATGAGCCTCCTATTTTTATGCAGTAAAGTATACACTTGTTTACTCTCATTGTTAGTAAGCCACAATGTACTGTTATTTGAGTTATCATACATGTCTCCAGCTTTATTTTTAGACTTTATGATTTCATTTGATTTTCGCTTTACATACTTGATGCATCATTTGTCTTGACCCCTTTCTCGGGGCTGCGTTAAATCTGCATGGTAGGGGTAGCGGTGGTGGATCCTCATTATTAGGATCACTGATCAGGTGTCAGAAGCTCCATTTCTCCGGAGGCTTGTATTTTGGTACAGTTTTCCCTGATGTTGTAAATTTATGTATATTCAGGGGTATGGCAGGGCCCTGTCCCATCACAGTTGTTATTCTTAGAGGTCTGTAGTCATATTTGTGGACTGGGCTGTAAAAACAGAGTTTTGCTATTTCATTTTTGGATTATGTATATTTCACGGAAGGTGGTCTTATCGGCTAGCCTGTTGATATTTGCTGTCTAATTATTTTTATGAGTTTGTGTATGTTCATTGCTATTCTCGATGTATACAGAAAGGGTGCCGGGTAGGGGCACGATCGCGGGCTTGAGGTCGGTCGTGACAAAAGTGGTATCGAAGCGATTAGTCCTCGGAAAATGTCTACGCAGTGTCTAGTAGAGTCTTGATTATCGGTGTGTTGTGCACCACATCTATAATCGTGAGGCGAGATATTTAGGGCGATTTCCATTCTTCTCTCTGCGAGATCGTGCGGTGAGAGCTGTCTTATTAGGTTGAATCCTCTCGACCTATTCTTATGTATCGATTATGCCTCACGGAAGCGGACCGGGGCCCGAAGGGCAAAGCGGCGGGAGGCGCTGGCGGTCTGTGAGAGGGTTACTAGGACTCGAGCGCACTATGCACGAGGTTGTGTGCGGGTCGGCGAGTTCGGCCATGCGCGGTATTAGAGGCGAGGCGATCGTAGCTCGAGGTTACGATACACGAGCCTCGGCTCGCGGCGGCGATATAGAGATTACGGAGAAGCGGTCGGGTTATTGACTAGCATAGTGGCGAGCGGTGCGCGGAGCGAGTAGCTAACCACTGGCCAGCGGTTTGCGGATTCGGGATTTTAGGTTGTAATCCACCCGAGTTCTATGGTTCGAGATCCGGGAGGATCCTCGGGAGTTTATTCGGCGAATCTGGACTATGCAGATGCTTAGGGCCTCGGAGACAGAGTCAGTTGTGTTAGCCTCTTGCCGGTTACATGATATTGTGTTGAACTGGTTTGAGTCATGGGAGCTGTCTAGAGGTGTGGATGCTCTTCCAGCTGTTTGGGATGAGTTCACAGAGGCCTTCCTTGATCACTTTTTGCCTCCTGAGATGAGGAGAGCCCGCGTGGATAGATTCTTGACATTGAGACAGAATGGGAGGACTATCAGAGAGTACAACCTGGAGTTTGACTCATTGGCCAGGTATGCGCTCACCATTGTGGTTGACATGGCGGACAGAGTTCATCGCTATGTGATGGGGCTAGACCGTCATATGATTACTGCATGCTTGGGAGTGGCCCTTCAGCCAGGTATGGATATTGCCGAGATGCGAGCTTATGCACGAGGATAGAGGGCAGAGAGAGGATCAACCGGACTCGAGGCGGCCCAGAGGCGGGGCAGCGAGGCTTGGTGATTTTGGCGGACAACCTCGGCGAGCGAGTCCACATTTCAGCCGCGAGTGCTCCTTCTCGGTTTTGGCGGGAGGTTTGATCGGTCGGGTTATTGAGGCGGTCGGGGCTCGGGCCGGGTTCCCAGAGGAACCAGGGTCCCAGTCAGATGAGGCCACCTTTACCTCGGTGTGGTCGGTGTGGTAGTTCCCATCGTGGGGGGTGTCGTATTCCTCCGTGAGCTTGTTACTCTTGTAGCGGCGGGGCCATTTGAAGAGATTGTCAATCGAGGCGGCGTGGGTGGTATAGTTCAGGTAGCAGTCGATTCTTTGGTCTTAACCTTACGTGGTTATGCGCCGGGCGAGGTGTTCACGGACGGCGAGCGCGGCGAGGTCGTGGTGGAGGTCTAGTTCTAGCGGTCCACGTGAACGCATATATTCATATCGGTAAGCGGGATCGGGAGGCTTCCCGAATGTCGTCAGGTACATTTTGATTTCAGTTGTGGCGTTTATGCTGATAGATTCGAGTTCTACCTTGTCCTATGTGTCCCCTCTTATTAATGGTAGAATCGGGATAGGCGGTGTCGATAGAGCCTTTTGAGGTAGCTACGCGATGGGTGATTCGGTGTTAGCCGGCGGGTGTACAAAGATTGCCGATGTTTATATCTGATCGTCGGACCACAGAAGACTTGATAGAGTTGGAGATGTGATTTTGGCGTCATTATGGGTATGGGTGGTTGGATTCTTGTTATGCCAACGTTGGTAGTAGAGACGAGGTTGGTCGATTCGATTTCTGGTGAGCGATTATCGAGTGGAAGGGGCAATACAACGTCGCCGAGGTAGGTTTATTTCTTACCTCAAGGCTAGGAAGATGGTGCAGAAAGGGTACATCTATCATCTGGTTCGGGTATTCGATCTGAGGTGAGTGCAGTTCTTGATCGATTCCGGTGGTTAGAGAGTTTCGGATGTATTCGGATGATCTCGGTATTCCTCCGAGAGGAGATGAGTTCTGTATTGACCACGTTACGGACACTCGACCTATATCTATCCGCCGTCTGAGGATGGCTCTTTGAGTTGATGGAGTTGAAGGACCGGTGAAAGATTTCTTTGGAAAAATGTTTTATCGAGCCTAGTGTTTCTCCACAGGAGCGCCGGTTTGTTTGTAAAGAAGAAAGATGGGGCCAGCGTATGTGTGTTGATTACATGCGGTGAATAAGGTAACCATCGAAGCAGATACCCATTCCGGGATTGATGATTTGTTTGACGGTTGCGAAGTGCGAGGTGTTTCTCAAGATAGACTGCGGCACGGTTATCATCAGTCGCGAGTTAGAGGCGAGATATCCCAAAGAGCGCATTCGGGACCGATATGGGCACTATGAGTTGAGGTGATGTCTTTCGGTTTGACAACGCTCAGTGATATTTATGGATTTGATGAACCGGGTGTTCAAGCCATTTTTGGATACGTTTGTTATAGTATTAAATGATGACATCCTGGTTTATTCGCGCTGTTGACACCCAATTTTGACCCTCCCGTCCAGTCATTAGCTATAAAATTAGACTAATTTTGTAAAATAATTTTTTATGATTTTTTATAATAAAATGCAACGATAAAACATTAATACAGGCATAAATAAGCAATTTAATAATGGCACCGCATTTTACGTAGAGTACTAAGCACTTGGAGTCTCGCGCCCGCATTTATTAATTTTAAGCCCTGTCATAATTCTTAATTAATAATAAATACATAAAATAAATAATTTAGCAATGACGTCGTGTCAAGTAGCATAGTCGCATTTATTAATACGCAAAGCAATTTCATAACTTATTTTAAATAATAATGCACAATAAATAAGATTTTAAATAAATAGCGCCGCATTCTAAAATATTAAGCACTAATTAAAATAGCACGCCCGCATTTATAACAATTAGATTAATAAAACACCCAGATAATTTAATCACAATTTATTAATTTACTTTACCACTAATTAAGCACCTAAAATTAAATACCTAAAACTAATACCTATTTAAATAATTTACCCCTAATTAAATACCTAATACTTAACACCTAAACTAATACCCATCCGCGACCCGCAGCCCAGCCTGACACGCATGACCAACTTCGCCGCTTATCACGCCCGACCCTCATTTCCCTTTGCCCATCGTTCGGAACGCCAAGAACAAAACCTCGAACCACAAAAAGAACCGCGCGCTCATACGCCGCTTTGGCGCGAATCTCGCGGATTTTTGAGTGGAAAATCGGCGACTTTCCTTTCCTTACCCACACACGCTGACCAGCGATTTCTTACCATAGCTAAACAAATCCTTCCAAATCGTTTACCTTATCATAACCCGATTCGAATCGCGCGAAATCAGTAACAAATCAACCCAAATCAAGCACGAATCAAGCACAAATCTCAGCCTTAAACACTTACCAAACTTGGAACCCAAAATCATAGCTATAAATGTAGAACCGCTATGCATGCAATAGGGGGGAGTGAGAGCATAGTAAGGCAGGGCGGGATCAGGGGGCAATCGCTTTTACACATTCGAAGCGAGCACGATGAGATAGTAGGGCGGGGCTCGGAGGAGTCAATAACAATATTGAGCAGACGCGGGGTTGGAGGAGACCACGGCGTCGATTTGACATCCCCCGCAGCGGCGATCAACAACTCGAGAGGCGTGAACATCGGAGAAGCAAGCGGGCATCGGGAGTTAGGGGCTCAGCACCTAAACAACTAGCATCGCAAGAATAGGAAGTTCGAATCCCTTTCAATTCTAGCCCAATCGACAAACAAATCTGCCGCACCGCATCGTAAACCCAAAACGTCAGTGGACCGACGACTTGATCTGCTGCCGGGTCATTGCCGGAGAAGGTAAAACCGAATTCTTCTCAGTCCATTTTGTATTGATGTGTGTCTCTTTTATGACTAAACATGTATGGGTTCATTCATATTTATGTTCATTGATGCATGAAGATGATGCTGGCCATCGTTAAAATTATTTGTTAATCATCCATTTGGACTATTGATGCCTAAATACGTTGAGTCATATATTCTATGTCCCCTTATGCATTTGTTGTATTCTATGTTGGTTAATCCTGTTAAACTCAGTCTTGTCGTGTCGCTATGCCTAAATATTATGTTATGTTAATCAGTTTCGGTTAGCCTAAGTTTGTTGTCGTTTATTAAAATCATGAAATGGATTCACGCTTACTGTAATCACTCGCTTAATAGAACATGATATCGGAGTAGTAAAGTTCTTTCGATTTGGTATGGTTTGGCGACTTGCCCGCTGGTTTTGCTAGTCATCAATACTTGAACATGCGATGTTAGGCTTACTTCCCCATTATCGTATATATGTTTTGTTACTCTTAATATTGGTTCAATAAAGATTTGTGCCATTAGTAGTAGGCACAAAGTTAAGCGCTGCCTGTGTCAATCGAGGGCATTATCGCCACTGTCCAGGCCCTTCCCATTTTAATGTCCTGTTTTTGTTCTTTACTTATAGTCCTGGTGTCTCTATCTGTTGTCAAGGTGCAAGTTACTTGTTTTTCTAATGCATGATATATCTGTTAACTAGATTTCTTTTTCTCAAATCTGTGTATCTCTTGGGTCATTCCCATACCATATGAATCTCATTCCATGCTCAGAATCACATGTTTAGGATGACATTAGCTCTCAGCCCTGCTTTGCCTCTATTTAAGACAACTGGAAGTCTATTTAAGTAATTTATCTATGCCATGTTTCGAACTCAAAAGAAGTATGGGAGCCAAAGTAGTTATGGTATGCTTATATGCTTAAGTGCTAAATGAATCATTTTCCTGCATCCCTATTCGGTATGATTAGATCACTTGTTTGAACACTTAGCTATATATGAGACCTTGAACCTGTTTGCATATGCCTATAATGTTTTATTGCCATTTGGTTAAGGTATGTGTGTATCATATCTTAACATGATGAGTTTTTGCTTGATATACAACTGCTTTGTCAAAGAAGGTTGCACAATTACTAGCCCATATCTTGTATATCTCTTGAGTTCGGAAACCACTAAGTCCCCTAGATAATCAATATAGACTCAGTCATGTTAGATTGTTTGGTAAAATGTTTGTGCTTGGTCTTGTTATTTGTTAATGAAACAGTGCTTGTAGTTAATCAAGTTGCATTTTTTCTCTTTAAGCTATAAATTCTTGTATCTTGTGCATATGTTTGGATATATATGAGCCTGAGATATGTGATATAATATATTGTAGGTAGTAATGCATTTAGCATGTCATCCTATTTTCCATCCTAGGATATTTATGGGCTTAGCTCATTCTTTGTTATCTTGTTTATTTGCTTTGCATTCTCTCAATATTTTGAGCCCACCCTTTCTTTGGTCCTTTTCCTACTTTGTGTTAAATTGAGCCAATGAAATAGTTGGAATTAACTACTCTCGCTAGTATATTTTAGTTTGCACGGATGAGTTTAGATATCCTTTAACTAGTATATTTATTCTCCTTCTTTTCTCCTTTTGCATTCTGAGCCCATCACCATTGTTAAACCAAATAGTAAGTCCAATACATTTCAGCTTCTAGCCGATTAGACCAGTCGATAACATATAGCTTTCATGAATTATTTAACTACATTTTCTTATATGTATAAGTTCGGATGCCATTTATTTCCTACTCTTTGTTCTCTGCTTGTGTCTATTATGTTGGTTTGGTTTTGAACATGTTTGCATGCATTTTGGGCCTGCCTGTTATCTTTTTTCTCTCCTCTGTGTGTTGGCTGCATACCTGCCCATCCCTATTTCTTCCTACCACCTGCTGGCAGCTTATTCCCATCTGATATTGCCTCTGTTGGTCTTTACATGCATGCTTGCTCAAATATAAACTATGTGTCAAGTGCTTATTCGTTATTTAATTGGGCTCGTACTAATCATTATCTTTCTTTATTTTTACATGAAACGCATCAGAGCAAAAATGAGGAGTCTCCCGGCGAGACTCATCACGAGCTACTTCAAATGGCTACCCGCGTCTATGTGCATCCGCATTCGCATTCCCGCTTCAGAAATTCCTAAGACAAAATAGGATAAGATGGTGTCGCCCCACATCTTGAAAGCCACGATCATATCCACCTTTTTTATCTTATTTGTTTAAATTGTTGCCTAATTATTTAACTTTGTAATTAATAGGTTGTCTAGAACAATTAATCCTTGAATACATGAAATGGGGTGGCTAGCTTTAAAATTTGAAACACACTGTTAATTTATCTATCTTAGGCGTGTCATTTCATACCTAATCCTTTGCCTAAATTATTAAAATTGCATATATAAAACTAACGTCTTACTTCTTTGATTTCACAGATAAATGCATATCTATAGCCCATAAATCGACTTGGCACCATAAACAATATAAATGCACACTTTAAAACCATATATATTTTTATAGCATTAGCATTACAAATGATATTCAACATGCCTCCTTTATAAAAATATTTTGAAGCATCTTTTATATTTTCAAAACACGCATTTTTAAACATAATAATTACCCTAGGTTTGGCAGGACAACCGCAAGTTAGCGGATCTTAGAGGGTGCCTAACCCCTTCCCTCTAGATTAATAAAGAACCCTTACCCAAAATCTCATTAAGTTTAGCAGACCATTAAATGGAGTTAATGTTTACTTTAAACTAGTTAACATTTAGGTGTCCTAATTCACCCAAATTAATTAGGTGGCGACTCCGCGAACCCTTAGCAACCTTAGCAATCCCCTTAGCATTCTAGCAACCTTTTAGCACCTTTTTGCACTTTTAAAGCATTTTAACACCTTTTAAGCATCTCTTAATATTTTTTAGCCTTTTTTAAACACATTAGCATTTTTGTTATTTATTTTCTAACATTTTTTATTTAAGCAGGAGTTTCGCTAAAAAAATGTCGCGGTCGAAAAAGGGCGTGACAGAAATGGCGACTCCACTGGGGATTTAAGGTTCTTAACCACAACAGACCTAGGGTTATTATTTGGCATTATTTTTGCATTTAATTTTGTGTGCTGTATTTTTCTGTTTATTTTAATTGCTACCTGCTTTACTGCTTTCCCTAAACTGGCATTCCGCTCATATTTCTTCCACTCTGGAAAATTCACACAATCACACACAACACGCGGGTGTGCTTCGCGCACCTGCAAATTTCTTTCAAACACCCAAATTTAAGAGAGTTGGTGTTTTGCGCGGAGAATCCGGTCCAACCGGTGGTCGCGTAGCCTTCTCACTCGAGTAGTCCGCTCGGGAACCTTGCGTCTAGAAAAGTCAAATCTTAGAAACTTAAGATAGAGCTATACCACCCTTTATTTTAGGGCATGCATGCATTTACCTTAGGTGGGTCGGTCGCGGCATCGACACCACGATTAGGAAGACACCGAACTTGTCGGCGGGTTTCTCAACCCAACGACCAACCAAAGCGTATTATGTGTAGCGTGGCGGTGATAGACAAATCCAAACCTAATCTTGTCATGTTGAAATTGGAAAAAGTGCACGTCGTTTGGTCACCATTTCCAACAAAAGCATTCTGATTGGGCGGCTTGGACAAATCCATCATGACCTCGCGTATGTGACGTTTAGGCCTACCTCTGGCATAAAGGGGTCCCCATGCATGTTAGGACTCGCTTGCAATGTGGCAATTTATGTGCAATATGTACTTGCTAAATGTTTTTACACTTCTGCAAAATCACGTGCTTTACACTAACACAGTTTGCTACATGTTGTCTAAAGGATTTACCATCTCCCCAAAGGTCGATTTGTATTTGACTAAGCAATGGCGAGCATTGATATCCCACAAGATCAAAGGCACGGTCGGCGACATAATCGATCCAAGGCATTTGGCGAGCAGTCGAACTGTCTTGGTTCCTATAGCAAAGCGGTCTCGAAAGAAAAGCGTAGATCCGATCGATCACCTCGCCCGATTACGCGACAAATGGCAACCTACGGTGCCAAATCGAAGGCGAAGCATCACTAAATACAAGCAACTTTGTGAGACCCACTTTAGGTCAAACGCCCTTGCGTATTCAAAGCTGGACAAGGTAGGAAACGCATGAGGTTGCGAGTCAGCGAGCGGACACGCGGATGTCAAGGAACAAGGCGAAGTCAAATATGAATCGAATTTCCCCAAAACTCACAACTTTCTTGAGCGCATGTCTTTTCATATTAACAGAAGCAGAGAGTGCCATAGACGAAGTAGAAAATACGGCAAAAGTTTCTTGCGAAGCGAGAAAGCGGCAAAGGCGAGAGGATGACAACAATCCAAAGTCCGCGACAAAGCGGCGGCGTGAGAAGGCATCAACAATCGGTCAAAGTTCAAAGTTCCGCAAAAAAACCTAGCGCATCAACTCGGGCATAAAGTCAAATTGGCAACCAACGCATCGCACCCAACAAAGGCATCATGGCAATTCGTCAGTTGCGGCATTTAGCATGTCCGTGCAAGGACAACATCTCAGTATTCATCTGGCGTATCAGAGACGACATCTCTACCCATTAAATTGCACTTCTCATATGTATTTATCATTTCGTTTAAACAGGTATACACTAATGTTTTTTCAAGAAGCTTGCAGGAGCATTTATTCTACGAGTAGCAGCGATATGTCCGAGCGCGGCGTTATCGGCCGAAGTCCGAAAGCGGCGCCGGCAACACGTCCGAACGGCGTTATCGGCGTTATGTCGAACGCGACATCGCCGGCGTGCGTCTGCGCAGCGACGCCCGGCGGCAATACGTCGAACAACGGCGTTATCGGCATTATGTCCGAGCGGCGACATCGCCGGCGTGCGTCTACGCAGCGACGCCAAGGCGATACGTCGAACGGCGGCGTTATCAACATTATGTCCGGCGGCGACATCGCCGGCGTGCGTCTGCAGCGGCGCCCGGCGGCAATACGTCGACGCGGCGTTATCGGCGTGTGTCCGAGCGGCGACATCGGCGACATGCGTCTACGCAGCGGCGCCCGGCGGCAACACGTCCGAACGGCGTCATCGGCGCTCGGCGTCTGCGCAACGACGCCACCAACAATCGTCAGCAACGGCGTTATCGGCGTGTGTCGAACGGCGACATCATCGTCATTGCGTCTGCAGCGGCGCCCGGCAACACGTCCGGCAACGGCGTCGTCGGCGCTCGGCGTCTGCGCCAGCGCCACGTCCAAGTCAACGAGCGGCGTTAGCGGCGTATGTCGAGCGACATCATCAACATTGCGTCTACGCAACGACGCCAGCAGCAGCACGTCCAGACAACGACGTTATCAGCACAACAAGTCCGAAAATGACACTATCATCAGCATATCACATCTACGCAAGGATGATTTCTATACTTTCGAAATTGTATTTCTTACTCATGCTTTATTATTCTGTCTTAGCAGTTAGGCACTAACTCTTTCTTGAGCTCTAGTCTACAGGGGCAGTTGCAGCAAGGACGACATATCTGCATTCACTATCGCAACACGTCTTTGCAAGGACGAAAGCCACAGCATTTGCAGCATCGCATCAACACAACATACATCGCATTTTTGCAAGATAACATTTTCTACTCACAGTCACATTACTTTTAAAATTATGCATCATCATTTTGCCTTAACAGTTATGCACTAACCGTTTGTTTAAGTCTTAGCGTGCGGGAGCGAGCCTGGCGTGGATTTTCTCTTCTGATAACGGGCAATTTGTTGGGGGGCCAACCTTCCCAATGAATGGCAGAAGCGGCCTCAAGCGTCGGTCCACTCGCTCCACATCACCATAGAACCCAGCACCATAAGCCATAGCGGTACACCCCAGGTTCAAGCCCGTTTATTTTATTTTGTTCTTTACACCACATCCCAGTGTCGTCATAACTCGACACTGGTACAGCTTTGAGTCCGCGTTAGCCCGTCTTGGTGTTTTGACCATGGTAGCCCAGTGTCGTCATAACTCGACACTGGGACAGCTTTGAGTCTGCGTCAGCCTTGTTTTAATTGCCCAGCATTTTTGCAATTCTGAGGATCGAGATAAAATTGGCTATGAGTCAACGTCTTTGTCCGAAGATTCTTCCATCATCTCCATACAAAGAGGGACAAGTTGTTGACACCCAATTTTGACCCTCCCGTCCAGTCATTAGCTATAAAATTAGACTAATTTTGTAAAATATTTTTTTATGATTTTTTATAATAAAATGCAGCGATAAAACATTAATACAGGCATAAATAAGCAATTTAATAATGGCACCGCATTTTATGTAGAGTACTAAGCACTTGGAGTCTCGCGCCCGCATTTATTAATTTTAAGCCCTGTCATAATTCTTAATTAATAATAAATACATAAAATAAATAATTTAGCAATGACGCCGTGTCAAGTAGCATAGTCGCATTTATTAATACGCAAAGCAATTTCATAACTTATTTTAAATAATAATGCACAATAAATAAGATTTTAAATAAATAGCGCCGCATTCTAAAATATTAAGCACTAATTAAAATAGCACGCCCGCATTTATAACAATTAGATTAATAAAGCACCTAGATAATTTAATCACAATTTATTAATTTACTTTACCACTAATTAAGCACCTAAAATTAAATACCTAAAACTAATACCTATTTAAATAATTTACCCCTAATTAAATACCAAATACTTAACACCTAAATTAATACCCATCCGTGACCCGCAGCCCACGCCCACAGGCCCAACACCCGCAGCCCAACTCGCCCCTTATCACGCCCAGCCCTCATTTCCCTTTTGCCCATCGTTCAGAACCTTCAAGAACAAAACCTCAAACCCTAAAAAAGAACCGCCGCACTCATACGCCGCTGGCGCGAATCTCGCCGGATTTTCAGGGTGGAAAATCCGGCGATTTTCCTTTCCTTACCCACACACACCCAGCCAACGATTTCTTACCATAGCTAAACAAATCCTTCCAAATCGTTTACCTTATCATAACCCGATTCGAATCGCGCGAAATCAGTAATAAATCAACCCAAATCAAGGACGAATCAAGCACAAATCTCAGCCTTAAACACTTACCAAACTTGGAACCCAAAATCATAGCTATAAATGTAGAACCGCTATGCATGCAATAGGGGGAGTGAGAGCATAGTAAGGCAGGGCGGGATCAGGGGGCAATCGCTTTTACACATTCGAAAGGCAGAGCACAGTAGGATAGTAGGGCAGGGCTCAGAGGAGTCCAATAACAATATTCGAACAGACAGCAGGGTTCAGAGGAGACCCACAACATCGATTTGACATCCCCCTTAGCAGCAGTCAACAACTCAGAGGGCAGCAGAACATCGGGGAGAACCGACAGGCATCGGGAGTTAGGGGCTCAGCACCTAAACAACTAGCATCGCAAGAATAGGAAGTTTGAATCCCCTTCTTTCAATTCTAGCCCAGAAATCAGCAAACAAATCTCGCCCTTTTCGCATCGTAAACCCAAAACCCGTCGAGTGGACCGACGACTTGATACGCTGCCCCGGGTCGCTGCCCGGAGAAGGTAAAACCGAATTCTTCTCAGTCCATTTTGTATTGATGTGTGTCTCTTTTATGACTAAACATGTATGGGTTCATTCATATTTGTGTTCATTGATGCATGAAGATGATGCTGGCCATCGTTAAAATTATTTGTTAATCTGTCCGCTGGACTATTGATGCCTAAATACGTTGAGTCATATATTCTATGTCCCCTTATGTATTTGTTGTATTCTATGTTGGTTAATCCTGTTAAACTCAGTCTTGTCGCGTCGCTATGCCTAAATATTATGTTATGTTAATCAGTTTCGGTTAGCCTAAGTTTGTTGTCGTTTATTAAAATCATGAAATGGATTCACGCTTACTGTAATCACTCGCTTAATAGAACATGATATCGGAGTAGTAAAGTTCTTTCGATTTGGTATGGTTTGGCGACTTGCCCGCTGGTTTTGCTAGTCATCAATACTTGAACATGCGATGTTAGGCTTACTTCCCCATTATCGTATATATGTTTTGTTACTCTTAATATTGGTTCAATAAAGATTTGTGCCATTAGTAGTAGGCACAAAGTTAAGCATTTACTGTGTCAATCGAGGCATTATCGCCTTTATCCGAGCCCTTCCCATTTTAATGTCTGTTTTTGTTCTTTACTTATAGTCACAGTGTCTCTATCTCATTTGTCAAGGTGCAAGTTACTTGTTTTTCTAATGCATGATATATCATTAACTAGATTTCTTTTTCTCAAATCTGTGTATCTCTTGGGTCATTCCATTACCATATGAATCTCATTCCATGCTCGAGAATCACATGTTTAGGATGACATTAGCTCTCGACCTGCTTTGCCTCTATTTAAGACAATGGAAGTCTATTTAAGTAATTTATCTATGCCGTGTTTGAACTCAAAAGAAGTATAGGAGCCAAAGTAGTTATGGTATGCTTATATGCTTAAGTGCTAAATGAATCATTTTCCTGCATCCACTATTCGGTATGATTAGATCACTTGTTTGAACACTTAGCTATATATGAGACCTTGAACCTGTTTGCATATGCCTATAATGTTTTATTGCCATTTGGTTAAGGTATGTGTGTATCATATCTTAACATGATGAGTTTTGCTTGATATACTGTTGCTTTGTCAAAGAAGGTTGCACAATTACTAGCCCATATCTTGTATATCTCTTGAGTTCGGAAACCACTAAGTCCCCTAGATAATCAATATAGACTCAGTCATGTTAGATTGTTTGGTAAAATGTTTGTGCTTGGTCTTGTTATTTGTTAATGAAACAGTGCTTGTAGTTAATCAAGTTGCATTTTTTCTCTTTAAGCTATAAATTCTTGTATCTTGTGCTTATGTTTGGATATATATGAGCCTGAGATATGTGATATAATATATTGTAGGTAGTACCGTCATTTAGCATGTCATCCCTATTTGCCATCCTAGGATATTTATGGGCTTAGCTCATTCTTTGTTATCTTGTTTATTTGCTTTGCATTCTCTCAATATTTTGAGCCCACCCCTTTGCTGGTCCTTTTCCTACTTCACTGTGTTAAATTGAGCCAATGAAATAGTTGGAATTAACCTACTCTCGCTAGTATATTTTAGTTTGCACAGATGAGTTTAGATATCCTTTAACTAGTATATTTATTCTCCCTTCTTTTCTCCTTTTGCATTCTGCCGAGCCCATCACCATTGTTAAACCAAATAGTAAGTCCAATACATTTCAGCCCTAGCCGATTAGACCCAGGTCCAATAACATATAGCTTTCATGAATTATTTAACTACATTTTCTTATATGTATAAGTTCAGATGCCATTTTATTTCCTACTCTTTGTTCTACTGCTGTGTCTATTATGTTGGTTTGGTTTTGAACATGTTTGCATGCATTTTGGGCCTGCCTGTTATCGTTTTTCTCTCCTCTGTGTGTTGGTTGCATACCTGCCCATCCCTATTTCTTCCTACCACCTGCTGGCAGCTTATTCCCATCTGATATTGCCTCTGTTGGTCTTTACATGCATGTTTGCTCAAATATAAACTATGTGTCAAGTGCTTATTCGTTATTTAATTGGGCTCGTCGTACTAATCATTATCTTTCTTTATTTTTACATGAAACGCATCGGAGCAAAAATGAGGAGTCTCCCGGCGAGACTCATCACGAGCTACTTCAAATGGCTACCCGCGTCTATGTGCATCCGCATTCGCATTCCCGCTTCAGAAATTCCTAAGACAAAATAGGATAAGATGATGTCGCCCCACATCTTGAAAGCCACGATCATATCCACCTTTTTATCTTATTTGTTTAAATTGTTGCCTAATTATTTAACTTTGTAATTAATAAGTTGTCTAGAACAATTAATCCTTGAATACATGAAATGGGGTGGCTAGCTTTAAAATTTGAAACACACTGTTAATTTATCTATCTTAGGCGTGTCATTTCATACCTAATCCTTTGCCTAAATTATTAAAATTTCATATATAAAACTAACGCCTTACTTCTTTGATTTCGCAGATAAATGCATATCTATAGCCCATAAATCGACTTGGCACCATAAACAATATAAATGCACACTTTAAAACCATATATATTTTTATAGCATTAGCATTACAAATGATATTCAACATGCCTCCTTTA
The DNA here is from genome assembly GCA_029844215.1 of Przewalskia tangutica. Lineage (NCBI taxonomy): Eukaryota > Viridiplantae > Streptophyta > Magnoliopsida > Solanales > Solanaceae > Przewalskia > Przewalskia tangutica. The sequence continues at coordinate 57,840,460 of CM056722.1, read as the reverse complement.
TAAAAATATTTTGAAGCATCTTTTATATTTTCAAAACACGCATTTTTAAACATAATAATTACCCTAGGTTTGGCAGGACAACCGCAAGTTAGCGGATCTTAGAGGGTGCCTAACCCCTTACCTCTAGATTAATAAAGAACCCTTACCCAAAATCTCATTAAGTTTAGCAGACCATTAAATGGAGTTAATGTTTACTTTAAACTAGTTAACATTTAGGTGTCCTAATTCACCCAAATTAATTAGGTGGCGACTCCGCGAACCCTTAGCAACCTTAGCAATCCCCTTAGCATTCTAACAACCTTTTAGCACCTTTTTGCACTTTTAAAGCATTTTAACACCTTTTAAGCATCTCTTAATATTTTTTAGCCTTTTTAAACACATTAGCATTTTTGTTATTTATTTTCTAACATTTTTTATTTAAGCTGGAGTTTCGCTAAAAAAAATGTCGCGGTCGAAAAAGGGCGTGACACGCGCACAGAGCAGGAGCATGCATATCACTTGAGAACGGTACTTGGGGTCCTTCGAAGCCGGCAGTTGTTCGCCAAGTTCTCCAAGTGTGAGTTTTGGTTAGCCTCAGTGGCATTCTTGGGGCACATTATTAGGGCTGACGGTGTTCAGGTTGATACGGCAAAGATTGAGGCGGTCAAGTCTTGGCCGAGACCTACTACTCCGACGGAGTTGCGCAGTTTCTTAGGGCTGGTAGGTTATTATCGTAGGTTTGTGGAGCAGTTTGTTTCGATATCAGCACCGTTGACTAGGCTGACTCAGAAAGCAGCTAAGTTTCAGTGGACAGAAGCTTGTGAGAAGGGCTTCCAGGTACTGAAGGAAAAGTTAACGACGACTCCAGTTCTTACTCTTCCCGAGGGGTTAGAGGGCTACGTGATTTATTGTGATGCCTCGGGTATCGGGCTAGGGTGCGTATTGATGCAGCACGACAAGGTAATAGCCTATGCTTCTTGGCAGCTACGGAAGCATGAGAGGAATTACCCTACTCACGACTTAGATTTGGCCGCAATTATTCATGCCTTGAAGATTTGGAGACATTATTTATACGGGGTTCATGTGGATATTTATACAGACCACAAGAGCCTTCAGTACATCTTCGAGCGAGAGGAGTGAACTTGCGGCGAGGCGGTGGTTAGAGTTGTTGAAGGATTATGATGTTGATATCCTATACCATCCGGGAAAAGCCAACGTGGTTGCGGATCTTTGAGTCGTAGATCGATGGAGAGTGCATCGAGAGTGCGTCGAGAAACAGGACATGGTCCGTCAGATCCATCAGCTAGCGAGCCTTGGGGTTCGATTGGTCGATACCGATGATAGTGGGGTACGGATTCGTGAGATTGCCGAGTCTTCCATCGTTGATGAGGTGAAGAGGCGACAGTATGAGGACCCGATTATGATCTGGTATCGAGATACGGCTCTTGAGAGGAAAAGTCTATTTGAGGTAGCGCTGATGGGGTGCTAAGATTTGAGAGCGGTGTGTGTTCCGATGTTGCGAGACTTCGTCAGTTAGGAGAGGCACACAGTGCTCGTTGCTTTATTCATCCGGGGTCGACAAAGATGTACCATGACCTCAGATGTGTGTATTGGTGGGATGGCCTGAAGAGGGACGTGGCAGGTTTTGTTGCTCAGTGTCCTAATTGTCAGCAGGTCAAAGTTGAGCACCAGAAGCCCGGTGGACTATTGCAGGCGATTGATATTCTGACATGGAAGTGGGAGGTGATCAACATGGAATTTGTTACAAGGTTACCTCGTACTCAGAGGAAGTGTGATTCCATTTGGGTTATTGTAGACAGGCTGACGAAATCAGCCCACTTTCTTCCAGTCAGGACTACGTATTCGGCTGAGGATTATGCTAGATTGTATATCAGGGAGATTGTGAGACTGCACGGAGTCCCTATATCGATTATATCAGACAAAGGAGCCCAGTTTACGGCTAACTTCTGGAGGTCTTTCCAGAAGGGGTTGGGGACACAGGTGAGTCTCAGTACTGCGTTTCATCCTCAGATCGACGGGCAGGCAGAGCGTACTATCCAGACACTTGAGGATATGCAGCGGGTCTGTGTTATTGATTTCAGGGGTAGCTGTGAGGATCATTTGCCTCTTGTTGAGTTTTCTTATAACAACAACTATCATTCTAGCATTCAGATGGCGCCATATGAGGCTTGGTATGGGCGGAAGTGTAGGTCGTCGATTGGTTGGTTCGACGTGGGCGAGGTTCAGTTAGTTGGCCCAGACTTGATTCAGCAGGTTGTGGATAAGGTGAAGCTTATCCAGGATAGACTGTTAGCAGCTCATAGTCGGCAGAAGTCTTATGCAGATAATGTCCGGCGACATTTGGAGTTTCGGTAGGCGATTGGGTCTTCTTGAAGGTATCACCCATGAAGGGTGTGATGAGGTTCGAAATAAGGGAAACTTAGCCCAGTACATTGGGCCTACCGGATCATCCGTAGAGTAGGCAAGGTTGGCTATGAGTTGGATCTGCCGCCAGTTTAGAGGTACATCCGGTCTTCCATGTTTCTATGTTACGGAAGTGTATCGGAGATCCATCGAGAGTTTTCCCGGCTAGCGAGTCCAGTGTGAGAGGGTTATCGTATGAGGAGAGTCCCATAGCGATACTCGATCGCCAGGTCAGGCGACTGCGGACCAAAGATGTGGCTTCCGTCAAAGTCTTGTGGCAGAATGATAACAGGGAGGAGATGACATGGGAAGCAGAGGAGGACATATTGAGGAGGTATCCTCACTTATTCCCTACACCTTCAGGTAATTCATTTCCCTTACTTGTCAAGTTTTAATTGAAGTATTCTGCTTAAGTGCTATTATGTGGCCACGTGTTGCATTATTGGTATATGGGGGTTGTAAAAGGAGAATATGTCGCTATCTATAAGTTTGACTCCAAAAGAACATTCGGGGACGAATGTTTCTAAGGGGGGAAGAATCTTACACCCCGTAATTTCAGGACATGTTTATAAGAACGTACGTAAGAACTAAAAAATGTTAAGATTTGAGACTAGTAAAAATTTATCGGAATTATAGAAATGTCGGGAAACGAAATATTACGACGAGCGGGAGGGTGACACATGTCACCCCCCCCCCCCTTAGATGGTCATGGTCGAATGGACCATGGGTTTTATGGTCATTTGTGTTATACCCCGTATTTTCAGAGTATGTACGTAAGGACGTACGTAGAAAAGTTTGGGTTTTAAAGAAAGGCTTGGCCGATTTTATTTGTGCACAACACACGGTTAGAGTCGTTTTTCGACGAAACGTTTTACTAAACTTGCGAAGGGAAAATTCCGGCTATATCATTTTTAATTTTTGCGGATTTTTCCGAGAGACGTAACATTTTGGACCAACGAGAGGGCGACACTTGGCACCCTCTCATTGGTGGCGGTAAGGTGGACGATTGGTGGCCTGGTTGGTCCCGGGGTTGGTCGGAGCTTTTGGTGGTAGATGGCTAAGGACACATGGGTGAATCTTGGCCTACACTTGCCTTGCACTTGGCATGATCTTGGCCGTTGGTTGGCCTTGGCTTGTCTATAAATACCCCCTTTGGAAGACTTCTTCATCCATTCCTAAACTTTCCTAAGTCTTGAGAGCTCCGCTGTGTCGTTGTTTCGTCCCACCTCCCCTTTGTGAGGCACTTGTGGCGAGAGCACCACTCCTGTGGCCTTGGCGGGTGGGTACCCACTACCTTGAGTTGTTTTTCGTAGAATACACTCCCTTTGTGGTATAGAAATACTCTCCTAGTATTGTTATAATGCCCAAATACCTTGGCCCTAATACCTTGTAGTATTCGAGGTTATACTATCCGAAACGCCCAGCAATACTATGATCCTGCCCGTCAGTCACAAAAACGAAACCCTAAGGAAAATCTCCAGAGTTAGCTGGAGTATTAAGTAGAAGTTGGTTAGAACTTCTAAGGGTGGTTTGGAGCGGGTTGGGCGCGGAGTTGGAGCTAAACGTTGCTCAGGAGCGACATTAAACTCGGATAATTTTGGGCTTATCGAGGTAAATATCTTGTCCCCCTATTGTAATTGGAAATTACATGATTGTTAGATTATATAGTTGAAGTATACTATATATAGAATGAATATTGTTTAGAACTGAGCGTAGTATTGCGGCAATGTCTTTTGACATAAGCCTGAATTTAAAGAAAGCGAATCGTAATTACATAAGGCGTATTCTGATAGACTTGTGTAGCATTCTTGTGAAGTAGAATTGTACGTCCGGTTAGGCGTATAAACCCCCTGGTTGGCTTGGTAGCGGCCTCGATAGAGAGGAGATTTACGCGGTTGCGGGGAGAGTCTTTGCGAATTTTACGTAGAATGTTCTCGATAAGATCTAGATGTTAATAAGCGCGCTTGGCCTTATAGGTTGAAGTACTATGCGTGGCGCGATCTACTTGGCTTAAGGAGTAGCCGACGGTTTGAGGTACTTAGAGCGTTTTGCTATTAGTCGATAATCGTCGCGAGGTATGTGAACCTCTTCCAGCATGATATGTGTATAACTATGTAGTACGGTAGACGTACATGTGTTAAATGTATTTGATTGGTTTAAAACTTAAAGTGTTATAACGGCTTTATGGGAAGATGGTTATAACAGCTTTATGTAGGTAAGAAAATGCTTTGTGGTTTTGGTAAAAAACTTAAGAGTTATAATAGCTTTAGGGGAAGTTAGGTATAACTGCTTAAGATAGATAAAATGAATGATTTATTGATTTTAGAAGTTAAGAAACTTGATCTTAAAAGATAAGAGACTTGACTTAATTAAATTAATATGAATTTTGTGTGAAACCTCATTCGTGATAAATGAGTACTTGTTTTGTAAAAAGAATAATGTTTTACTGATTTCAAAAATCAGAATGAGTATCGACAAACCACTGCAGCGTTAAATAAGGGAAATGTTTTGGTTAATGAAGCATTATTAAAACCAGTAGAAACCTCCATCTGCATAGAAGCTAAGATGAGACAAAATGATATTACATTTCCTAGATCATGGTTGCTTAATAAGATTGATTATGAACAAGAATAACCTACTCACATATAAGGCATATGTCTCTCAGATTGTTTAAAAGAGAATTATATTCTTAAATGAATAAGACTATGAACTACGAAACCTTTCTAAAATAAGAAACGTGAACATTTGAAATTAGGCAAACTTGAACGTTTGGAAAATAATGTTGTTACTTGATTTTACATAGGGAAGTGTTTTGGTTTACTTAAAAAGATAATCACTCTATCTTCATATACTACGGGTATTGTGCGACTTTTGTGAAAGTAACGTATCTTTTAAAAGAGTTAATGTATGAAGTACTTTGGGGATAAAAACCCGATCTTGTTAATCATATAGTAGAAAGTGCCTTGTGTGTATAACTTGATTGTGTTGGGTTGTGATAGCCTTGTAATACTTTCTTGTTGATTTGTTAAGTAAACATGCTAGGATGCTACGTGTGTTAGTATCTTGTGATGTTTGTGTAAAGGGTTTCCACCGATTGCGCTTTTAAATTGTTTCACTATCGGTAGATATGTTGGTATTGTACCACTCGCCTTGACTTGTTTCGGAGGTTAAGGCGCCTCCGTCTGGGGTAGACTCGGTAGTCTGTGTGACCTATGATTCGAGAATACCTCATGCGGGTCCGGGGCCTATACGAGCTCTGAGAGTTCGAGTTAGTGTGCGGCCTTTATGGTCATGTGGTCATGTGGCCGTGTGGGTGCGAGTCGGCGGATGCGGGGTAGCTACCTCGATGCGGGGTTATGCCTCATGCGGGCCTATGAGTTTGGCCTATGCGGGCTGCGGAGAGTTCGGGGCTAGACGCGCACATTAGATCTTTGCGGCGAGTGGCGGCTTTGATCATGTAATGATGCAGACGGATATCATGATCTGATTTATGACCTTGTTAGTGCATGGGTGTTAGTAGTCGGCTATGCCTTACGTGCCTTACCTGTCTTGTTTATTAGGACACAGGTGGGACACGGTGTTCATGTGTATTTCTTGGTGCTTTTATATCATAAAGCTGGCGGTGAGGAAGGTATTCCACGGCGCATGATTGATGTTGTGGGCGTGAGACCCATAGTTACATTTGGTGATGACTTTGAGGCGTGAGTCACGACTTGACATATTGCTTATTTATTGTGAGCGTAGTTTGGTTATCATACATGTCTCTGCTTTATAGACTATTATGATTTCATTTCTGATATTTTGATTTCACATGCCAGTACTGTTATCTTGACCTCGCCCGGAAGTGCGTTAAATCTGCGGTAAAAGTACACGATCGTTGATCCTCGCTCTTAGGGTGCGATTCAGCGTTTGGGAAAGCTCCGTTTCTCGGAGGCTTATCTTGGTATAGTCCCCTGAGTTGTAGGTGCTTACATTCGGGGTATGGCGGGGCACTCCGTCGTTGTTGTCATATCATTCGTAAGTGCAGAAAATCTTGTTGTGGCGGGGTTGTAATGGGATATGGCATTCAAATTGTTATTTATATATCTGAAGGTAACCATTTTGGTTAGCTTTGTCTTATTTCACTGTCTTATTGCATTGGCTTCATGATATTGTTTTATGTTCCGTGATTTTCTCGATGTATGACTACTTGGGTGCGGGTAAGGCACGATCCACGGGCCGGGCAGTCGTGACAAAAGTGGTATCGAGCGATTAATCCTCGGAAAGTGTCTCTGAGCCGTATCCGATGAAGTCTTGATTATCGGTGTGTTGTGCACCACACCAATGTCGAGGAGGCTATAGGATATTTAGGATTGGTTTCTATTCTTCTCACTCTGAGATCGTGCCTTAGAGCTGTGTTGTAAGTTGGACCCTCTAACGTATTTCTTTCCCTTACCGTTATGCCTCCGTGAAAGGCAACCCGGGCCCAGGAGGGCAAGGCAGCCGAGGGAGCTGCGAGTAGAGTTCAGAGGGTTACGAGGGCACAGGCCCAATCATCACCTGGGGTGGTGTTTCATTCGGGGAGTTATGCTACGTCACCAGCCCCAGTGATTTAGCTTCGTGGCGGCAATTCCTACTGCGGCCATGATATTGAACCTTGATTCCACGGCCAGAGCAGAGAATATAGATTGCAAAGCGACCTGTTACTAGCTATGGATTTGGCTACCGGAGAATATACCAATATCCGCAAGTCTTGATGACTATCTAAGAGGATTGTGCAAGAGTAATTCTTGATCGGGCTTGAGCATGGCACGTATGCGGGCTGATGCGCGGCCGAGGCGTAGAGATCAGCGGGTTAACGAAGGGCGACGTAAGAGGGCGAGCGCGAAGGTCCTTTGGTAACTTTAGGTGAATTGCCTCGCGGCAAATTAGATATGCACCTCGTCGGTGCAGTGGTCCTCGCGGGGTTCGGGGCGTTCGGGGTATGTAGGAGTTGGTGAGCTCGGGACTTAGGTTCACGATGTGACATGTGTCATTCCGGGGAATGTCGTCTTTTTGTTGGTGCTCGTTGTACCTATGACCGTCAGGGTCTGATGTCGAAAGGGTGTCCTAGTAGGAGGACTTAGCCTTCAGGATCGGTGGGTAGTTCGTTACCTTCCCTAGCTATGCGCCCTACGGGGCAGGTTTGATTAGAACGACATAGGGGAGTGAAGCAGTAGATTCAGGCATATCTTTAACCCTCTAGGGATTAGTATGTGTGATAAGATGAGTATATCTTAAGTGCTATGTTCTGATAGCAGTGTGTAATTTGTGATTAGAAATCATGGTTAGTAACCAGGAAAGTGTGAGCCTTAGAGCTTTATACGTGGAAACCTTAGAGGCAAGGCCATCTCGAGAGAGAGAGATCTATATGTAGGTTTAACCCTTACCAGAGTACATAGTGCACGTGAGCTATGTTTGTGGGATAAGTCCCTGAGTAGTGTGAAATGAAAGAGGGTAGTTGAGCTAAGAAGACCGCTAGGTTTTCGTAACATGATTAGTGAGATTGTTCCGGATCGGGGAGCAAGTGTTGTACGCGAGAGTGGGTCGGGTTGAGGCCATGCCGCGGGTCAACCCGCGACCTGTTTTATGGTAGGGTCAGTTTGTGGTGGTCCCGCTTGGTGTTAGGGTTATGAGGGTGTTAGGCCCAAGTTTAGTTAACCATCGTACGAGTTCGTGGATGCGTTCAACCAGTAGTCGGGCCGATGGGGTCAGCCCATCGTGTCTTTCAGTCAGGACCGTTGTTTGGCAGTGATGATATATCAGAAAGGTTGTGAGGCTGCACGGGGTGCCTACCTTCACCTTATGGCAGACAGTGGAGCCCAGGGTACGGCTGTTTCTTTTTCTAAAAGTTTTACCAGGCAGGGTTAGGAACTCAGGTGAGACTCCGTATCGTATTCGTCCTCGGGCCAGTGTTTTGATTTCAGGGGTAGCTGTGAGGATTGTTGTCTCCTGTTGAGGGAGTGTTTTTAGCTACCATTTCAGTGTTCGGATATCGCCTTGTGACGCCTTATGGGGGCGGAAGTGTAAGTTGCCGGTCGATTGGTTCGACGTTGGCAAGGTTCAGATAGTTGGTTCATACGTGTTCAGCAGGATGGGGATAGGGTGAAGCTTATCCAGAAGAGGTTATTGGCAACTCAGAGTCAACAGAAGTCGTGCGGATAATCTGCGACAACGCTTGGAGTTCAGGTTGACGGTGGGTCTTCTTGAAGGTACCACCCCGGAATGGGTGTGACGAGTTTTGGAAAACAGAGGAAACTTAGCCCGAGTTACTTTGGGCCTTTTTAGGTCATGCGAAGAGTAGGCCAGGTTGCCTATATATATTAGCTTTTGCCGTCCGACTTGGGAGGCAGTATGTCTGGTCCTTCATGTTGTTAGGTTCGGAAAAGTATCGGAGATCCATCCAGAGTGTTCCCAGTTAATGATGACCAAGTTGGAGATAGTAACCCAGAGATTTCGGGAACGGAATCAAGTAACAGAAATATGGTAAGTTATGAGAAGGAGTTCGAGTGTATGCGAGAAGAACGACAGCGTAAGGAAGAAACGAGCATGTATTGCGAGCATCGATGTGATCATTTCTTTTGTATGAAGAAGGTGCGAAGGAAGTATATTTTAGACTTCGGGTGAGTGCTTCTGTGATGTTAGAGGTGTTTCCTCGTGGACTTGGATGTAAGTATTTGCGCAGGTGTTTCTGTGGCCAGTTGTGGCAGGTTTGTTCTCGTAAGTATAGTAGTGAAGACTATACTGGCGCACGTTTGTTTTGAGACTTAGAAGGAACATTCGGGACGAATGTTTCTAAGGAGGGGAGAATGTTATACCCCGTATTTCCAGAGTATGTACGTAAGGACGTACGTAGAAAAGTTTGGGCTTTAAAGAAAGGCTTGGCCGATTTTATTTGTGCACAACACACGGTTAGAGTCGTTTTTCGACGAAACGTTTTACTAAACTTGCGAAGGGAAAATTCCGGCTATATCATTTTTAATTTTTGCGGATTTTTCCGAGAGACGTAACATTTTGGACCAACGAGAGGGCGACACTTGGCACCCTCTCATTGGTGGCGGTAAAGTGGACGATTGGTGGCCTTGTTGGTCAAGGGGTTGGTAGGATATTTTGGTGGTAGATGGATAAGGACACATGGGTGAATCTTGGCCCTACACTTGCCTTGCACTTGGCATGATCTTGGCCATTGGTTGGCCTTGCATCTATAAATACCCCCCTTTGGAAGACTTCTTCATCCATTCCTAAACTTTCCTAAGTCTTGAGAGCTCCGCCCTTGGTGTGGTTGTTTCGTCCCCCTCCCTTTGTGAGGCCTTGTGGCGAGAGCACCACTCCTGTGGCCTTGGCGGTGGTACCACTTACCTTGAGTTGTTTTCGTAGAATACACTCCCCCCCTTTTTGTGGTATAGAAATACTCTCCTAGTATTGTTATAATGCCCAAAGACCTTGGCCCTAATACCTTGTAGTATTCGAGTTATACTATCTGAAAGCCCGTAAATACTATTATACTTCCGTCGATCCACAAAACGAAACCCAAGGAAAATCTTCATAGTTAGTTGGAGTATTAAGTAGAAGTTGGTTAGAACTTCTAAGGGTGGTTTGGAGCGGGTTGGGCGCGGAGTTGGAGCTAAACGTTGCTCATGAGCGACATTAAACTCGGATAATTTTGGGCTTATCGAGGTAAATACCTTGTCCCCCTATTGTAATTGGAAATTACATGATTGTTAGATTATATAGTTGAAGTATACTATATATAGAATGAATATTGTTTAGAACTGAGCGTAGTATTGCGGCAATGTCTTTTGACTTAAGCCTGAATTTAAAGAAGAGAATCAGTAATTACATAGGCGTATTCAGATGAGACTTGTGTAGCATTACTGTGAAGTAGAATTGTACACGTTCGGTTAGACGTATAAACCCCCCCCCCTGGTTGGCTTGGTAGCCGGCCTCGATAGAGGAGGAGATTTACGCGGTTGCGGGGGGGGGGGGGAGGTGCTGCCGAATTTTCTGTAGAATGTTCTACGATAAGATCTAGATGTTAATAAGTGCCTTGTGGCCTTATAGGTTGAAGTACTATGCGTGGCGCGATCTACTTGGCTTAAGGAGTAGCCGACGGTTTGAGGTACTTGGAGCGTTTTGCTATTAGTCGATAATCGTCGCGAGGTATGTGAACCTCTTCCTATCTTTTCGGCATGATATGTGTATAACTATGTAGTGCAGTGAGCGTACATGTGTTAAATGTATTTGATTGGTTTAAAACTTAAAGTGTTATAACGGCTTTATGGGAAGATGGTTATAACAGCTTTATGTAGGTAAGAAAATGCTTTGTGGTTTTGGTAAAAAACTTAAGAGTTATAATAGCTTTAGGGGAAGTTAGGTATAACTGCTTAAGAGAGATAAAATGAATGATTTATTGATTTTAGAAGTTAAGAGACTTGATCTTAAAAGATAAGAGACTTGACTTAATTAAATTAATATGAATTTTGTGTGAAACCTCATTCGTGAGAAATGAGTACTTGTTTTGTAAAAAGAATAATGTTTTACTGATTTCGGAAATCAGAATGAGTATCGACAAACCACTGCAGCGTTAAATAAGGGAAATGTTTTCGTTAATGAAGAATTATTAAAACCAGTAGAAACCTCCATCTGCATAGAAGCTAAGATGAGACAAAATGATATTACATTTCCTAGATCATGGCTGCTTAATAAGATTGATTATGAACAAGAATAACCTACTCACATATAAGGCATATGTCTCTCAGATTGTTTAAAAGAGAATTATATTCTTAAATGAATAAGACTATGAACTACGAAACCTTTCTAAAATAAGAAACGTGAACATTTGAAATTAGGCAAACTTGAACGTTTGGAAAATAATGTTGTTACTTGATTTTACAAAGGGAAGTGTTTTGGTTTACTTAAAAAGATAATCACTCTATCTTCATATACTACGGGTATTGTGCGACTTTTGTGAAAGTAACGTATCTTTTAAAAGAGTTAATGTATGAAGTACTTTGGGGATAAAAATCCGATCTTGTTAATCATATAGTAGAAAGTGCCTTGTGTGTATAACTTGATTGTGTTGGGTTGTGATAGCCTTGTAATACTTTCTTGTTGATTTGTTAAGTAAACATGCTAGGATGCTACGTGTGTTAGTATCTTGTGATGTTTGTGTAAAGGGGTTTCCCCTCGATTGCGCTTAAATTGTTTCACTATCAGCCGATATGTTGGTATTGTACCACTCACTCGACTTGTTTAGGAGGTTAAGGCGCCTCCGTCGCGGGTAGACTCGGGTGCAGTGACCTATGATTCGAGAATACCTCATGCGGGTCCCGGCCTATGCGGAGCTACGAGAGTTCGTGTTAGTGTGCGCCTTTATGGTCATGCGATGCATGTGGCGTGCGGATCGCGAGTCAGCGGATCTTGGGAGTAGCTACCCTCGATGCGGGGTTATGCCTGCATGCGGGCCTATGAGTTTGGCCTATGCGGAGGCTGCGGAGAGTTCGGGGCTAGGCAGCACATTAGATCTGCGCGGCGAGTGGCGGCTTTGATCATGTGGCCAGTGCAGGCGGATATCATGATCTGATTTATGACCTTGTTGGTATTGTGGTGTTAGTAGTCGGCTATGCCTTCGCACTTACCTGTCTTTGTTTATTAGGACACAGGTGGGACACGGTGTTCATGTGTATTCCTTGGTGCTTTTATATCATAAAGCGCATCGGCGATGAGGAAGGTATTCCACGCATGATTGATGTTTTGGGCGTGAGACCCATAGTTACATTTGAGTGATGACTTTGAGGCGTGAGTCCACGACTTGACATGGCATCGCTATTTATTGTGAATCGTAGTTTGGTTATCATACATGTCTCACCTTTATAGACTATTATGATTTCATTTCTGATTTTGATTTCACATACTTGGTACTGTTATCGACCTCGCCCGAGGCTGCGTTCATCTGCCGAGTAAAGGTACACCGATCGTTGATCCTCGCTCTTAGGGTGATTCAGCGTTTGGGAAAGCTCCGTTTCTCGGAGGCTTATCTTCGTATAGTCCCTGTTGTTGTAAAGTGCTACATTCGTGGTATGGCGGGCCGCCCCGTCGTTGTTGTCATATCATTCGTAGAGTGCAGTAATCTTGTTGTGGCGGGGTTGTAATGGGATGTAATTTCAAATTATTATTTATATATCTTGAAGGTAACCGTTTTTGGTTGCTTTGCCTTCTTATTTCACTGTCTTATTGCATTGGCTTCATGATATTGTTTTATGTTCCGCTGATTTTCTCTGATGTATGACTACTTGGGTGCCCGGGTAAGGCACCAGTCACGGGCCCCGGAACGGGTCGTGACAATTTGACCAAGGTAAAGATGAGCAAGTCTTGCTAGGCTAAGAGCTTGATAATGTTGACTAAGTCCAAGGGCCACTTGGCTTGATCTTTTAGTGGAATGCATCCAAGCCACCCATATGTGCTAATCTTAACCCTTCATAGTGTTATTTAAACATACTAGTAGCAAGACAAGGCTTCTATACTTAGAAAATTTTGAAGAAAACTTTGAAGACTACTATGTTGCTCTCGGCATTGCTAGGGTTTCAAGGAGAAAAAATTTCGTTTGTTGTTCAATAATCTCCATACATTAAACCAAGGTTCCTAAGGGTATTGTAAGGGTATCTCAATAGAAAGATCCCGGAAAAGTGTCGTTTTTGCATTAGTCGCAAGGTAAAAACCTAAGTCACTTTCATAGGGTTGGATTGGAAATTGAAGGAAATTTGTTTGTGATCTTCTGGGGCTTGGTGGCGGATTGGAGTGTCAAGGAGAGGCTCTAAGTTGCTAGGGAGCGACTTCGGATATTCAAGTTGGATTAAGGCTCGTCTAGGTAACAATCTTGTTCTCTTAAGTGTTATAAGATTACATATTGTTGTAGCTTTACATTTTAACTAGCATGAAGTATATGTATTGAATATTGATAAGTGTTATGGATATTGAAAGCCTAAATCCGAAATGACATTGTTAGCCATTTGAAATTGAAATACAATTTGGTCGATAATTAGAATCGTCGCATGTTATCTACTTGAAGATTGTAGTTGTTATAATCAATTGCGGCTTTATAACATGTTACATTAAACAACTTGGATTGAAAAGGAATTGGAAAGGAGGATATATTGTTACACCTATTGGCCGTGAGTGGCATTGCCTTTCTGGATTAGTTGATATAAATTGTGGGGCAGAATTTTACACGTCCTATTAGGCGTGTAATCCCCTTTTGTTATCTACATTGTTGAGCCTTAAATGTGGCATGTTTGGTTATTGAATTCGGGACTTGAAAAAGGTGGAAAAGTACGTAGAAACAAAGGAAGTGATGTCCGATTTTCCGTAGAATTTAGTGACATTACACTTAGAATATTCTACGTTTGAAGTTAGAAGTTAATAGACGTATTATGGTCATTATAGGTTGACATACTACGTACGGCATATTGGACTTAGCAAGTGGATTGAACCGAAGAGGTATGTGGAACTTTCTTATCTCTTGAGCATGAGTAGTTGTAAATATATGATGCGGTGAGCGTCACGAGATTTAAACTAATCTAGTTTCATTTGATATCCTTGACTTGTTTTAAGAATGTCCAAGTTGGTTGAGTTAGGGAATTAACTCGCTTGTTTAAAAGATTAAGGATATCTTAGCTTCTAAAAGTTAAGAGACTTGAAGTATTTTGAAGGTATGCGATACTTGGTTTTCGAAAGTATAAGTCTCTTGGTTATAAAAGAATGTAAGTGTCTAAAGCATAAAGTTAGTATAATGGCTTTATGGGAAGTTGTTTATAATAGCTTTATGGAAAGATGAAAGAGTGGTTTACTCTAGTAATGTAAATAATGATAAACGACTTGAAATGAAGAAAGGTAAATTGATTTGAAGGCATCAATTTCTTAAGGTTTTAAAGAAAGAAGTCACTTGATTTAGAAGCCTATAAATGTATTTCTAAAAGGTGTTGTGACTTGTCTTGAAAAGTAGTTATGACTTGATACTACGGTTATTAGTATCTTGGAAGTTTTATATGAAAAAGAGTCATTTTTAAAAGAGTAGAAGTACGTAGTACTTTGGGTTAAATTCCCGGATTTTATAATGACATGTTAGTGCCTTAAGTAAACTAAAATGAGAGTGTATAAACAAAGCTAATAAGAAGTTATGGGATTTCTTAACTTACTTATGTTACGTATGATAAGCCGGTGGTGCTTATATTATGTATGATAAGTCGGTAGTGCTTATGTTATGTATGATAGCCGGTTGTGCTAGGTTTTGTTATTCTTACGGGGTAAACCCCCGGGCTACTAGTTATTCCATGGATTTGCTACCCATGATGCGAGTGCGGCGTTTGTACTCATTGCGGGCCCACCGGGCTCATGCGGGTGAAATAGTCCTATGCGGGTGAAATAGTCCCATGCGAGGCGGATGACCTCATTGCGGATCCACAGGACCTATGCGGGTGAAATAGTCTCAGGAGTAGGATTGCTTAATGATACTACGGGCGGGTGACCTTATTTTGATCATGAGCCTCCTATTTTTATGCAGTAAAGTATACACTTGTTTACTCTCATTGTTAGTAAGGCACGTTATCGTTATTTGAGTTATCATAAATGTCTCGGCTTTATTTTTAGACTTTATGATTTCATTTGAATCTTTCTTTACATACTTGGTACATCTGTTATCGACCCCTTTCCTCGGAAATTTCTTTGTTACACCAATACTGGGCTACTAATTGAGAGCGTGATTAAGGATTTAAGATTTGAATTTTGGAAGGAAAGAATTATTACATTTTCTTAAGGAAAATTTGGAAAAAATGTGGCGGCGAAAAATTATTAACTTGGAGTATAATACTTCTAATTGGATTTATGGACTTAGTATTGAATTATAAGGTGTTGGAATTGATAATATGGGTCCGAGAATTTCACAATTTCGCGGGGACCTTCAAAAAATTATAATATTTTGGACCAATCGGAGGGCGACACGTGGCACCCCTCCACTTGTCTTGCTAAGATGACAACAAATTAGATATTTTGAGAGGACAAGTGTACATGGGTCCCACTCCACTTGGCTATACATATCAAGTCTTGCAAGACTTGGATCACTTTACACTTAGACCGAAAAATAAGCTCTCATCTTCTCCTTTAGCTCCATAATTTGAGAGCCCAAGCTAAGAACAACCATTGTTGATCAATTTATTTCTCCAAGATTATGCCCTTAAACCAAGTGCTAAGCCTAGATTAATATTCTACACGTTTTTACTTGTCTTGGCCGAAAGTTGATGCCAAAACCCTAGGGGTTCCGTCGACTTTTGGAAGTGAGATTCAAGAGAAGTTGCTCCTAAGGTTGTAGGGGTACATATATGTGATTGGAACTTGAAGAAGTGGAGCGAAGCGAAAGCTGCGCACCAATAAAGACCGGACTGTTTTGGGGCGTTTTTGGGCAAAAATGAGGTAAAGTCCTTCTTCTTTTAAAGTAATTGGATATTACTTATTGTTATTTTGTATGGATGAACTTGTGTTAGAAAAGAATGAAGAATAAAAAGCGTTTGAGCCATTTTTGGGGTTAAAACCGATTTGGGACAGATTTGGTGCAAATGGAATTCGTTGGTTATTGTCGTTGTTATCTTCACCTATTGCATGTTATTATGGATTAATATTGTTGTTAATAAGTTGTTATAACTTATGTAGAAGTTTTGGAACTCGAATTGGAATAAAATGGATTAAGGAGCGAGTTATCGGGTTGTAGTTGTTGTGGCGGAAACCGCCTAAAGCGTTAGACGTTGTTGTGTCGTTTAGTGGACTGTTTTGAGGTATTAAATGCTGGAAATTTAGTTGTTGTTATGCATGTTTAAGTGTAGTAGTTGCTAATGAAAGTCCTAAGGGAATAAGGGTGTGGAAAGGCGTTAAAAGGCCTCATTTTACCCTCGTTATGGTTGGATTGCGGACTGTTTTTATGGGCTGATTTGTGGACTGTTTTGTATAAGCGTGGCAGCATTTTACCGTCGATTAGGCGTGTAATCCCCTTTGGTTAACTGTTGGTTGTGCCTTAAATGTGGCTTGTTGGTTGTTGAATACGGGCCTTGGAAAGGTGGAAAAATGCGTAGAAACAAAGGAAGTCTTTGATTTTCCGTAGAATTAGAGGCCATTATTTGGTATAAGTTGTACACTTAATAGCTTGTAGTTGATAGAAGTGCTATTGTCATTTTAGGTTGAAGTACTCATTATAACGTATTCTACTTAAAGGATGGAATAGCTATCAAAGTTAAGGTACTTTGGAGCATTTTGCTACTTGTCGATAATCGTCGGGAGGTATGTGAACCTCTTCCTTCTTTTGGCATGATTCTATGTATGAAATATACATGTGGTGTTATTTCATGATCCCTTCTACTCTTAGAAGTTAAGAGGTATGTATGTTGATTTACTTTATGTAAAAGCTACGTCTAAGTTATCTAAGTTCTTACCAAGTATTATGGGGGATGTTGGTAAGAGTCGTTAGGAAGTATTTGGAGTCGAGTTGACTTTGCTAAGTTACTGCACGAATAAGAATAAGTATCGAACAAGCCATTGCAGCGTTAATATAAGAAAATGTATCGACAATCAATTAAATTAAAATGAGTAGAATTCTCCATCTGCATAGAAGCTAAGATAAGACAAAATTGTATTACATTTTCTAGATCATGTCGCTTTAATAAGATCGTTATAAACAAGTATAACCTAGTCACAACGCACAAAAGTATATGTTACTTAATTTAAAGAGTTTAGTTATGAATTTTTAAGACTATGAACCTTAAATTCTTAAAAGGTTAAGAGACTTTATTTTTCAAGTTATGGGACTTGATTCTTAAAGGAAGGAATGACTTGATTTAAAAGTATAGAATACTTGATTTGGAAAGTATTGATTTCTTGATATTCTAAAGATAAGAGACTTGATTTCTAAAGTTAAGAAACTAGATTTCTTAAAAGTTAAGAGACTTGAAGTATTTTTAAAAGCTATGTAACTTGAGTTTTTAAAAGAAGGAGTTTATGGATTTAAGAAGAGAAGGAGTTTTATGATTCTTTTTAAGTATGTATATGCGTAGTACTTTTGGGTTTAATTTTCCTAATGTAAAAGAAATAAAAGTGCCTTAAGTTCTCTAAAGTGAAGGTTGTTATAATAGCTTTATGGGAGTTGTTATAACGACTAAAGAAGAAGTGAAAAGATGATTTAAAATGTTATGTAAAGAGACATTATAGCGTCGAGAATGGGCGGGCGATACCTTTAAGGCGGACTATATGACATTATCGCGTCCAGAATGGGTCGAGCAAGATACCTTTATGGGCGGAACTATATGACATTATCGCGTCGAGAATGGGTCGGGCGGTATACCTTTATGGGCGAACTATATGACATTATCGCGTCGAGAATGGGCCGCGATATACCTTTAAGCGGACTATATGACATTATCGCGTCGAGAATGGGTCGAGCGGTATACCTTTATGGGCAAACTATATGACATTATCGCGTCGAGAATGGTAGGCGATATACCTTTATGGGCGAACTATATGACATTATCGCGTCGAGAATGGGCCGCGGTATACCTTATGGGCGCACTATATGACATTATCGCGTCCCAAGAATGGGTCGGCGGTATACCTTATGGGCGACTATATGACATTATCGCGTCGTGAATGGCAGGCGAGATACCTTATGGCGAACTATATGACATTATCGCGTCGGGAATGGGCCGCAGATACCTTATGGGCGAACTATATGACATTATCGCGTCGAGAATGGCCGGCAAGATACCTTTATGGGCGGACTATATGACTTTATCGCGTCCCGAGAATGGGTCGGGCGATACTTTCGGGAAGACTTTTGTATGACTTCTCGTCATCCCAAATGGGTCGGGTTACGTTATCACGTATGGGTAATCAAAGTAAGCTCCCGAATAAGAAGTCCTCCATAAAGTAGAATTATGTTATGTAAGATATGTAATTTATGTGAAAAAACTTGATCGAATTCTTAAGTATGTATGTAAGAATATAATGTTAATTCTTATTGAAAGAAGGAAAAGAATGATTAATGTCGATTGATTTCATGAGTTAAAATGTACAGTAGGATCTGGTATTTTAATTTTTATACTTGCCCCTGTCATTCTTTTATACAGTTATGATCTTGTTTAATGTACTTTATTTCCGTTCCATACTTAGTACTTGTTGTGCGGACCCTTAGAAGCTGCGTTAAATGTCAGCAGTCTAGGTACCTGATTGTGGATCCATGAGCTTAGGATCCTTGTTCACATTTTGAGATGGCTCCAAGTTCCGAGTTTGTCATTATGGCTAGGTATATTCGAGTGCACGGGGCCTTGTCCCGTCATAGTTATTGTCACCTTCTTAGAGGTCTGTATTCATATGTGGGCTGGACTTGTGTAAGTTGTATTTACATTGTTGTACAGCGTAGACCCTTTCGGGTGATTTATATTTATACGGAAGCCTTTCCGGCTTTGCCTTTGTTTTAAAAAAAATTAGTGCTATTTATCTTACGCAGTTTATTTATGTTGTATGGGTAGAAGGGTGCCCAGGTAGGCACCATCCACGCCCGGATTTGGGCGTGGCACCGCGTTCATCTGCCGCGTAGGTAAGTAGCGGTGGTGGATCCTCATTCTTAGGATCACTGATCAGGTGTCAGAAGCTCCATTTCTTCGGAGGCTTGTCTTTTGGTACAGTTTTCCCTGATGTTGTAAATATATGTACATTCAGGGGTATGGCGGGGCCTTGTCCCGTCACAGTTGTTATTCTTAGAGGTTTGTAGTCATATTTGTGGATTGGGCTGTAAAAACAGAGTTTTGCTGTTTCATTTTTGGATTATGTATATTTCACGGAAGGTGGCCTTATCGGCTAGCCTTTTGATATTTGATGTCTAATTATTTTTATGAGTTTTTGTATGTTCCGCTGCTATTCTCTGATGTATACCTGAAAGGGGTGCCCAGGTAGGGCACCAGTCGCGGGCCCGGGGTCGGGTCGTGACACAACCCTTGTCTACTAACTCAGTCTCAAAATACTAGACATCGCTAGAGTGCATGTGTTGGCATGACAGACCAGAATCACGTGGTACAGGGATAGCCAGTCCATCCCCAGAATATCAAAAGTCAACCATGTTGTTACATCTCGTAATTCTAGGACATGTTTATAAGAACGTACGTAAGAACTCAAAAGTGTTAAGATTTGAGACTAGTAAAAATTTATCGGAATTACAAAAATGTCGGAAAATGAAACATTGCGACGAATGGGAGGGAGACACGTGTCACCCCCCCTTAGTGGTCTTGGACGAAATGGACATGGCTAAAATGGTCATTTGACCATAATTTAAATGACCAAGTCTTGCTAAGGCTAAGAGCTTGACATTGTTGACTTAGTCAAGAGCCACTTGGCTTGATCCTTGTGAATTGCATCTAAGCCACCCATTTGTTTTAATCTTGACCCTCCATAGAATTATATATGTGTACTAGTAGTAAGACAAGCTTCTACACTTAGACAATTTCAAGAAAACTTGAAGAACTCAAGAGTGAGCTCTCGGCAATACCTAGGGTTTGAAGGAGAAAATTTTATTTAGTTATCCTATAATCTCCACACTTTAAACCAAGGTTCCTAAGGGTATTGTAAGGGTATCTCAATAGAAATATCCCGAAAAAGTAGCGTTTTCGTATTAGTCGCAAGGTGAAAACCCAGTCACTTTCCTAGGTTTGGATTGGGAACTTAAGGAAAGTTGTTTGTGATCTTCTAAGGGCTTCAAGTGGCGGATTGGAATGTCAAGGAGAGGCTCTAAGTTGCTAGGGGGCGACTTCGGATCTTGAAGTGGATTAAGGCTCACTAAGGTAAAAATCTTGTTCTCTTAAGTGTTATAAGATTACATATTGTTGTAGCCTTACATTTTGACTAGCATGAAGTATATGTATTAAAGATTGATAAGTGTTATGGATATTTGAAGCCTAAAATCCGAAATGACATGTTGAGCCATTTGAAATTGAAATCCAATTTGGTCGATAATTAGAATCGTCGCATGTTACCTACTTGAAGATTGTAGTAGTTATAATCAATTGCGGCTTGATAACATGTTATACTAAACAACTTGAATTGAAAAGGAATTGGAAAGGTTGATATGTTGATACACCTTTGGCCGAGAATGACATTGTATGTTGTACTAGTTTGATATCGATTGTGGGGCGGAATTTTACACGTCTTGTAGGCGTGTAATCCCCTATTGTTAACTACATTGTTGAGCCTTAAATGTGGCGTGTTTGGTTATTGAATTCGGGCCTTGAAAAAGGTGGAAAAGTATGTAGAAACAAAGGAAGTGTTGTCCGATTTTCCGTAGAATTTAGTGACTTTGCACTTAGAATATTCTACGTTTGAAGTTAGAAGTTAATAGACGTATTATGGTCATTATAGGTTGACATACTACGTACGGCGTATTGGACTTAGCAAGTGGATTAAACCGAAGAGGTATGTGGAAACTTTCTTATCTCTTGAGCATGAGTAGTTATAAAGGTATAGTACGGTAGACGTACGAGATTTAAATGAATTCATTTCATTTGATATCCTTGACTTGTTTTAAGAATGTCTAAGTTGGTTGAGTTAGAGAATTAACTCACTTGTTTTTAAAGGATAGAAATGCCTTGGTTTCAAAAGCATAAAGTTGGTTGTGATAACTTTATGGAAGGTAAAAAGAATGGTTTATTCTAATAAGGTAAACAAAGATTTCTTGACTTGAAAATGTATAGAATACTTGATTTGGAAAGTATTGATTCCTTGAGCTATTCTAAAGTTAAGAAACTTGATTACTAAAGATAAGAGACTTGAAGCATTTTGAAAGTATACGATACTTGGTTTTCGAAAGTATAAGTCTCTTGGTTATGAAAAGAATGTAAGTGTCTAAAGTATAAAGCTAGTATAACGGCTTTATGGGAAGTCGGTTATAATAGCTTTATGGAAAAGTTAAGAGAGTGGTTTACTCTAAGTAATGTAAGTAATGATAAATGACTTGAAATAATGAAAGGCAAATTGATTTAAAGGCATCAATTGCTTAAGGTTTTAAAAGAAAGAAGTCACTTGATTTAGAGCCTATAAATGTATTTCTAAAAGGTATTGTGACTTGTCTTGAAAAGTAGTTATGACTTGATACTACGGTTATTAGTATCTTGGAAGTTTTATATGAAAAAGAGTCATTTTTTAAAAGAGTAGAAGTACGTAGTACTTTGGGTTAAATTTATGGATTTTATAATGACATGTTAGTGTCTTAAGTAAACTAAAATGAGAGTGTATATGAACAAGGATAATAAGAAGTTAGGGGATTTCTTAACTTGCTTATGTTATGTATGATAAGCCGGTAGTGCTTATGTTATGTATGATAAGCCGGTAGTGCTTATGTTATGTATGATAGTCGGTTGTGCTAGTGATGTATTGTTCATTACGGGGTCATTCCCCGGGTTTGTGGCATTTGCATATTCCGTGGATTTGCTACCCATGATGCGAGGAATACCTCATGCGAGTCCGTAAGGGCTTATGCGGGTGAAATAGTCCTATGCGGGGCGGACCAGTCCTATGCGAGGAATACCTCATGCGGGTCTATACGACCTATGCGGGCGGATACAGTCTATGCGAGGAAGTTACCTCATGCGGTCCATCGACCACTGCGGGTGAAATAGTCCCGGAGTAGTATTGCTTAACGATACTACGCAAGGCCCCACTGATCATGAGCCTCCTATTTTTATGCGAGAAAGTATACTCTTGTTTACTCTCATTGTTAGTAAGGCCACGATTAATCGTTATTTGAGTTATCATACATGTCTCCGCTTTATATTAAACTTTATGATTTCATTACAAGATTTGGCCACATACTTGGTACATGTTATGCGACCTCGGCCGCTCATGCGTTAAATGCAGTAGAGTATACGAGTTGTTGATCCTCACTCTTAGGATCACTGCTCATTGGGGAAACTCCATTACTCGGAGGCTTATCCTGGTTGAGATCCACTGGTATGGTCGGTTGTTGTATATTGTGGTATAAGCGGGGCCCCGTAACAGTTGTTATTCTTAGAGGTCTGTAGTTACATTGTGGATTGGGTTTTTAAGAACAGAAATGTACTGGTTTATTTTATTTTGGTCCATGTATATTTTTACGGAAGGTGACCTTATCGGCTAACCTGTTGATATTTACTGTTTAACCAGGTAGGACACCAGTCGCGGGCCCGGGGCTGGGTCGTGACAAAAGTGGTATCAGAGCAGTTAGTCCTCGGAAAGTGTCTACAGACCGTGTCTAGTAGAGTCTTGGTTATCAGTGTGTTGTGCACCACATCTATAACCAGGAGGCTGCAGGACATTTAGGATTGGTTTCCATTCTTCTCACTCTGAGATCGTGCGATAGAGCTGTGTGGTTAGGGTCGTCTCTCCCTAACGAGTTATGTTGATTGTAGCTACGAGAAAGGCAGCAGTGACCCAGGAAAGATTATGTGGATTGCGTATCCAGGTTGGTAATATTTGTAGTATAGTTGGTATTATGACATACAGCTATACAAATTTATGTATGAGGGTCACATACGGTTGCCTAAGATGATTTTAGATTACCAGAAATTGGTAAGGACTAAATAGATATCGGGAAGGTATGAAACAGTTTAATGAACTCTCATCAAAGTTTTACATACTAATTTGAGGTAATTAGGTGATGATGAGTTGTCTGAGGAGGTAGTGGACCCTTAAGAAGTTATAATTGAGGGACATAATGGAAGACTATATTAATAGATTAAGCTACGTGGTATGATTAAGAGAGTGGTACGGATGAGACCCGTATGAAGTAAGTATGGTTGTTGTGACCAAGACAACATGGTTAGGATTGTACGAGAAGTTATTGTACCCGTTTACGGGGGACTGATAAGGTAGGCTTGGAGCATGGAAATTGCGAGCCTAAGAATATTGATAACCACCGAGACCTTAGGTACATAAGGCCTTCTCGGGTAGTAAAAAAAAGTTAAGTCAGACCAAGGATAAGAGTTAAGTACGACGCCGAGTCGGGTTGAGGGCCTATTAAGGGTCGCCCCATAGCCTGTAATGGAATGGGATCAGTTGATAGTATTCCCGCTACGTGACAGGGTCACGAGGGTGAAAGGCCCGAGTCTAGTTAATCGTTTTACGAGTTCGTGGACGCATTCCACCGGAACCAGATTGTGAGAGCCGGAAATTGCCTTATATTGTTTGATTTAGTAACTCCAAGGATTGGAGGCCAGAATTAGTATGGAAGTTGTGTACGTAAGCTAGAATAAGTTTGGAAGTACGGAAAAGAGTACGACCGGTAAGAAAGTGAGCAACCAAGTGTAAAATATAGAGTCTGAATCCATGAGAACCTTTATAGGTAACTACACCCGTTAGTGATGGGTGGTAGCTGAACGGGTGTATAATAATTGCCCGGTGACGATACAGTCGTCGGACCCTAGCAGACCTAGTAGAGCTGACATGACAGACCTTGAGGTCATTATGAGTACTGGTTAGTTGGCCTCTTGTTATGTCAACGTTGACTACAGAGAGAGATTGGTTCGGTACCAGTTTCCGGTAAGCCGGTTATCGAGTGGAAAAGAAGGGAAGTGGTTGTAACCAGTGAATTATCCTTCCTTCTTTGACCTCATTTTTTTTAATAAGTCTGTGTGACTTGTTCATTTGAGGTGAATTGAGGCAGAAGGTAAGTAGTACTTGAATTTGGAGGAGTTTTAATGTGAAGTACCCTTGGGGGTACTTGGAATTGGTTTGGTGTGGCGGTCAGAGCCACGACCTTCCGGATAAGTTCAGGAAAGCACGCAAGCAAGAAAAAGATAAGTACGAGTGCTGCCTACGGAAAACAGAAGACATCGCTGGTGGGTTTTGAAAATCTATACGATTATAAGGTGGCGCTTGATGATTAAGATTTTGTAAGGGAGATAAGTTCTCTCCCCCACGTAAACGGATAGTTTTACGCATTATGGGGTTATGTGCACCCATGTTGTTAGAAAAAGGATAGGAGACTGGTAAGGTCTTCAGTATCGTCATGCCATCGGTTACAGTTTTAGATAACCGTGGGAAAAGTATTGTGTTGGGGTAATTAAGAACGACGTTACGAAATGGTCGAGGAAGTGTCGTAAGGATATAAATGCAGGTAGTACGCATGTATGAAACTGTACGATTATGAATCAAGAAAGAAATACTTTTGCTAATAATAAGCATAAGGAAGGGTTATGACCAGAATGATAAAAGAGAATACAATTGTGGTTATGTTAGTTGCACGAGATATGATTACCCCAGACTAGTGTAAAGATCATTAATAGATGATGGGCAGTAAGAACACCTCGAGGAAAAGTGGTAACATATGTACTGACGAGAAAGATAGTAAGAAGATACGGAGGGGTAAGGGACCCCAGGACAACTTCAAATAACTTATAAAGGAAAGACGAGTAGACACTCGAACGATAAGAAATCTTGACAAGTCATTGGATTATGTAATACCATGAATTGAGGTTGAACACCTGACTATAAGCTCTACGAGCTGGGAGAAAATAATCGGGTTACTACTTGACGAGATCAAGGAAATCTCCCCCCCCCCCCCTAAATTGTGATTGACAGGAAGTCTTAGCCATGAGGCAAGCAAAGGAATCAAATCTAAGTTAGTGACCAAGTTTGGTTGCAACAGAGAAAGGGGGAAACAGGAACCATAATTGAGATTAAGGATACCCGAATATTTCGCAGATATGAGAAAGGCTTCCAGTTATTGGAAGATAAGTTGACTACGACTACAGTTCTAACCCCTCCTGAAAGACTAAAGGGTTAGGTTATTATTGTAACACTTTGGGTGTTGGGCTAGGTTGTGTGCTGACGCAACACGATAAGGTTAGAGCCTATGTTTCTCGGCGGATAGGGAAGCATGAAAGGAACTATGCTACTCACGATTTAGAGTCGGCGGCAGTTAATCGTACCTTGAAGATTGGAGGCATTCCTTATATAGACTTCATGTGGATATTTGTGCAGACCACAAGAGCCTCCGGTATATCTTCAGACAGAGGCAGCTGAATTTACGACAGAAACGGTGGTTAGAGTTACTCAAAGATTGTGATATTGATATCCTATACCACCCGTGAAAGCGAGGCGATTCTGGATGCTCTTAGTCGTGGATCTATGGGTAGTCTGCCAGATGAGCAGCCAGATAGACAGGACATGGTCCGTGAGATTCATCAGCTACCGAGCCGGGGGGTTCGATTATTTATTTTCGAGGTGAATGAAGTTTGGATCCGAGAGGTTGACGAGTCTTCCTTCGTCGAGGAGGTAAAGAGGCGACAATATGAGGATTCAGCGTTAGTATGTGATCGAGATACGGCTCTCCGAAAAGAGAAGAGCCTATTTGAGTAGCACCGGATGGGGTACTGTGATATGAGGATAGATTGTGTGTACCCGGTGCTGCAGGACTTGTCAGCAGGTTTTAGGGGAGGCACGCAGTTCTTATTACTCTAATTGTTCGGGGTCGACTAAGTTGTGTCATGACCTCAGATGTATGTATTGGTAAGATGGCCTGAAGAGGGACACAGCAGAGTTGTTGCTTAATGTCCGAATTAGTAGCAGGTCAAGGTGGAACACCAGAAGCCCTGTGGGCTACTACAGGCAATTGACATCCCAACTTAGATATGGGGGGTAATTAATATGGATTTTATTCTGGTGGCATCGCATCGGAAGTGCGACTCCTGGGTCATAGTAAACAGTGTGAAACAGTAGTGTTCTTCCGGTTAGGACCACTTACTCGGCTGAGGATTATGCTAGCTTATAGCGGGGAGATTGTGAGACTGCACGAGGTTCCTACATTTATGATATCAAACAGATGAGCTCAGTTTATGGCTGACTTCTGGAGGTTTTTCCAGAAGGTATTAGGGACACAGGTGAGTCTCAGTGTGGCATTTCACCCTCGGGCCAAGCGAATGACGGAGCGTACTATCCGAACGCGAGAGATAGGTTGCGGGCCAGTGTTATTGATTTCAGAGTTAGCTGGAAGAATTATTTGCCTCTTGTTGGGTTTGCATATAACAAGCTACCATTCCAGTATTCAGATGGCCCTGTATGAGGCTCGGTATGAAGAAAGTGTAGACTCGCCGATTGATTGGTTCAGCGTAGGAGGGGTTCAGTTAGTTGGCCCAGGCTTGATTAAGCGGGCTGTGGATAAGGCGAAGCCTATCCAGGAAAGATTATTAGCAAGCTCAGAGTCGACAGAAGCTTTATGCAGATAACCGACGTCGACACTTGGAGTTCAGGTTGATGTACTGGTATAAGTTTTGTTATGTGGCCACGTGTGGCATTATTGGTATGTAGGGGTTGTAAAAGGAGACTATGTCGCTATCCATAAGATTGACCCCAAAAGAACATTCGGGGACGAATGTTTCTAAGGGGGAAAGAATGTTACATCTCGTAATTCCAGGACATATTTATAAGAACGTACGTAAGAACTCAAAAGTGTTAAGATTTGAGACTAGTAAAAATTTATCGGAATTACAGAAATGTCGGAAAACGAAACATTGCGACGAATGGGAGGGCGACATGTGTCACCCCCCTTAGTGGTCTTGGACTAAATGGACATGGCTAAAATGGTCATTTGACCATAATTTAAATGACCAAGTCTTGCTAAGTCTAAGAGCTTGACATTGTTGACTTAGTCAAGAGCCACTTGGCTTGATCCTTGTGAATTGCATCTAAGTCACCCATTTGTTTAAATCTTGACCCTCCATAGAGTTATATATGTGTACTAGTAGTAAGACAAGCTTCTACACTTAGACAATTTCAAGAAAACTTGAAGAACTCAAGAGTGAGCTCTCGGCAATACCTAGGGTTTGAAGGAGAAAATTTTCTTTTGTTGTCCTATAATCTCCATACTTTAAACCAAGGTTCCTAAGGGTATTGTAAGGGTATCTCAATAGAAATATCCCGGAAAAGTGGCGTTTTCGTATTAGTCGCAAGGTGAAAACCTAGTCATTTTCCTAGGTTTGGATTGGGAACTTAAGGAAAGTTGTTTGTGATCTTCTAAGGGCTTCAAGTGGCAGATTGGAATGTCAAGGAGAGGCTCTAAGTTGCTAGGGGGCGACTTCGGATCTTGAAGTGGATTAAGGCTCACTAAGGTAACAATCTTGTTCTCTTAAGTGTTATAAGATTACATATTTTTGTAGCCTTACATTTTGACTAGCATGAAGTATATGTATTAAATATTGATAAGTGTTATGGATATTTGAAGCCTAAAATCCGAAATGACATGTTGAGCCATTTGAAATTGAAATCCAATTTGGTCGATAATTAGAATCGTCGCATGTTACCTACTTGAAGATTGTAGTAGTTATAATCAATTGCGGCTTGATAACATGTTATACTAAAAAACTTGAATTGAAAAGGAATTGGAAAGGTTGATATGTTGTTACACCTTTGGCCGAGAATGACATTGTATGTTGGACTAGTTTGATATCGATTGTGGGGAGGAATTTTACACATCTTGTAGGCGTGTAATCCCCTATTGTTAACTACATTGTTGAGCCTTAAATGTGGCGTGTTTGGTTATTGAATTTTGGTCTTGAAAAAGGTGGAAAAGTATGTAGAAACAAAGGAAATGATGTCCGATTTTCCGTAGAATTTAGTGACTTTGCACTTAGAATATTCTACGTTTGAAGTTAGAAGTTAATAGACGTATTATGGTCATTATAGGTTGACATACTACGTACGGCATATTGGACTTAGCAAGTGGATTAAACCGAAGAGGTATGTGGAAACTTTCTTATCTCTTGAGCATGAGTAGTTATAAAGGTATAGTATGGTAGACGTACGAGATTTAAATGAATTCATTTCATTTGATATCCTTGACTTGTTTTAAGAATGTCTAAGTTGGTTGAGTTAGAGAATTAACTCACTTGTTTTTAAAGGATAGAAATGCCTTGGTTTCAAAAGCATAAAGTTGGTTGTGATAACTTTATGGAAGGTAAAAAGAATGGTTTATTCTAATAAGGTAAACAAAGATTTCTTGACTTGAAAATGCATAGAATACTTGATTTGGAAAGTATTGATTCCTTGAGCTATTCTAAAGTTAAGAAACTTGATTACTAAAGATAAGAGACTTGAAGCATTTTGAAAGTATACGATACTTGGTTTTCGAAAGTATAAGTCTCTTGGTTATGAAAAGAATGTAAGTGTCTAAAGTATAAAGCTAGTATAACGGCTTTATGGAAGTCGGTTATAATAGCTTTATGGAAAAGTTAAGAGAGTGGTTTACTCTAAGTAATGTAAGTAATGATAAATGACTTGAAATAATGAAAGGCAAATTGATTTAAAGGCATCAATTGCTTAAGGTTTTAAAAGAAAGAAGTCACTTGATTTAGAGCCTATAAATGTATTTCTAAAAGGTGTTGTGACTTGTCTTGAAAAGTAGTTATGACTTGATACTACGGTTATTAGTATCTTGGAAGTTTTATATGAAAAAGAGTCATTTTTTAAAAGAGTAGAAGTACGTAGTACTTTGGGTTAAATTTCCGGATTTTATAATGACATGTTAGTGTCTTAAGTAAACTAAAATGAGAGTGTATATGAACAAGGCTAATAAGAAGTTAGGGGATTTATTAACTTGCTTATGTTATGTATGATAAGCCGGTAGTGCTTATGTTATGTATGATAAGCCGGTAGTTCTTATGTTATGTATGATAGCCGGTTGTGTTAGTGATGTATTGTTCATTACGGGGTCATTCCCCAGGTTTGTGGCATTTGCATATTTCGTGGATTTGCTACCCATGATGCGAGGAATACCTCATGCGAGTCCGTAAGGGCTTATGCAGGTGAAATAGTCCTATGCGGGGCGGACCAGTCCTATCCGAGGAATACCTCATGCGGGTCTATACGACCTATCTTGGCGGATCTGATCATCATGAGAAGTTACCTCATGCGGGTCCATACGACCCTTGCGGGTGAAATAGTCCCAGGAGTAGGATTGCTTAATGATACTACGGGCGGGTGGCCCTACTTTGATCATGAGCCTCCTATTTTTATGCATAAAGTATACTCTTGTTTACTCTCATTGTTAGTAAGGAACAGTGTACTGTTATTTGAGTTATCATACATGTCTCCAGTTTTATATTAGACTTTATGATTTCATTACAGTACTTTCAGTTTCACATACTTGGTACATGTTGTATTGACCTCCTTCGGGGGACTGCGTTCATGCCGCAGGTAGAGTATACAGGTTGCTGATCCTCACTATTAGGATCACTGTTCAGCTGTTGGGAAACTCCATTACTTCAGAGGCTTATCCCTGGTTCAGATATCTGGTATGGTCGGTTGTTGTATATTCAGGGGTATGGCGGGGCCCTGTCTAATCACAGTTGTTATTCTTAGAGGTTTGTAGTCACATTGTGGATTGGGTTTTTAAGAAGAGAAATGTACTGGTTTATTTTATTTTGGTCCATGTATATTTTTACGGAAGGTGGCCTTATCGGCTAACCTGTTGATATTTACTGTTTAAGTATTTATGAGTTTTATATGTTCCGCTGCTATTCTCTGATGTATACCTGTAAGGGGTGCCCAGGTAGGGCACTAGTCGCGAGCCCGGGGTTGGGTCGTGACACATTTCTAAAATGACCGTCTACCTAGGTATCATACCCCATAAAAGTAACCACACAAACTCGATAAACTCTATCTATAATCACAAAATCATAAACTGGTGCAGACACATGAATAGGGACCTCTAGAATATCGCACCATATATCCAAATCAGTAGAAAAGTAGGCAGACACATAAAAGAATGTAGACCCTAGATCAAATAGCACTGAAGCAGACCGATGACAAACTGTGGGTTGCTGAATTGAGATAGAAGATCTGGAGTGACCACCACGATTAGAGTACCGAGACTGAGAACCTCTAAAAGATAAGCTCCCACTATAACTGATCTGCCCTGCAGAAACATCATATAAAATATGAAGGGCTCAGCCACTGACTCGAAAGAATACCCAAAGGCCACAAACAGTAATGTAGCCAAGTGTAGGGTAATACTCAACTCTCTCACAAAGCATCTGTGTCACACCCCAGCTTCGAGGGGGTGTGGCCACCACTCGACTCCTGAATGACCTAAGCGTACCGCCTATATATCATAGTATGACCATATAATTATATAGGCCGACAATACCTCATAATGAAAATCATGAGAGAAACTGAAAATAACAACATGAACAAGTGACAATAGAACTGACATGTGTACATATACCATAAGGACGACAAGGCCACAAATAATCTCAAAAGGCCGGAATGTCATAACAATAGTACTATCAGACTGAAAAAAAGGCCAACCAGTATATATAGAACGACAATACATAAACGACAAATATATAAGTCTCTAAGAATCATAAAACAACAACTAGGTCGGAACAGGGCCCCGTCATACCCATGATATGTCATAAATGTATACCCAAACTCAGGAAGTAACTCTGAAAAAAGAGGAGTTCTCTAACTCAAGTTGAGTAGTGATCCTAATGAGAAGGCTCATTAAATCGTCTATCTGCGCATGCAGGCATAAAATATAGTATCCCTCAACAAAAGGGACATCAGTACGAAAGATGCATTGAATATGTAATACATGTAAATATGCATAAGAATGTAAATTAAGAGTAAGGTGCAGAGATCAATCTGAAACACGGAAGAAGGTCTCAAATGATACATAACTGATACAACTATGAATATATCCATGTAATCGAAATAGGGCCAATCTATGGGGTCATATAATATCATATCAAATCCCTTTGTGGAATGAGCTCATAATAAACTGCTCGGCCATAAAGGATGAGGTGGTATCTGCCCAACTAATCAGTGGTGTGCATATATAAGTGTCTTTCCATCCAAATATAGAGCGGCGCAGTGTGATAAAATATATACATATATATATGTGCAACGCAAGACCAAGCTCATGAGATATTACAAACAGATTCGGAGTGACCTATTATCATTATCCACCGAGTATCATTATTATCACTATGTTCTTCAACCTTAAATAATCATCAAGAGGCATAACATATATGGAGAATATGATTAACAAAAAATACTTAAGGGATATGAATAACTTAAACAAGAAGGAGAATAGTAACATTGTTCTTCTTTAGGAAAATTATTTCAAGGAACACACTTATGTTAAATCATGCCAAAGAAAAAAATAGTCTTACATACCTTATTCACGAAGCTACAATGTCCCACGAGTTCTTGTACCTTCTGTGGACGACTATCTATATCACACAAAGGGTTGGTGTCAATAGTAATTTCATATTTTATAGGAAAGTTCATTTAGGATTTTTATCGAACTACTTATGTACGTAACTTCATTTTCAATTTCAACATATCCTTTCACAACAACCTTCATCATTACCCCTCCTCATCACCACAATTCTATCCATGTCTTTACAACCTCATTTAATATCTTAAATCATGTAAAAATATCCCACACAACATAGTCTAGCTTCAAGATTTATAGTTACCAACTTCTTAAAGAATTCTCCAACAAATCTTAAGTCAATACTTGTATAATCTTAAAAGTTAGCAAAGGGAGATGTAGCTTACCTTAATTACACAAAAATCACTCTATTTCTTTCCTTACTTAATCACCAAAATAACTCTGAAGTCATCACAATGAGGAAGGAAGAAGGTTAGCGATATTACGGGATTCTTCACGTCAAACTTGCGTAATTTAACCTTGGATTTAGCTTTAAGTTAATGGAGAATCTTGGAGAGAGTGTTGGGAGACTTCTAGTGTTTGTAGAGAGTTGAAATGAGGTCCCCACGTTAAGCAAAGCAATTTATACAAAAATATTTTTTTCTGCACCGCCCTATTGTACGCCCAGAATGTACGGGTCGTATTTTATTTTACGGTCGATACAATTTTCTATGGATCGTACAATTTTGTACGGTCCGTAATGTTCTCTGTATTTATCATATTGATGAACTGTCAGCTGTATTGGAAAGTATACTCTCTGAAATTGAATTTACATATGTTATGCACTCTATAATTCCTTATATACTAGGAGATATATCCCCAACAAGTTGGGCCAAAAAGCGGGTCCGAAAATTCTGCTTATCTTTCTCCGAGTTTCGACAAACTTAATTTCATTGATTCGTTTAACCCTAAATTCTTATGAAATATATGTAACACTTGTTTAAACTTGTTCCCATCCAAAAATGATATGTTAGCCTCACCGAGCTTTTACGTAATGTTACTTACGACGCATACGAGAGCAAAAATACGGTGTTTAACATCCTTCCCCCTTAAGAACATTTATCCTCGAATGTTGGGATAACTGAAATTTTAGAATTTCTTATCCATAAGATTCTTAAAAAAATTGGCAGAATTTTCTCTGTAAACAGGAATATCCGAACCTATCAAACAGCCAAAAAAGATATCATATGACTCATAGGGCTATACAATAGCATAACATGACATATTGGCCTCACACGATCGTCATTCTATTCATAAATCAAAAGGGTTAACCATAACTTACCTCAACTGTCAAGTGTCATAGTCGGTGTTGCATTTGTCACTTCTGTGCTGGCAACATCACCTATACAAGGCATACAAGATAAATTTCAGCACTACGGAATAAGAAATAAGGAAAACGTATCACACGAGTATCGATATAATATTTTTGCTAGAATAAAACAAGTATACCTAGCCCTCATGCTTTTCTTAACTTCCCAAATCATTTCTTTTATAATGCCCTCTATCAGAGGCTATTTTTTTAATTCGCAACTTTCAGACTCAACAATATAGCATAGTAACTAAGGTATATTCATAAGGAAATTCTTCGTATTCTGATTGTTCCTGAGTAGGGATATGTGAAATAAATTTCCTTTACTCTGCAGCATCATCGATATATAGAAGACTGATTTAGACTCACTTTAACTCACGGAGGTAACCCTAGCTCATAGGCCACTAGACCTTTAAGTAATCTTATACAGTCCAATATCTCTGGGCTAAACTTATTTTACTGGTCGAATCTCATTCCACTTTATGGGCAAGAACCTTTAGAAATACTAAATCATAAACGACATTTCTTAGGTCTTAGCTTCGCACATCAGTAGGTGATTCTTGGCAAATCCTGAATTATTAAGACTTTCCCTTGAAGAGGCTTTATTTACTTTACCATTTGGTGGGTTAACTTCGGCTTACACCTATATGATAAAATGATAACCACCATGATATGTAACTCTTTGTGGGATAAGATATCCTCTCACACTTCATCAAAATTTAGCATACGTGATTTTCATATGTCATCAAATATCCAAATTGCACGTATGTCCTGACCTCATATTATGGATAATGCTATGACATGATTTCTTCATGCGCCCAAACCTTTTTGGAGGAACCTCCAGAAGTTCACAACAACCAAGACCCCTTCCCTGAGATGATAGACATTGAATATCCTGAATTCATACATTTTTCTTAATATATGTACTTGCATAGTCCTGGACTATGCGGATAGTTCACTTTGATAAAAAATGGTTCATCCTTATACATTTGTCCATCATTACACATCTAGGTAACATTTTTTATAAGAATGGGGTGAGTTCATCTTGAAATTTATCCTTGAAACACTTTTCTATTTCCATGCCGAAATCCATTATCTATATCGCCCACTGTGCCTAGATACTCTGTCCTTGCGTGTTTGACCATTGGGTCATTACATTAAAGATTGAAAATTCTCCTTGTCGCATCATCACACTAATACATATCCTTCATACCATAGCACACCTTCATCAAATTAATGTGAGTAAAGTAGCTGGAATAATATACTCCGCTTAAATCTTGTTGTATACTAGCCAAGTTGGAAGATACAATTGACCTAGTATCGAGAGCTTTGTCTCCCATTATCTCAATACGGGCTTCTCTTATTGTTACACCCTTAGTTCCAGTATGTATGTGAGGACGACGCATTTAGAATATAACACTAAGTACGAAAGGGAAGAAACTTTTGAATTTCCGACGGAAAATATTCCGAACCTCGTGAAGGAAAAATGTTTATTATTGGGAATTGGATTCTCAATTTTGGTATTTGGACTTCTTGGAATATTAGAGAATTATGGATTTTATTTTCCGATTTGTCACGCTGGGCCCACGGAAAAATTTACTGCTTTATGGGCCCACATTATTTTTGAGATTTTGGCCATTATGGATGTTTTTGGGAGATGATAATATTTTGGACGAATAAGAGGACGACACGTGTCACCTCCTTAGGTGGCATTGTGGCCGAATTATAGAGGACAAGTGGCAAGCCAAGTGTCCCAAGTCTTGTGTTGGACAAGTGGCTTGTGGGACCCACACACACTTGTCCCCAATCTCATCCACACACTTGCTTTGATCCTAGCCCTTGGTTTTCTTATAAATACACCCTTGTAGCAAGACTTCATCCACACTTAGAATTATTTTCCAAGGCAAATACTCCCTCCCTCTTGAGAGCTCTCGGCACCCCTCCCCTTAGGCTTAGAATTTGTGTTATTGTTGTTGATAAATCCCAACACTTAAACCAAATGTCCCTTGTAGTGTTCTAAAGATATCCCAACACAAAAATCCCGGAAATACTACGTTAATTCGATAGTCGCAAAGTGAAACCCTAAGGTGATCTTCATATTTTTGGATGAAGTGTTAAGAGAAGTTGGTTAGGAACTTCTAAGGGTTGCTTGGAGAGGATTGGAATGTAAGGAATTGGAGCTAAGATTCCTAAGGATAGACTTTTAATCATTGGAAAATTTTGGGCTTATCGAGGTAATGATCTTTGTCCTTCTATTGTAATTAGAGATTACATGTTGTAGTAGTTTATAATTGAGTATATGATATGTGGAAGGAAGATTGAAAAGAAATGGATTGTTTTGTATATTGTGGGGCAGAATTTTACGCCCGATTAGGCGTGTAATCCCCTTTGAGTTGTTGTATTATTGCGCCTTAAATGTGGCATGTTGGTTGTTGAATTTCGGGCCTTGAAAAAGGTGGAAAAGTACGTAGATGCAGGGGAAGTGCTGCCCAATTTTCCGTAGAATAAGAGACCTTATACTTAGAAATATTCAACGAAGAAAACTAGAAGTTGATAGATGTGTTATGGTTATTATAGGTGGATATTCTACGCGCGGCATATTCGACTTGGCAAGTGGATTAGCCGAGGAGGTATGTGATTCTTCTTATCCTCTTGAGCATGATTGTTGTGAAATATATAGTACGGTAGACGTACGTGTGTTAAATGAATTTGGTTTCATTTTTTATGTCTTTGACTCGACTTCTAACTCTTAAAGGGCCTTGAATTATTCTAAAACGTTGTGAATCATTATTTGGAAAAAAAATTGATATTGGGTTTGAAAAGAATAAGTCCTCTTGGTTTTCCAAATGATTGTAGTTGGTTTGAATTGCTTGAAAAATAAGTGTTATAATAGTTTTATGGGAAGTTAGTTATAACGACTTGAGGAGGATAAAAGAACGGTTGACTTACTTGATTTTAAAGGCCTTGTAAAGATTTTCTGAAGGTGTAGTAATTTGGTTTGAAAAAGAAAACGTGTTTTGATACTACGGGTATTAGTATCGTGTGGCTTTTTGCGTAAAAAGAGATCTTTTTGAAAGAATTAAAGTATGTAGTGCTTTGGGGTTAAAACCCGGATTGTTGGCATAAAATGAAAGTACTTTGAGTTGATAAAAATGGTGAATCAGTTTACATGTTAATGAAAGTCTAAGAGTATGTTAAACTTGCATATGCTAGTTGTGATAGTCTTTGTTGTGCAAGTGTTGTATTTCTATGTTACCGCATCTCTCGATGGAGGGTCGGTTATCTTGTTGTTTACTTGAACATACCGACGTTGTTGGACGGTCCACTGTATGCTTCCACCATGGGTGTTATCTTGTTATTTCCTTCGACATACCGACACGTTGGGTGACCCACGTACGCTTCCACTATATCGCTCCTTCGACATACCGACACGATGGACGGTTCACTGTACGCCCACTAGGATTGTTCCATGGCTATGCTTACACCGATGTAAGATTCCGGCACGCGCCATAGTGCGGGTTAAATTCTGGTTATGTTATTAGTCCATGGACTAGCTATCCATGAAGCTTCAAGGCGATGATGAGTGGTCACGCTTGATTTGTACATGAAGTTACAGCACACTTTAGATACTTGTCTGGTCATTTCTCGTGTATCTGCAGCTCGTAGATAGCTTAAGATACTTGCCGGCCATATCTCGTGATACGGTAGGCTCGTATGTTGGCTTAAGATACTTACCGGTCGATTGCGTGACGCAGATTCGATCCGTAGTTGACTTCCGCATTTGGCCCGCAAGTTTTATGATGCAGATTCGATCCGGTAGTTGGCTCTTACTTGGCCCGATCGATTTTACGACGCAGGATCTAGTGTTCGTGCACACATACGGGTGTTGTTTTACATCATGTACCGCCAGATGAGGAAGGAGTTCCACGCACGATTGATATCATGGGCATGAGACCCATAGTTATACGCGAGTGATGATTTTGAGGGCATGCGTCCCCGACTTGACACGCATCGTTTATATATTCAGAAATGGTCTTTTAAAAAAGATGAAATGTGATTTCATTACAAGATTTCTGGCCACATACTGTACTGTCGATCGACCTCCTTCTGGGTCATGCTCATGTCGCAGTAGGTACACCGTTGTTGATCCTCGCTCATAGGATCACTGCTCGCGTATTGAAAAGCTTCGCTTCTCCTGAGGCTTATCTTTTGGTATGGTTCCATGTCATCAGAGGTACTTGTACATTCGTGGTACGGGCCTGTCTCGTCATAGTTGTTATATCAAACTCTTGAGGTCCGTAGTCTTGCATGAGTTGGGTTTGTAAGGGATGTAATTGTTCGAGTTTTGATATATATATATATGCAGAAAGGTGACCGTATTGGTTAGTCTGTTTCTTATTTTATATTGTTCCATGTCTATGAGTTTTATTCCGCTGATTTTCTCTGATGTATTATCACTAGGGTGTCCGGGGTAAGACATCGATCATGCCCGAGGTCGGTCGTGACACTTATGTACGGTACCAACTCTGTATTCTCATATCACTATCTCCTTACTTCTTTCACAAGGACAGCGTTGATAACTTCTGCACAATGATTCTATTAACTAATAAATATCTTTTGGCTACCTATTTTTTCTTTCCTCATCTTCTAGATAGGTTATGCTGCTCAACATTCTTACCTTAAGTTAGCTTAAAGGCTATTGTCTTTTTCTTTTAAACTCTCCTTTCAAACTGCACTAGAACATAAATCATTTATCCTTGTTCTTTTACATCGACCATTAGTAATGCTACTACTGAGTTCCGGTTAGTAACTATATCTATTGTAATTTAGCTTTTGAATCGTCTCATTCTCGTCGAGGTCCATACACTACTATACCATCCTATCTCGCTTTTACTTACTTCTTAGTCCTAAGAATTGGTATTCTCTTTAAGGAGACTAATATGTCTCTATATCATCACGATTTGTCTAAGAGGGCGCCTTTATTATTAGTAGGATAAACTTATCTCAATTTTTGTTACTATTGCCTAAAGGTGTACTAGAAGTCTTTATGATTATTAGTGATGTCACATCGCACTTCTACTCACTGTTGCCGACCGTAAGTCTTTGGTCTTCATGCCTTCTTGCATTCCTAACCACCTTTTAAGCGTAAACGTACTTATTCTATAATCCATCCTAACATGTGCATTGCACTACATTGGTTTATCGCA
This sequence comes from Przewalskia tangutica, assembly GCA_029844215.1. Lineage (NCBI taxonomy): Eukaryota > Viridiplantae > Streptophyta > Magnoliopsida > Solanales > Solanaceae > Przewalskia > Przewalskia tangutica. The sequence continues at coordinate 57,802,254 of CM056722.1, read as the reverse complement.
ACTTCTATCCAAGAGTTTCTAGCATACTTGGCCTTAAGTCCCACCTTGAGTTATAACATTGGTTCTATTTTTATTCAACCAACATACCAACGATAGCTTATTGATGTACTTTATCGTTAGATATACTTATACTTAAATCAGTATATTCGTTGTCTTGGTTAACATTCCTTAGCAATATATTTTTAGCAATGTTGTTCTCACATACCCTTACATGATCTTGGATATCTTAATTTTCCACCATTATCCCCCTTATCTTCATATCTATTTTCATCCAGACAATGTCAATTCTAAGCGCATACTCTATTGCTTGGATCCCTTTTCCTAGCATCCCTAAAATTTTAACTTGAGTCGCTTCATGCTTGGCCTTTTTGTCGTTAATTTTCATTGGCTTACTTTCTGAATGTTGTTATCACTTACCGGGGAAATTAAAACTCCAGGTTCTAAGACCATTTCATACTGTAGAATTTATGTCGATTGACAGCTCTTTCGGCCTCATATATCATTTTGTCTTAACTTAATTTAGCCATTTCATTCACTAATTCTGAATATCCCTTTTTGGGATTATATGCCTCTGTATTCACTTACAAGCCATACTCTTCTCTTCTAAGCTTTATATATTTAGCGGCTCTTACCGTTGCTTATTTTCTTTAATTCAGAGATCGCTACCACTTTTTGCTTAGCATTGACACTGCATCTCATCTCATAGTCAGGTCACATTCGTCAGAGCTAGATGACACGATTTCGTTCATCTTAAAATTCTTCGTGATAACCTTCTTGGCTTCTTATTAATTCATCAGATGAATGCTTTATCAATTCTTCATCGTACTATATCCCCCGTAGGAGGAGAACTATTTTATATTCATAAGAGATTTCCAACCTGAAAATCATGTTATTGTCTCAACTCCTTCCATACTTTTATGATCTTTTATATCACACCCCAAATTAGGGGAGGGGGGGTGGCCGACACCCGTTGCCCTGCTGGCCCGAACATACCACTCTAATTACAAGTCTTTTGTACAAGTATAATTTTCGGTCGACAAGGCCATACTAGAATATATCACAACAACAATACTTGATAAGATAGATTAAGCCAACATATATATAATAGGACCTACAAGGTCATAACATGGTCCAACAAAATGCATCTTAGCTGACAAGGCTATACATCAACATTGTACATGTCAAAATAAGTCTGTGAGCCTCTACGAGTGACTGAACTGACATATGGGCGGGACAGGGCCCCAACCTACCCATATTGTACATATCTTTGCTAAAATACACGGTATATATACAATCAGAAAGCTCTAGAAATAAGAAACTTACTTACTAATGGTTGAACTCAACAACTCCAATTGTGTTGGCCTAGGAGAGTTTCTATCAGAATATGCGGCATGAACACACAGCGCCCTCGTAAAAAAGGACTTCAATAAGTAATAGTGTATTGAGTATGTAAAGAATGAATTGAATATGCAAGTTGTAAGGAAAAGCATATAAGCAATATGAAGTGATTAGTTGTAAATGAGAACATCAGTAACTCGGGCCATGAGTGAATAATGAAACTCAAACTTAATACCACATGTATTGATATGGTTTCAGTATAAAATATCATTGTCTTATAAAGGCAGGTATAACATGTCATTAATCTTAATTATATGTATAAATATGCACTCTAGTTCATATATGTGTTAAACGCGCAACTCGATCCATCATACGCAGATATCGTGGAACGTGAAACCCAATCCAATATATGTGCTTATTGCGAAACATACAACATGATCCTCTATATAATGTAGTTGTTGCAGAACGTGCAACCCGATCATCTATATGATGCAGTTGCAAAACGTGCAACTCGATCATCTATATAATCATGATTGTATACATGATATCAATGTCAATGAAAACATGTCAATACCAATGGAAATTGCGGTGTGAACAACAGACTATAATAATAACTACTCGTTGGCCCTTTTTGAAACTCATAGACTTCTCAACTTAACTCTTAAAATGACACTTAGTCGACTCCACGATTATCAATGCTTCCTTTCGAAGACTTATGACATATTCAATAACCAACAATCAATATCAAATCAAATTCCAACAAAATCAGCCCACAACTGAACTTATCATAGTTTCATAGGATTACAGAATTCGACCACGAAAATCCTTTCATAACATATCCTAAATCATCAATTAATAGCATATATATATAAAGGAGGGTAAACTTTACCTCAATGCGACCAAACCTTAATGAAACAGCAAGTTGCCCAAAATTCTAGGGTTTCTAAAGTTGTCTCTTCATGGAGGTGATGATTTCTATGATAATCACGGAATTAGTAACGTTAATCCAACATAATATACTTTGTAAATTATCTTGAATGATATAGAATCCTTTGAGAGTATTTAGGGGTGTTTAGGATCTGATCATGGATGAAAATGAAGTAAAAATCACGGAACCCGTATTTAAACCCGACAAATTTTCTCCACCGCCGTAATTTGACGATACACTCGATGGACCATCAAACTTCTAACAGTCCATAAATCTTCCCCATCAAACATCCTAGAAGATTGATGGCTTAGGCTAGGTATTTGATTGTCCGTCATCATTCCCATATTTCCCGCTTCATTTTCATCGAAACGTACTTCATTTGATCTATTTAACTCCCGAACACTCCGGTACCTTCATAACTAAGAGGTAAACCTTCATTATGCATAGGGTCATATCTCTTCTCGGAACTTTTATATCCATTAACGTCATGGCAGGACACAAATCTATGGAGTGTAACATCCTTCCCCCGTAGGAACATTCGTCCGCGAATGTTAAAGATATTCTTAACTTATGAGGTTTGGCAGAGTTTCCTTTATAAATAGGACTATCCAAAGCCTGATAAATAGCCCAAACATATATCCAACACCACACAAGGCGATATAATCACAAAATATAATCAATTTGGCCTCACATGACCATCTATAAATGCAAGAATCAATAGGGTTAGCCATAATTCACCTTAACTGTTCGTTGATGTTTTCTGAATTGCACCTATCATATGTGCCTCAACATTAATACCTAAATAAGAAATAGGACATAGAATTGTCGAATTGAATTGAAACGAGAGAATCATATCACATAAATATGTGTATAAACCTGAAGGCTAAAATATGTAAGGATATTTGGACTTCATATCTTCTTCGGCCTCCCATGCCATCTCTTCTATATTATTATTCCTCCACAACACTTTAATGGATGCTATTTGTTCAGTCCAAAACTTCTGGACTTAATATTAAAGAATCATATTTGGTACCTCCACATATGATATGTCTTTAGTAATTTGAACACTCCCTACATGCAATACATGAGAGGAATCTCCTATGTACTTTCATAATATCATTACGAGAGAAACTGAATAAACTGACTCCGGCTTCGGAGGTAATCTCAAGCTCAATGGTTATTTATCCATGTCTCTAAGTAATACCATACGACCCACTGTATTTGTGGTTTAAATTTGCTTTTCCGGTCAAATTCTCATTACACTTTTATGAGTAAAATCTTCAGTGATACCCAATCATGAACGGTGTTCTTTATGTCTCGGCATCGCACATCGGCGGGTGACTTCTAGACATCTTGGACTATTAATACTTACTTCAAAAGGAGATTTATCTCTTCCATATTCTAGGGAACTAACAAGACTAACACAGGTTCAAGAAAGTCTTATTTTCTTACGTCAAGTCAATCCATGGACGATCTTTATTCCCAACCAGACAATGTCTCATAGGATCTTTCCGATGTCGAAATAATAATATTTATAATATGCTTCTCATAGTGGAGTAAATGACAATCCCAATTTCCTTTAAATCAAGCATATATGTCCAGATCATATCATCGATGCCTAAATCGTGTGCTCGGGCCCACCACTTATCTAGAACGAGCTATATTAGGTTTTTATCAGGCTTCTAAACCTTCCTGGAGAAGTCTTAGAATTTTATTGTATCTGAATCTCTTTATTCTTCATTAGATAGTTAAAATGCCCCAAAATCATACCATCCCTTTCAGTGTATAGCTAGTATAATCCTTGACTATACGGATCACTCTATCTTAGCAAGAAGTGGGTCAAACTTATATATTTGTTGACCATTGATTACCTGAATTAGTATTTATGATAAGATCAGGGATAAACCCATAGTGGACTTTATCTTTGAATTATTTTATCTTTCTAGGTGGAAATCTGTATTTCTCCCCACTATTCCACTAGGCCTCTAATGTTTTATCATTACTAGCTAACCATCGGGTCTCTATGCCAAAACTTGACACTGTTTTGACTTTTTATTATTCCCTCAATCTATGTCTTAGGTAGGGTGGTACGTCTTCGTCGAATCCGAATGAATAAAATAGCCAGAATGAAGCACCTTTACTCTAGTCTTGTCCCGCAATCAACTAGATTTGGGATGCATGATCAACATATGTATTAGAGAACTCCGTCCTCCTTTAAATTAAACATTGGCGCTCTTTGTCGTGGAACCTTATCTTCCGGTAGTATTAACTCTAATTTCCAACATTATTACTTCTTTAATTTACCACTAATGCGACATCGATACTTTATGCGCTACAACTCTATTATCATCGATTCCTAAAATCGACCCTTGAACTTGCTAACCGTCAAGCTCTTTGGCTGATCTTCTCTCCCCGCCTCTAGATGAGCTAAATTACTTATACATTTTATCTTATGTTGTCCGAAGGTTGCCACTTTGTTCTCACAAACATTCTTTTAACATGTAATAGATCGAATCTATGTATGGTTAATCCTCTATTTCATCATCTAAGGTAGGAATCATTGAGTTCTCTGTAATATTTCTATCTTTATCGAGTCCCATACTTGGATTCTCCAATAGTCAAGGAATAGTTCTATACTTTTGCCTTCTCATCACATTCACTAATATCCTTCCGTCAAGTCGACTTTTGAAATATCACTTTTTAAGGAGAATCATGATATACCGTTTCATATGGGATATTCTTTATTTATGTTCAAGATCAAGATCTATTATTCTTTAAGAAGGCTCATAAGTCTTTGTATCACTATAACTTGTCTATGGCGTGTTTATCTTTGAATTCAAATATTGTTGCTTATGGTGTATCAGAGGTCTTCGTGGTTACTAAAGATATCACGCCGCACCTCTAATGTGTGCTTACTACTGTCGACCTGGAATCTAGGGTCTGAAATTCTCTTTGGCTTTCCCAATCGCTCTTAAGCGTAAATGACCTCATCTCTTTGTTTATTTGGAATATGTGCATTACAATGCATTAATTTATCTCAACCCCTATTATTCAGGAGTTTCATATCCATCTTGGCTTAAGTCTCACACTGAGGTCAACTCTTAGTGTCTCATTTGACAAACATAGTTGGCAATCAACTACTGACATTTTCCCCTATTGGGTATAAATCCATACTCAAACCTGATATACATAGTAAATTCTTCTTTTATATATTGGCTAACATCTTTTTAGCAATATGCTTACAACAATCATGTCGTCATGTATTCCTAAAAGATCTTGGGCCCTTTAACTGCCCGTAGGTATTCTTCTTACTCTTACTCTCACTTTGCGCTAGTGGCACTAACTTTGAGCATGACCTCTAATTATTTGCCTTCATCTCCATATTTCATACTTCTTTATCTCGATTTGTTTCATACTAGTCCTTTTGTTTTCCATTACTTTCTATCTGATATAACCCCTAAGAGTTGAGATTATTATTGTGAAATTAGAACTTCATGATCTCAGACCATACTACAATATGAAATGTTATATCAACTAATGGCTCGTCCGGACTTATAGCTTGTTTCTATGCTTTTACATACATCATCTCTTGATTTAACTTGGCATACCCTTCTATTCGTTAATTCTGAATGACCCCTTCTGGGTTTACATATCCCAATGCCTTGATTACTCCTCATATTTTCCTTTATGAGTCCAGTACGTCTAGCAGCTTTTATCATTGCTTTAACTCCTCTAATTAGAAGGCTACCACCCATCTTTTCTTAACGTTAATACATATATACCATTTGATAGTCATAGAGTACCCACAACTGGATAACACAATCTTGTTTGTCTAGAAATTCTTCATTGTAACCTCCGCATCTGCTTACTAACAATCATATGAGTCTATGTCAGTTCTTTCTCATACTAATCATATGAGTCTATGTCAGTTCTTTCTCATACTATATCTCATATGCCACTCTTTGTTCTTGGGGACTTCCTTCGTGAAATATCAGGTCATTAAATTGACATTTTTTTGTAGATTGTGATCCTTTAATAACTTATAACTTGCCTTAAATAAATACACTCTTAATAGAGATCACTGAATCGGTTGCATACATAAGATGCCACGTATTCGCAACTAACATGCTCCGTCGCAATAAACTTTTTATCTTCTAATCAAGACGTTAACTTTAAAAATCATTTCTTGATAACCTTTAAGGATTTCTCTTTTTTGTTGCTTATTCTCCTACTATTTGATTACTTACTCTATACTTTCTCAATATTTTTTGTTACAGTCGTCCTTCGAGTTTCAGACACGTGTTTCATTTGACTAAGGAGACCCTTTTTTTGGTATTTCCTGATTCAGTGAGCTAGATCATTTGATCGGTGTATTCTATTGACCATTATCAATTCAAATTTCCTAATATGTTTGGTCTCATAACACTTTCTTCTTCTCAACTCAATAGTTACTTCTTTCCTTTTTGTCTTACTTAACTATGCTTTGGTCACATTACCATACTTTATTCTGTGACTCTCAATCGTTCCTCGCATTTATCCCGATGTCCCTCGTCCTTGTATTATTCTTTTGCTGTCGTCTTTAATCCTTATCTCATTCTGAATACTTGTAACAAAACATGTTACAACAACAACATACCCAGTGTAATCATACACTGGTCTCGAGAGGTAGAGTGTACATTGAACCTTCCTCTACCTTGGTAGGTAGAGTGGCTATTTCTAAAATATGTTCTTACTTTTAATGTCTTCCTTCTTAATTGCTCTCATTTCTAGGCATTTAAAATTCTCGCTTTTCGACGTAAGCCTTCTGGGAAAACATTTACCTTGCACATAAAGTGGCACATTACACGCCTCTCGACCTTTAATAATTAAATGTCATATTCGACCATCTATTTCCTGGGCACATTAGGTACACACCTTCTAAGGGGTGCCCCTAACTGTTATTGCTTTAGCACTTTCTATCTTTATTGGCCATGGCTTTCCATCCTTTTATAGTTTATTTCACGACTCTTAGTCGTTTCATACCTTTATTCTAGTATTTCATTTACCTTTGCATCATTCTCTTGATACCAGTCTCACCATTTATCCTTGTGTATACCAGAGTCAAGGTAAGGGTTCTGGTGATCTCCAGGGGAAGGTGTTAGCACCCCGTTATTAAGGATCCATATAATATGATTGACCTTCGGGATCTTTAGTGTGATTTTAAAATGATAAAAAAGTTCAAGGTGTAAAATCCGCAAAGTAACTGTCATTTTCATGTATTAAAAAACTCAAGATTTTATTTAAAACATAGAGTTTAAAAAACTTCCGCCAATATAATATGCACGAGATGTTTAATAAATTTAGTTTTCGGACCAAGAAGACTCAAAGGTGAATTTGAGTAGAACTCCACATTTAGTCCAACTATCTTGATTATTTGAGCTTGCATCTTTTTAGTATAAAACCTTTTTCAAATAAAAAATGGTGTATTTCCCCTTAAAATGTCAAGTTTGATTTTATGTCAATGAGATAAAAATAGCCTTTTCCTTTCATTATTTTAGCTTACCATAGCCCCAAGTCAAAACTATATTCTAACTTTCCAAATCCTTAACATAATTGAAGTCCAAGATAGGTGTTTATTAAAAATTATTTCTTCCTGTTGGGTTTAGCATGGCCTATACTTTAAATCAATTTACAGACAGTCCATTCAAGTCACTCATGCCCAAATAGTTGGGTCCTTAATTCAGTTCACTAGCCTAGAATTACTATTGTATATCATGTATTTACATAAAAAAATAATCTCTTGATTATTTTCATTACTTGAAAGACAATATATACAATTTACATAGGAAAATCATTTTCTTATTCTACTTCTAAAACTCTATTCTATTTGGAGATTGACTATACAATTATGGTAAGATACAAGACTAATTCTACTACAATATTACAATACATAATTATACAAATAACTTTGGACAGTCACAGACTTGGGCTTCAACATTAGGCGGTTTCAAACCGTGATACTCAATATATGGCTTTAACCGTGATACCCAATATAAATACAACATACTTTTATATCTTGTATATTGTATGTATATTTAACACACACCCGCAGTCATAGCGGGTAGTCTTCGAACGTTGAGACTTTCCTTAAAATCTTCAAAAAGGACCAAGGGAATACCCTTTGTGAAGATGTCTGCAATTTTATACCTGGACAAAACATGACAAACTCGTACTTGTCGAGCTACCTTTTCTCGAACAAAATGAATGTCCATTTCAATATGTTTAGTGCGCTGGTGCTGAACCGGATTGCCAGAAAGGTAGATGGCACTACCATTATTACAATAAACCAAGGTAGCTTTCTGAATAGGAACATGAAGCTCTAACAGCATATTACGCAACCAACATGACTCAGAGATCACATTGGCTACCCTCTATACTCGGCCCTGCACTAGAACGGGACAACGTTGACTGACGTTTTGCAGAACATGAGATCAAGTTATTACCAAGAAACATACAATATCCAGACATAAACCGTCTGGTGTCTGGACAGCCAATCAATATCTATATATGAGACAAATGTAGACGTCGACGAAGGATACAAATGCAAACCATAGTCGTTGTCCTCGGATGCCGAATGACGCGCTTGTGCGCATTAACGTGCTCAACTCGATCATGCATAAACAAACATACCGTTGTAATGGACATACGTAATATATCCGGTCTCGTGAATGTCAAATCTGAAGTGGCCTCGCAAGACTACGATAAGGTGTCGATCCTCATACGGTGAGTCAGCCGCAACACCCAACTTGGGTTTAGTATCAACCAGAGTGAAAGTGGACTTACAGGATGACATTCCAGCGCTCTCGATTATCTCAGCTGCATACTTCCTCTGCGATAAGAACAACTCATCTGCATGACGAATGACAGCAATCCCCAAAAAATAACTCAAGGGCCCAAAGTCTTTCATAGCAAACTCAAAACTGAGCATTGTCATGATAGACTTGCGTAATGCATCAGAAGAGGTAGTCAAGATAATATCATCCACATATAATAGTATATAAGCTAAGGACGAACCACGATGATATATGAATAATGAATTATCCGACCTACTGTGAGTGAAACTAATAGTCGACACATAGTCTGCAAACCACATATACCACGCCCGTGAGGACTACTTAAGTCTATACAAGGATTTATTTAACAAACACACATGATAAGGATATTTGGGATCCGTAAATCCCAAGGGCTAATGCATATATACTGTCTCCTTGAGATCACCATGTAAGAAAACATTCTTCACATCTGACTGATGAATAGGTCATGTTTTCGAAAGAGCCAAGCTGAGCATAGTGTGAATGGTAGCCAGTTTGACCACCGGACTAAATATCACACCACCATCCACACCAATCTGCTGAGTCTTACCGTCACCTACAAGACGAGTCTTATGCCTCGCAAAAGAACCATCAGAATTGTCCTTATGAGAGAAAATCCACATAGACCGAATAATATTAACGCCAGATGGATGGGACACCAACTCCACACCTTACTATCAATAAGAACATTATATTCGTCTGTCATAGCAATTTTTCAATTCGGGTCATTTAAAGCAATCCCCGTTGACTATGAGTGACTGGTCTTTGACTCAGGGGAGAATTGGGGGAATTTTGGGAAGGACTGGGACACGTGACGTAGTGGCCAGTAGGCAGTGGGCCTGCTAGCCCAACATGGCAAACTGGAGCAATATCGTGCAGTACTAGACCAAAGACGGTGGTCATAATCGCCCAGCGGTAAACCGCCTAATAATGTTACTGGGAGTAATTCGTGATGAGTGTACAGTGGCAGTGGGTCCAGCTGGTGTATTCGGGGTGCGGGACATGTCCGAAAAATAGTGAATAATATACGGGGATATACCATCATCCAAAAAATTATACAAACTAGGCACGGGATTACTAACCTTAGCAAATGAAAATTAGGACTCATCAAACAAAACATGGTGACTAATGATGATTTTATTAGATGATAAATCAAAACATTTGTAACCACGATGATTAGACGGATAACGCAAAAATACACAAGGAGTAGAACGGGCCTAAAGTTTGTTAATTTTGGTTGATGGAAACAACGGATATCATAAGCACCCAAAGACCCTAAGATGTGAATACGAAGGAGTCTTATTATAAAAAAATTGAAGAGTGGACGAATATGTCAAACCTTTGGAAGGAAAAATGTTAAGCAGATATGTAGCCATTTGCAGAGCATGATGCCAAAAAGACGGGGTACGGATGTAAGAATTAATAAAGTGCGGACAATGTTATTAATGGTATGAATTTTGTGTTCGGCTTTCCCATTTTGTGAAGAGGTATGAGGACAAGAAAACTAAAAATTGATCATATTAGTAGCACAAAATTCTCGAAATATCTCATTATCATATTCTTTGTCATTATCACATTGAATATTTTCTATTTTCCGTTCGAAATTGGGTTCGAATAAATGCTCTAAATTTTAGGAAGATGGAAAAAACTTGAGATTTTTTCACTATCGTAAATGTCCATAAAAATTTAGAATAATCATCCAAAAAAATAACATAATATCGATGACCCAAAGAACTAAGAACAGGAGATGTCCATAGATCACTATGAATAATATCAAATGACATTAAAGTATGATTATGAGAGTCCACAAATGACAACTTAACATTTTTTCCTAAAGAGCAAGCTTGACAATTTGGAGTACTATGCGTACCCTTACAAGAAATAAAATCATTTTTAGCTAAGAAAGACAAAATAGATGACCCTAGATGACCGAGACGTGCATGCCATATGGGAAGAGCAATAGTCTCAAAAGAAGATGGCAATACTTGACGCAAAAAACTGAACGTGAATGTGATAGGATAAAGATCTCCCCTATTATCACATCTCATGAGAGGAATCCCCGTCTTGAAATTCTTCAGAGAAAACCCAAAAGGATCACAATTAACAGAAAATCAATTATCAGTGGTGAATTTACGAACATACACCAAATTTTTAATTAATTTAGGGGCATGGAGAGCATTTTTTAAGACAAGGGGTAGATGTAGGGGAGATAAAGTTTTATGACCATAACCGTGAATTGGAATAGAACTTCCATTACCAATATTTATACCCCGAGGGTTGCTCAAATTGAAATAATACGAGAGTGTACCTTGATCGGATGTCATGTGGGTAGTGACATCGGTGTCCATGTACCAATTCGGGTCCGGTTGAGTTAATCCAAGTGTATGCATCGTGCCTTCAATGTCGGTGTGAGTCGGTGTGGTACCCACAGCCGAGAATGCATGTGTGGGTCGAGGCCCCAAAGACTTCAACTCGCAGCCCACGCGTCGAATCTAAGTTGGACCATCGTTGTTGGACCGTAAACTGGGCTGCCCATTGTTCATCGCCGCATCAGAGCCATAGGGGTTGTTGGACCAAGGCCACTGCCCCAGCCCCACTTCCATGGAGCCCACTGCTATTGGGGTCAATGGGTTGGGGGCCCACAATTATGGCCACCGTTCCCATTATCGGAACAGTTGTGTTTGCCCCTATAATGTTTCTCGTTGTTTTTAAGATTATTTGTGTCGCCACCGTGAGCACGGTTTTGGCCAGAATTATCAATGAAACTTGGAGAATTTATGGAGGACATTATCATGACTACAGGGCTAGTACCGATAGCTGCCTTCTTAGCCAAACCGGTTTCTTCCAACGTAAGCATGGAGCGGGTTTGATAGAATTCCGGTAGAGGGTTACTTTGACGAATGATCGAAGCAATGCCGTTATAGGCTTCGGAGAGTCCTGCAACCATCTGTAGAACGAGATGACTATTGCTAACAGGAGCACCCACGTTGCGCAGTTGATCCGCCAAGTCCTTGAGTTGTTTGCAATAAAATGAAACGTTTGAAAAATTCTCCATAGCGACTTGAGAAAATTCCTGTTTAAGGGTGACAATGCGGGAATGAGTGTTATCCTGGAATATATCACGTAATCTATTCTAAGAAGCCATATCTGAAGAGTTAGGTTCCATAATCGTCTATAAGAGGTCAAGGGAGATAGTGACATAAATCCACTAGAGAACTTTTGCGTCAAGAGTAATCCATAATTTAGGATCGTCCTCTTTGGTGGGCACACCCTCCGTATCAGGAGACGGAGGGATTATGTGATGGAGAACTTGATGTGCCATTGCATGAATCTTGAATAACTCTGCCCACGTCCCATATTGAACATTTTCTAGGTCAAAACTGATAGGAAGAACACTCTTGATGTTAGAAACTGCTAGGGCAGGATAAAAATTGTTCTTATCAGACATACTGAATAGAACAAGAAGATTTTGAGAAGGTATTTTGATTGAATGTCTCGGGTTTTGGAAGAAACCGAGAGGGGGCAGGTTTTTCACGGAATTCGAGAATTTAGAGAGTAGCGGAAGCAAGGAAAAAATAACCTAGACTTTTGATACCATTAAATAAATAATCCTTTGATTATTTTAATTACTTGAAAGACAATATATATAATTTACATAGGAAAATCCTTTTCCTATTCTACTTCTAAAACCTTATTCTATTTTGAGACTAACTATACAATTATGGTAAGAGTACAAGACTAATTCTACTACAATATTACAATACATAATTGTATAAATAACTTTGGGCAGTCACGGACTTGGGCTTCAGCATTGGGCTGCTTCAAACCGTGATACTCAATTATGGCTTCAACCGTGATACCCAATATACATACAATATACTTGTATATTGTATGTATATTTAACATATACATTAATGAAAATAATCAAGAGATTATTCTCTTTCATTAACACAATAATCAATTCTATAAGATGAAAGACCTAGACTAGTTTGGATACATATCTCTTTGACACCCTTCTGCCCTAACAACACCTTTTCCATCACACGCCCCTGACACTGCAACAACCACGCCCCTGAAAATTGAAAACCAAAAGTGGTTCAAAATCTGTTTTGTTCGGGTCCAAATGCAAAAGGAATGAGGTCCGATTTTGATTCTTGATTTCTTGTATTACACCCTTGTTCTTCATTTTGAGGGTCTGAAAAACCGAAAGAAAAATCACAAAAAAAATGGTTTAAAATTGTGTCTAAAACTGCCCTATTTGTTTCCTTTTCTCTGCTTCTTTCAGGATAGTGACAAAATTATTTTGAATCCAGTGTTCATTTGTTTAGCTCCATTATTAGAATAGAATGTTGTTTCCTCAAATAAGATGAGTAGAAAAGTTATTTAAAATGTTATAATTGATTCCTCAAATAAGATGACTCATTTCTTTTATGCAGTGTCTAACTTGTTTATGTTTATTTTATAGATCTCTGTAAAGAACCTATTGAAGAACTGGTTAAATCTTTATTTTATTGATGTTATTTAATTTTTCCCATTTGCGGAAGTGTTGATTATTACCTTTGTGACGATGTACATCAATAGACTAATCCTCTATATCAAACAGTTGTGTCAGTCTTTACGACGGTATTTTCTCTTAAATGTTCTTCGCCAATCACATAGTTATTTAAGGGCTTTGTGGATTGTTTTTTCCAACTTGGAAATTGTAAGGATAATTTTTCTTTTGTGATGTTGCATCATTCTTCTTCCCTTGAGTTCACAGTTTGCCCTCTCTTTTTCCTTGTTCTGAGGCCTTGTCGGGTGTTTCCCTCATTGGATGTTCAATTATTCTTTTCCTTAGACCTCTTATGTCGATCATTATAAAGTGTTTATGACACATTTCTGTATTTAACCATGTGTTTACTTTCATAAAAGGAGAATTGAGTCTCTATGGGCTTCCTAATGAAACATGAGAAGTAAACCTCCCTGTGGAGGATGTGCCTCTAGAAAATCCGGAGCCAGCATTGGGCATAAATTTTGCACGTGATGAAATGCAAGAGAAATTGTAGAAGAAAATGTTACAATGTTATAATTAATTCTTTCAGCATAGTGACAAAATGATTTTGCACGTGATTTCACTATTAAAATCTTTGTTTCAATGGTATCCGAAGATGCAGTGGGTGCAAGGGCTTCGGTTAACGCTCAAAGGGAAGTATGAAAACTATGGATCTGGAACTAAGACTAAGGTGTTATATGGATTTACCACCTTTGTTTTAGTGTGTTTGTGAGTGATCAAGGTTCGAGTGTGAAAAACAAGCTCCCTTCGACCTTTCGGCTGCCTCCACACAAGGTAAATCAACTTCTTTTTTTTATTATTTTCTGTTTAATTTAAATTACATAATTATGTTATTAAGTGTTTTATGTGTTTGTTTAGATGATTAATGAATGTTTAGGTTCATTAGGTTGTTTGTTAATCATGTTTAGTTAAGTTATGAATTTCTAAAAGCCTTTTAGGTTAGCTATTAACATATATTATCTCAATTTAGTTGTTGCTTAAATCAGTTAAGGTTAGTTTAAAGTATGATTAGTTGATATTAAGCATTGTTTTAACCTATTAAGTTAGTGATTCATCCTGTCTATTTAGTGTAGGTTTATTTATGTCATTTAGGTTAACTGTTAAGCCTATATAATTGAGACTTGTTGATTGTTTATAGTTATTAAGACAATTTTGAACATGTTCAATGAGTATTGTTTGTATGGATTCATTATGTTGACTGTTAAGATGTTTAAGCCCCTGCTGGCACTACTTGTGATAATACAAATCTGAGTAGTCTTAACTAGTAGTTCTTTGTACTCATTAGATAATGTTTAACATGTTCAAATCAGATTATATGTTGTTTAAACTCTTAAAGTTATAACACTTGTATTTAGGCCATCCAGGTATTAGTTGAACATGTTTTAGTAGTTTTGATTTCTATTTACTGATTGTTGTATGTGGTTAAATAGATTGATATCTAATCATACTGGTTCAAAATTGGTTCTGTGCATATATACATTATTTAGTTTGAGTGAGCACCTAGCTTGGTTTTGTTCGAACATGTGTAACCTATTGTGTTAAGCGAGTTGTCATTTTTCTGCGTTTTATTACAAATTGGTTGCTGCATTTTGTGGGACTGATTTGCTGCTGCATTTTGTGGGTCGCTGTAGTGTTAAAAAATTTCAGTTCAGTATTTGCGGTATACTATTTCTACCTAACTAAATCTTGTATGTTCAAAGATCCTTTTAATGAATTTTTTTTTTAATTCAGAGTCACCTGCACTACCGCATATGAAAAAAAAAAAGAAAACCGATAAGAACAATGTTCTAAAAAGGATGTTATATTTTAATTCGAGTCACTGCACCACGTACGCATATACTTCTATCTTGTTTGTAAACTTAAATTCAAGAGGTATCCAATTAACTCAGAAAATTCCTCTAACATGGTTAGTTTTCTTATAATAAGTACAATACATATTGTTATGTTGTCTCATACTTTGAAAATTTCCCCTTGCAATTTGTCCATTTACTCTGGATTAATTATTTCTCCGCTCATTCCATTTTCCCGCATCAAAGCCGCATAACTGGATTTAGTAGGTTTGATATGTTTAAGTACTTTAGGGTAATGGATCGACTCTATGTAAAGACTAGCCTAATTGATGATAATGTCACTTAGGGCTCGTTTGGTACGTCGTACTGGACTGTATTAATCTCATTGGATTGTACTGTATTGGACTGGACTGTATTAATATATAATGGACGGTGTTAGTGTATTAATATATAATGGATTATATTTTTATTTTTTTATTTTTAGTACAGTCCAGGGGAGACCCACCTGTTAGATGAGTCTCAAAATGACAATGGACTGCATTTATTTCTAAAAATGGTATACCAAAGTCGGTAAAACGCCCACCAAATGTTGTATTATTTTTTTGTCCAGTACAGTCCAGCTTAATACAGCGTACCAAACGTTCCATTAGTGTATGTGAAAATATGTATAGGTTTGAAATGATCTAAAATAGTTGTCGCTTAATGATTCTTGAGGATAATGATCCATTTAGGCCTCTAAACCATATACACCTAGACTTAAGATTGGTTTAGGCTTAAAAATGAAACTAGAAGTCATGTTTTAGCTCATCTTTTAAATATCATTCTATTTTAGAACCATAATGGGTTTAATATGAATTTAAGATATATGTTGTGTTGATGAGATAGTTTAGTTCATATTCTACCTAAGATATTTACTTGACAGATTCTCTGTATAGTTCATGAGTCCATGTTAGTGAGGTTACATACTTGTTGACTCAAAAGATAAGATATAAAAGATGAAGAGTTTATGGTTGCTGCTGGAAAAAACACATCAGAAAATGGAATGGTGTTGGAGTTATTACGTTAAGGTTCAAGACATTGTATTTTCGCCTCTTCATTGGTCTTGGTTGAGACCATGCATTTCTTTTGTTTTGGGAACATTTATGTAAAATAATTCGTAAATATTTTAATATTGTGTATTAAAATAATTTGATTAATTAGTTACATTTTAGTTACAATATGTTATTTTCCCATCAATTTAACTATGATTGAAATTTTTTTTAAAAACATTTAATTTATTAAATAAAAGGCGTCGAAATCAATTTTCCCGCAATTATTTTATATTTAAATTCAATTAATTAAAATTTAAATTTATTTGAAAAAATCCATCAAAAATAAATATTAAATTAATAAAATTCAAATATTTTACCGCCAAAATTTTTAAATACCCGGGAAAAAAATGGGAAATAGTCAAAGTCAACGACCAAATGTGTGACGGTTCATGCCCGTAACATATTATGTGACATTTATTTAAATCGTCATCTATGAAGGACCTACCGTGACACATGCTACAATAACACTTATGAAAACTGTCATACACCCCCTCCGATGACAATTTTTAACAGTCACCGTAGGTCCTTTATTGTAGGGTTTTGTCGGGTTCGTACACGCAGTGAAATTTGAAAATTTATATTTTGAAACCCGATAGGCGGTCAAACTGCAGGATGATTATGTAATGATAAACAAACAATCACGTAGATAACTGTAATGCATCGACAGAATACTTACAGTTTTGCAATCTGGAATCTTCTAATTTGTAAGCCGAGGGTGAGCACGCAACCGTTCCTCGATTTACAAGTCAAAACTCCAATGTAATTACTCTTTCGAAAAGATAGGAAATCCGACAGAGTTTCAGCAGAGAATAATTCTAGTGAATTAGTGTAATGAAATAATGATGGAACCCTCTATTTATAGTTGTAAAAGTAGCTAGGGTTTCCCACGTGGGCTAGGCCCATAAATCGAGGCAGAGTGAGTCGTCTGGACCCACTAGACATGTGGCACCGCGACGCCGAGTGGGTGGTGCTGCGGCCCTAGGTCCCACGCACCGCGGCCCTGGTCCAATTCTGCCTCATTTCTATTTTAATTAAATCTGAAATACTATCTCGATTTAATTAAATAATCATTATTTATTCTAATGTCTCGATTTTAAATCGAACATTTATATTCTCTCTAATTACATCCTTGAATCGACGAAACAATTGACTTAGTGTTACCTTACAAGCATCCACATATCGACACTAATAACATTAGGGTCTACACGGAACTCCTAGATGGCGGCGGAAGACGAACTCAATATGTGAAGTATAGTTACACGAAACCTGTTAACTGAACCTCTATGTAGGAAGATAAAATCCTTTCATTCACGACATACTCGATCAAGCTTATGATTTGCCAAATGTCTATCCCAATGGCTTGATCATCATATCTCATCTATATTAGCTGACAACAAGACCGTATCATAGATATATCTACTGCATTGGCCAATGACTTAGTCAGCCTAATACCACATGAGAATCTGAGTGTTCTCTCAAAGATACATTCGAGGAATGAATCCTAATCTTGGCTCAACTACCACCTTTAATCTACGTCACAATATACCCAATATGAGTCGTGTCTCAACCTATAAGACATTTGAGCTTAGGACATGATCAAAGTACATTACTCTGTAAACAAGGCGCGTATCGACCACAAGTCTAAGGACTTCTATCTCCCACATGTTGATGACACTTTAGGCATATATAATAAACAGTACATCAGCAGAGTATACCAATACTTATAAAAGTATCCATGTGTCCATCACGAGTTGCCATAACTCGTATCAGGTGAGACATACTACATCCCATAAGGATATGATGCAGACCACATGTCGACGTATCACATGTCATCGATATCCCATTTTCGATGATCATTAGTCGAGACAATTTTAAGAGTTACGTTATAATATTAATCTCTCACGTTATTAATAACCACATAACCTCTAGAGATGCATTTATAGAATATTATAAACAATCAACTAATAACTCAATAACTGCAAATATCATAATATTAATCTCCATTAATATAAAATATGAATGTGTATAAAGTCCATTCAATAACTGCAAATGTCGTAATATTAATCTCATTGCCCTTCTTCTTTTGCCATTCCTTACCTTTCGGCTTGGGCCGGCTAGAGGAGCTCATCATGAGCACAACTTTGCTTTTGAAAGTTGAAGATTCAAAGGTATTTAGCATGTTATGCAGTTCCGACAGACTCTCATTTGTTCTGTTCATATTGTAGTATACAATAAAATTCTCGAACGAACGATGGAGAGAGTTCAGGATAAGGGTGGAACCGACGTTATTCTGTTGTCTTATACCAATCGAGGCCAGCCTTTCTATCAGCCCTATCATCTTCAACACATGCTGAGACGCTTGGCTCCCTTCACTTAGCTTACACTTAAAGAGTTCTATTAACACCTCATATTCCATAATTTGGGACTAAGAGTTCATAGAGATTCTTCAAATGTTCGAGCATCTCATCAAGGCCCATGTTCTCATGTTGTCTCTGAAGTTCCACAGACATGGAAGACAAAATTACACATTGTGCTGAAGTGGCGTCATATATGTTCTTATGGTAGGCTACCTTATCAAATATGGCATACTCTGCAGAATCTTCGACAGGAACTGTGAGGAATAATTTTTCTAATACATATTCTATCTTTTCTTGCCTTAGGACAATTCTTAGATTTCTTAGGCCAGTCTAGATAGTTTGGTCCGGTGAGTTTGTTCATTTCAATGATAGGCTCGACATTTTGAAGTTTGAAGAATTTAGATAGACAGGAAAATACAATCAAAATTTATTTTCCTATTATACACATTCATTTTAGGCTAATTTAACATGGTCTTTTGTTTAATTAGCTCTCACTATTTTAGCATACTTCTACGACCCCAAGGTAGAATACGAACCTAAAATTATTTTAAGGTCATAATGGGTCAAGATCCAAACCTATGATATATCCGCGTTTGTTTTGGCTCACATTTTGGTAGGTCCTAAACCAATTGCAAAGCTTATTTGCAACTCTTGGTTGATTAAATAATTCATTTTTAATCCTGTGTCCTTAGATTAGTCCAACACTTTGGCGCCAAGATTTATCTAAGCAAGTCAATCTCATTACACGACTGCGTTTATGTATCTAAGTAAACTTGGCCTTTGTGAGCAAACACTTTATTGTAAATACCCACAAAAGTTTCTTATCTACTTTTACATTTAACACATCTATGAAAGAGTCTGAGTCCTCGTAGACTTAGAGAAAATGCTTTGGCATAAATACTCGTATCGCCGAAAAGGATTTTGCACTCTAACAATTATAATGGACGACGCGTTTCAATTTTAGACTGTATTCAAAGGTTGGGGATCATTTTTCATTTTTCAGGGATTTCAACCAAGATCAACATACATATATGACCTCCTATCATTCAATTTCTGAAACGCATTTAGATGGGAAACCATCAACCTAATAGACATGATATAAGATGGTTTTAATCAACTACTGGGTGGCGCCTACCCAGACAGTTATAGCGTTCATTATGTAAATCAATTACTGGGCGTCGCCTACCCAGACATGTATAGCTGACACTATGCTAATAATTAAATGCTTGCATTTAAAAACACTTAGCACATTCGTATATTATTCAATAATATACAATTAATGATATTCATGGGTAATTTGTCTAAACTCTAAAATTTATGTCTATGTCAAACAGTCTCTAAATATTTTCTGATTTAAAATTCTGATTTTCAGGAATTCTCTTTGAATTTTTAGAATTTACAGTTTAGTCCTTTAAGAATTTAAAAATTCAATTTGAACCCATTTAAATTCAGAAAATTCAATTTTAAACTTTCAGAAAATATTTGCAGGTTTCAGGGACCTGTCTGCAATTTCCATAATTAAAAAATCTGATTTTCAGGATATTTTATCTAATTACATAATTGCCTGAAACGGTCAAATCTGTCTAATTAAAAGTTTTAATTTTCAGATTCTGAAACCTTTTAAACCACAGAATAAGAATCTGAAATCTTTAAAACTTTCAGTTTCTGATTCTAAAAAAAATCAATAAAAAAAAATCTTCGCCGTCGCGGCGCCTCACTGGCAGGAACCCAATTTTTTTTTATAAAACATCATCGGCGTCGCGGCGCCTCGGAGGCAGTAACCAAAAAATTTAATTTTAAACTTCGGGATGAACAGCGCCACGACGCTGCAGAATAGAGTCGCGACGCCTCTGAAAACCCTAGCCAGCGCCGTGGCGCCGCCACCAAAACCTAGTCGGCGTCACGACACCTTGATCTCAGAAATGCGAAATCTGTATTTCCGAAGCCTTAAAACTGGTTCAGGGTCAGATTCATCCTCGTTCCCCTTCATCATTAAACATCACATTCATCAACCATTTTCCAATCTCTTCTCGTTCTTCATCTTAGTGCACCATGTCCATAACGAACCGGTTACGTACGTTGACTTAGAAGAGTTAGATTGGAATTACTTCCAAATTTACATCATTGTTTGATAGATCCGGAGACAATGATTATGCTTTCTTAAAATTCAAGGTTTTAAAGCTTCTAAACGAAAAAAATTAGATTTAAACAAATCCTAACTCATATTATCATTAATAAATATTATATAATCACACAAAACAACCTAGGCTCTGATACCATTGTAGGGTTTTGTCGGGTTCGTACACGCAATGAAATTTGAAAATTTCTGTTTCAAACCCGACAAACGGTCAAACCGCAGAATGATTATGTAATGATAAACAAACAATCACGTTGTTAACTGTAATGCATCGACATAATACTTACAGTTTTACAATCTAGAACCTTCTAGTTTGTAAGCTGAGGGTGAGCACGCAACCATTCCTCGATTTGCAACTCAAAACTCCAATGTAATTACTTTTTTGGAAAGCTAGGAAATCCGGCAGAGTTTCAGCAGAGAATAATTCTAGTGAATTAGGTGTATTAAAATAATGATGGAACCCTCTATTATAGCTGTAAAAGCAGCTAGGGTTTCCCAGTGGGCCAGGCCTAGAAATCGAGGCAGAGTGGGTCGTGTGGACCCACTGGACACGTGGCGCCGCGGCCCTGGACCAATTCTGCCTCATTTCTATTTTAATTAAATCTGAAATACTATCTCGATTTAATTAAATAATCATTATTTATTCTAATGTCTCGATTATAAATCGAACATTTATATTCTCTCTTATTACATCATTGAATCGACGGAACAATTGTCTTAGTGTTACCCTACAGGCCTCCACATATCGACACTAATAACATTAGGGTCTACACGGAACTCCTAGACTGCGCCGGAAGAAGAACTCAATATGTGAAGTATAGTTAAACGAAACCTGTTAACTGAACCTCTATGTGGGAACATAAAATCATTTCATTCACGACACACCCGATCAAGCTTATGATTTGTCAAGTGTCTATCCCAATGGCTTGAGCATCATATCTCATCTATATTAGTTGACAATAAGACCATATCATAGATATGTCTACTGCATTGGCCAATGACTTAGTCAGCCTAATACCACATGAGAATCTGAGTGTTCTCTCGAAGATACATTCGAGGAATGAATTCTAATATTGGCTCAACTATCACCTTTAATCTACATCGTAATATACCCAATACAAGTCGTGTTTCAACCTATAAGGCATTTGAGCTTAAGACGTGATCAAAGCACATTACTCTGTAAACAAGGCGCGTATCGACCTCAAGTCTAAGGACTTCTATCTCCCACACGCTGATGACACTTTAGACATATATAACAAACAATACATCAGCAGGGTATACCAATACTTCCAAAAGTATCCATGTGTCCATCACGAGTTGCCATAACTCGTAGCAGGTGAGACATACTACATCCCCTAAGGATATGATGCATACCACATGTCGACGTATCACATATCATCGATATCCCATTTTCGATGATCATTAGTCGAGGCAATTTTAAGAGTTACGTTATAATATTAATTTCACACGTTATTAATAACCACGTAACCTCTAGGGATGCATTTATAAAATATTATAAACAATTAACTAATAACTGCAAATGTCATAATATTAATCTCCATTAATATAAAATATGAATGTGTATAAAGTACATTTGTCCTAATATAAATTGTTTTTAGGATATAAATATACTTTCATTTTTATTGTAGTGTTTATGGTAAATACTAGCTATATCCAAATTCGAAATGGGATGAATCTCCTTCATAAGACTAATCTTACTTTCAGTGGAACCTTGACAAACATTCAAATCTTCCTTAAATACTCAAACACCTGGAAACAACAGAAAACTTACAATTTTTAGCCTTGCCAAAGAGGACGAGAAGCATCTGTAGAAAATTATATAACAAAATCTAAACCTATATCATGAACGTGAGTATTTGGAAAAATATCTTCTATTCTTATGACACACTTTTTTTTTTAGTTAATACAAATAGAATCACATATTTTCTTATTTGCAATAATTTAACTTTAAATTTTATCTTTTACGCTTAACGAGATGATCGATAACCAATTAAATATTTTTAGTTTGTTTTAGACCACAAAATTCAATTTTTTTTGTTTATTTCTTAAACTTGGAGTCAAACTACATAATATAAATTGGAATGGAGGGAGTACGAATTTTACCAACACCAACATCGTGAACCTCTCCATGCTTAGTCCAAAGCCAATATAGGTTTAACTAAAATTGTTCAAAATATTGATAAAAACATATGTCTAGGGATGTCAATGGGGCGAGTAAATACGGGTACCGCCCCGCACCCGCTCCAGTTGGGACGGATATGGGGATGGTTTGGTGGGTGGTGGGGCGGGTATGGGTATCAAAAGTGCTACCCGCCATGGGTAGTGGGGCGGGGGTGGATTTCATATAAGACCCGCCCCGCACCAGCCCCTGTCACGACCCGACCCCGGGCCCGTGACTGGTGCCCTACCTGGGCACCCCTTTCGGTATACATCAGAGAATAGCAGCGGAACATACACAACTGATAAAATGCTGAAACATAATATAACAACAGGCTAGCCGATAAGGCCACCTTCCGTAATTTATACAAATAAAACAGTACATTTTTTTTTTTTTGCAACCCAAACCACAATGTGACTACTGCACTTAAGAATAACAACTCAAGGGACAGAGCCCCGCCATACCCCGAATGTACAACAACCGACAAATACCGAGGATAAGCCTCCAAATAAAGGAGCTTCTCAACAATCAACAGTGATCCTAAGAGCGAGGATCAAGAACACAGACTCTACTCATGCATGAACGCATCCCCAAGGAGGTCGATCTGACATGTACCAAATATGTGAAACTGAAAGCATCAGAATGAAATCATAAGTCTATAATAAACCGAGACAGTATGATAACTCAATTAACGATGCATACGGCCTTACTAACAATGAGTAAATAGTAGTATACTTACAATATAAAATAGGAAGCTCACGATCAAAGCAGACCACCCGCAGATGTCATTAAGCAATCCTACTCGGGACTATTTCACCCACAGAGTCGCATGGACCCGCATGAGGTATTCTCGCACGGGACTATTTCACTCGCGATAAGCCCTTACGGACTCGCGTGAGGTATTCTCGCATAGGTCAGATCCGCCCGCATGGGACTATTTCACCCGCATAAGCCCTTGCGGACTCGCATGAGGTATTCCTCGCATCGTGGGTAGCAAATCCACGGAATATGCAAATGTCGCAAGCCCGGGGAATGACCCCGTAATGAATAATATACCACTAGCACAAAATCGGCTATCATACAATATATAAGCAAGTTAAGAATCCCCCTAACTTCTTATTATTCTTGTTCACATACACTCTCATTTTAGTTTACTTAAGGCACTAACATGTCTTTTATAAAGATCCGGGAATTTAACCCAAAGTACTACATACTTCCACTCTTTTAAAAATGACTCTCCTTCATATAAAACTTCCAAGATACTATTAACCGTAGTATCAAGTCAAAATTACTTTTCAAGACAAGTCACAATACCTTTAGAAATAAAGTTAGGTTTCTAAATCACGTGACTCCTTTTCTTATAAAACCTTAGGCAATTGATGCCTTAAAATCAAATTGCCTTTTCATTACAAACAAGTCATTTATCTTTCCATAAAGCAAATATAACCAACTTCCCATAAAGTCGTTATATTCACTTTATACATTAGCAACTTACATACTTCTTTATAACCAAGAGACTTAAACTTTCCAACAAAACAAGTATCAATAATACTTTCAACATACTTAAAGTCTCTTAACTTTTGAAAGCCAAGATATCCTTAATATTTAACAAGTGAGTTAATTCCCTAACTCAATCAACTTGGACATTCTTAAAATAAGCCAAGGATATCAAATGGACCTAGATTGTCAAAATCTTGTACGTCTACCGTACTATACATTTACAACCTATTCATGCTCAAGAGATAATAAAGTTCCACATACCTCTTCGGTTTAATCCACCTGTTAAGTCCAATTCGCCGTACGTAGTATGTCAACCTATAATGACCATAGTACGTCTATTAACATCTTACTTCAAACGTAGAATATTATAAGTGTAAAGTCTCTAAATTCTACGGAAAATCGGACAGCACCTCCTTTGTTTCTACTCACTTTGCCACCTTTTTCAAGGCCGAATTCAATAACCAAACACTCCACATTTAAGGCTCAACAAAGTAGTTAACAATAGGGGATTACACGCCTACAAGACGTGCAAAATTCCGCCCCACAATTGATATCACACAAGTCCAAAATACAAAGTCCATTCGGCAAATTAGGGACAACAATACAAATTCGTTTCCAATCCCTCTTCAATCCAAGTGGTTTAATATAACATGTTATCTAGCCACAATTGATTATAACTACTACAATCCTCAAGTGGGTAAACATGCGACGATTCTAATTATCGACCAATTTGTATTTCAATTTCAAATGGCTTAACATGTCATTTTCGGATTTGAGCTTCCAAATTTCCATAACACTTATCAATCTTCATAACACCTATCACATGATCATTTCTAACTTATAATAACATGGAATCTTCAATTACAAAGTAAGACGAAGATTATACCTCATTTAGCCCAAAAATGCTCCAAGATTACAAGTCGATCCTTAGCAACTTTAGCTCCTCTTTTTGAAATTCTTCTTCGCGCTAAAATCATCTCTACTAATACCCTACAAGCTTGCCAACATATTTCCTTCTTGTTGCCTTTCCAAAAATCTCATTTAGGCCTAGGGTTTTAACCATTTGAGAGAGAAGAGAAGAGAAGAGAAGATTTGGGTGAAGTCTTGCAAATGATTAAAATCTAGCAAGACATGTCTTATATAGCCTTTATCTTGCTCCACAAGTTGGGGGGACACTTGTCACCCACCCAGGGGTCCTTTACAACAAATATCTTCTATTTTTACCTTATTTCGCAAAAATCCCGCGCCCGGCCAAGGCCGCACTCGAGCCGCGGCGCTGACCATGCATTCTGTCAGCCAATCTTGTAACGTCCATAACTTTCTACTCCGATGTTCTATTGACGAGAGGTTTGTTGAGTTGGAAACTAGACTCAATGAACTTTATATTAGGCTTTTGAAACACCTAAAAACCCCAATTATACTAGGATATATACCGCTTCCAAGTTGACTGAAAAACTGTCCAAAAAAATTCTGCCAACTTTTTTTCTTTTTTCCAACTTCTAATCTAATTTCAATTCGTACGTTCGCATCTCATCCTCTTATAATTATGGGCTGTAACAAACTACCCCCCTTAGAAAAATTCGTCCCCGAATGTTCTTTCGAGTCCAATTTAAGCGGATATTGGCATAGTCCTTGACTACACCCAACATACTCACACTTGCCACACCTGGCCACATAACAATACTTATGCTACAACGTCAACCTGAACTCCAAGTGTCGACGTCGGTTATCTGGATAAAGCTTCTGTTGACTCTAAGCTTACTAATAATCTTTCCCGGATAAGCTTCGCCTTATCCACACCCCCGAATCAAGTCCGACCAAATAATCAAACTCGCCTATGTCGAACCATCCAACCTACGATCTACACTTTCTACATACAAGGCCTCATACAGGCCATCCGAATCGGAAGGGTATCTGTTATCGTATGTAACTCAACAAGAGGCAACTAACCCTCCCGGCTATTTCTGAAATCAAGAACACAGGCCCGCAACCTATCCTCAAGTGCCTGGATAGTACGCTCTGCCTGTCCGTCGGTCTGAGGGTGTAATGCAACACTGAGACTCACCTGTGTCCCTAAAACCCTTCTGGAAAAAAAAACCTCCAGAAGTTATCTGTAATCTAGCTCATCTGTCTGACATCATAAACGTAGGAACCCCGTGCAGTCTCACAACCCCCCTGCTATAAAAGCTAGCACGAACCCCAGCCGAGTAAGTGGTCCTAACCGGAAGAATACGGCTGGTTTCGTCAGCCTATTTACCATGACCCCCAGGGAGTCGCACTTCCTCTGAGTACGATGCCACCCTGTAACAAGATCCATTTTAATTACCTCACATGTCTAAGTCGGGGTCTAAATCACCTGTAATAGCCCACTGGGCTTCTGGTGTTCAACCATGACCTGCTACTAATTCGAACACTAAGCAACAAACCCTGTTACGTCCCTCTTCAGGCCATCTTACCAATACATACATCTTGGTCGACCCCGAACAAAATAAAGCAAGAAGCACCGCGTGCCTCCCCCTAAAACTTGCCGACAAGTCCTGCGGCATCGGGCACACACAAACTTTTCTCATAACACAACACCCCATCTGGTGCTACACAAGCAGCTCTTCTGTCGAGAGCCGATTCGATATCATATCATAATCGATCCTCATACGTCGCCTCTTTACCTCTTGCGAAGGCGAAGACTCGGCAACCTCTCGGATCTAAAGCTCCATTAACCTTGGAACAAATAATCGAACCCCTAGGCTCGGTAACTGAAGAATCTCACGGACCACGTCCAGTCTATCTTGCTGCCCATCTGGCATACTACCCTTAGATCCGCGACTAAGAGTATCTTTAACTGTCTTGGCTTTCCCTGGGTGGTATAGGATATCGATATCACAATCCCTGAATAACTCTACCCACCGTCGCTGTCGCAAATTCAACTGCCTCTGTCAGAAGATATACCTGAGGCTCTTGTGGTCTGTACACATATCCACATGAAGTCTTATATATACGTCATGCCTCCAAATCTTCAAGGCACGATTAACTGCCGCCTACTCTAAATCGTGAGTAGCGTAACTTCCTTTCTTGCTTCCCTAACCGCCGGGAAAACATAGGCTCTAACCTTATCGTGTTGCGTCAGCATACAACCTAGCCCAACACCCAAAGTGTTACAATAACAACCTAACCCCTGAGTCTCTCAGGAGGGGTTAGAACTGTAGTCGTGGTCAACTTATCTTCTAGTACTGGAAGCCTTTCTCATTCCTGCGAAATATTCGGGTATCCTTAATCTCACTTATGGTTCCTGTTTCCCTTTCTCTGTTGCAACCAAACTTGGTCACTAAACTTAGATTTGATTCCTTTGCTTGCCCCATGGCTAAGACTTCCTGTCAATCACAATTTAGGGGGGGAGATTTCCTTGATCTCGTCAAGTAGTAACCCGATGCTACCACCTTCCCTCGAGGTGTTCTTACTGCCCATTATTTACTAATGGTCTTACACTAGTCTGGGGTAATCATATCTCGTGTAACTTACATAACCATAGTCGTATTCTCCTTTATCATTCTGGTCATAACCTTACCTTATGCTTATTATTAGCAAAAGTATTTCTATTTTGGTTCATAATCGTACAGTTTCATACATGCGTACAACCTGCATTTATATCTTTACGATACTTCCGAACAATTAAGACGTCGTTCTTAATTACCCCAACACGAGATTTTTCCCGGTTATCTACAATCAGAACCTATGGCATGGCGATACCAAGACCTTACTAGTCTCGTATCCTGCCTAACAACATGGGTACACATAACCCCATGTCGTAAAATTGTCCTTTTACGTGGGAAGAGAACTTATCTCCTTTCTTAAACTTTCCTCGAGTCACAACCATAATCACGGGTCCTCTTGCGGTCCAAGAATTATCTAATCATCACGCACCGCCTTTAAGTTCGAGTAGATTTTCCAACCCACCAAAGATGCCTAAGCTTTCCATGCGACTGTGCTTATTTTATTCTTGCCTTGTACACTTTCACGAAATTATCCAAGGTCGCCCCGACCGCCACACCAAACCAACTCCAAGTACCTCCAAGGGCACTTAACATAAATTCCTTCAAATTCAATTATTACTTACTTTCTGCGTCAATCTACCTCAAGTGAACAAGTCACACAGACTTAAAAGAAAAACAATGATGCCAAAGAAGGAAGGATAATTCACTGGTTACTACCACTTCTCTTCCTTTACACTGGATAATCAGCTTACCAGAAAACTGGAATCGAGCCAATCTCTCTCCATCAGCGTTGGCATAACAAGAGGCAACTAGCGCATCATAATGACCTCGTATGCATAATGCTCTGCTAGGTCTGCTAGGGTCCAACGACTGTATCGTTACCGGAAATTATCTACCCGCTCAGCTACCACCCAACACTCACGGGTGTAGTCACCTCGAAAGGTCCTCATGGATTCAGGCTTTATTTCTTTACACTTGGTTGCTCTCTTTTTCACTGGTCGTACTCTTTCCGTACTTCCAAACTTATACTAGCATACGTACATAAATTCCATACTAATTCTGGCCTCCACTCTTTGGAGTTACTAAATTAAACAATATAAGGCCCATTCCGGCTCTCACAACCTGGTTCCGGTGGAACACGTCCACGAACCCGTAAAACGATTAACTAGACTCGGGCTTGTACCCTCGTGACCCTTTCACGTAGAGGGACTACTATCAACTGATCCCACCCCATAAACGGGTACACTAACTTCTCATATATTATAATCGGGTTGTCTTGTCCACAACAACCATACTTACTCCATACGGATCTCACCCGTACCATTCTCGAAATCCCACTACGTAGCTCAATCTATTAACATGGTCTTTTATTAAGTCCCTTAATTAACCTCTTAAGGGTCCATTTCATTCTCACACAACTCATCATCACCTAATTATCTCAAATTAGCACGTAAAACCTTGATGAGAGTTCCTTAACTGTTCATACCTTCCCGGTATTTATTTAGTTCTTACCAAATCCTGGTAATCTAAAATAATCCTAGGCAACACATATGTGACCCCCCATACATAAATCTGTATAGTTGTATGTCCCAATACCAACTATACTACAAACATTACCAACCTGGATACGCAATCCACATAATCTTTCCTGGGTCACTGCTGCCTTTCTCGTAGCTGCAAACAACATAACTTGTTAGGGAGAGACGACCCTAACCACACAGCTCTATCGCACGATCTTTAGAGTGAGAAGAATGGAAACCAATCCTAAATGTCCTGCAGCCTCCTGATTATAGATGTGGTGCACAACACACCGATAATCAAGACTTTACTAGACACGGTCTGCAGACACTTTCCGAGGACTAAGCGCTCGATACCACTTTTGTCACGACCACCCGGGCGTGGTCGTGCCCTACACAGGCACCCTTTCATATACATCAGAGAATAGCAACGGAACATACACAACTGATAAAATGCTGAAACATAATATAACAAATAAGCTAGCCGATAAGGCCACCTTCCGTAATTTATACAAATAAAACGAAGACATTTTTTTTGCAACCCAAACCACAATGTGACTACGCACCTAAGAATAACAACTCAAGTGACAGGCCCCGCCATACCCTGAATGTACAACAACCGACAAATACCAGGATAAGCCTCCAAATAAAGGAGCTTCAACACCGGCGGTGACAGTGATCCTAAGAGCGAGGATCGGAATCAGACTTCACTACCGCGTGAACGCATGACCCGGAGGTCGATAACATGTACCAAATATGTGAAATCAGTATCAGTAATGAAATCATAAGTCTATAATAAACTGAGATGTATGATAACTCAATTAACGATACGATGCCTTACTAACAATGAGAGTAAATAGTAGTATACTTACAATATAAAATAGGAAGCTCACGATCAGCGGGACCACCGCGCATGATGTCGTTAAGCAATCCTACTCTGGGACTATTTCACCGCGTAGTCGCGTGGACCCGCGTAGGTATTCCTCGCATGGGACTATTTCACCCGCATAAGCCCTTACGGACTCGCGTAGGTATTCCTCGCATAGTCAGTATCGCGCGTGGGACTATTTCACCCGCATAAGCCCTTGCGGACTCGCATGAGGTATTCCTCGCATCGTGGGTAGCAAATCCACGGAATATGCAAATGTCACAAGCCCGGGGAATGACCCCGTAATGAATAATATACCACTAGCACAAAATCGGCTATCATACAATATATAAGCAAGTTAAGAATCCCCCTAACTTCTTATTATTCTTGTTCACATACACTCTCATTTTAGTTTACTTAAGGCACTAACATGTCTTTTATAAAGATCCGGGAATTTAACCCAAAGTACTACATACTTCCACTCTTTTAAAAATGACTCTCCTTCATATAAAACTTCCAAGATACTATTAACCGTAGTATCAAGTCAAAATTACTTTTCAAGACAAGTCACAATACCTTTAGAAATAAAGTTAGGTTTCTAAATCACGTGACTCCTTTTCTTATAAAACCTTAGGCAATTGATGCCTTAAAATCAAATTGCCTTTTCATTACAAACAAGTCATTTATCTTTCCATAAAGCAAATATAACCAACTTCCCATAAAGTCGTTATATTCACTTTATACATTAGCAACTTACATACTTCTTTATAACCAAGAGACTTAAACTTTCCAACAAAACAAGTATCAATAATACTTTGACATACTTAAAGTCTCTTAACTTTTGAAAGCCAAGATATCCTTAATATTTAACAAGTGAGTTAATTCCCTAACCCAATCAACTTGGACATTCTTAAAATAAGCCAAGGATATCAAATGGACCTAGATTGTCAAAATCTTGTACGTCTACCGTACTATACATTTACAACCTATTCATGCTCGAGAGATAATAAAGTTCCACATACCTCTTGGTTTAATCCACTGCTAAGTCCAATTAAGCGCACGTAGTATGTCAACCTATAATGACCATAGTACGTCTATTAACATCTTACTTCAAATGTAGAATATTATAAGTGTAAAGTCTCTAAATTCTACGGAAAATCTGACAAAGACCTCCTTTGTTTCTACTCACTTTGCCACCTTTTCAAGGCGAATTCAATAACCAAACACTCCACATTTAAGGCTCAACAAAGTAGTTAACAATAGGGGATTACACGCCTACAAGACGTGTAAAATTCCGCCCCACAATTGATATCACACAAGTCCAAAATACAAAGTCCATTCGGCAAATTAGGGACAACAATACAAATTCGTTTCCAATCCCTCTTCAATCCAAGTGGTTTAATATAACATGTTATCTAGCCACAATTGATTATAACTACTACAATCCTCAAGTGGGTAAACATGGCGATTCTAATTATCGACCAATTTGTATTTCAATTTCAAATGGCTTAACATGTCATTTTCGGATTTGAGCTTCCAAATTTCCATAACACTTATCAATCTTCATAACACCTATCACATGATCATTTCTAACTTATAATAACATGGAATCTTCAATTACAAAGTAAGACGAAGATTATACCTCATTTAGCCCAAAAATGCTCCAAGATTACAAGTCGATCCTTAGCAACTTTAGCTCCTCTTTTTGAAATTCTTCTTCGCGCTAAAATCATCTCTACTAATACCCTACAAGCTTGCCAACATATTTCCTTCTTGTTGCCTTTCCAAAAATCTCATTTAGGCCTAGGGTTTTAACCATTTGAGAGAGAAGAGAAGAGAAGAGAAGATTTGGGTGAAGTCTTGCAAATGATTAAAATCTAGCAAGACATGTCTTATATAGCCTTTATCTTGCTCCACAAGTTGGGGGGACACTTGTCACCCACCCAGGGGTCCTTTACAACAAATATCTTCTATTTTTACCCTATTTCCGCAAAAAATCCCGCCGAGCCGCAGCTGTGCCTGAGCCGCGGCTGACCTACTGTTCTGTCAACCAATCTTGTAACGTCCATAACTTTCTACTCCGATGTTCTATTGACGAGAGGTTTGTTGCGTTGGAAACTAGACTCAATGAAATTTATATTAGGCTTTTGAAACACCTAAAAACCCCAATTATACTAGGATATATACCGCTTCCAAGTTGACTGAAAAACTGTCCAAAAAAATTCTGCCAACTTTTTTTTTTCTTTTTCCAACTTCGAATCT
Source organism: Przewalskia tangutica (assembly GCA_029844215.1). Taxonomy (NCBI): domain Eukaryota; kingdom Viridiplantae; phylum Streptophyta; class Magnoliopsida; order Solanales; family Solanaceae; genus Przewalskia; species Przewalskia tangutica. The sequence continues at coordinate 57,769,396 of CM056722.1, read as the reverse complement.
TATTTCCTTTCGTACGTTCTCATCTCATCCTCTTGGAATTACGGGGTGTAACATTCTTCCCCCCTTAGAAACATTCGTCCCCGAATGTTCTTTCGGAGTCCAATTTAAACGGATATTGGCATAGTCCCTTGACTACACCCAACATACTCACACTTGCCACACCTGGCCACATAACAATACTTATGCTACAACGTCAACCTGAACTCCAAGTGTCGACGTCGGTTATCTGGATAAAGCTTCTGTTGACTCTAAGCTTACTAATAATCTTTCCCGGATAAGCTTCGCCTTATCCACACCCCGCTGAATCAAGTCTGGACCAAATAACTGAAACTCGCCTATGTCGAACCATCCAACCGGCGATCTACACTTTCTTACATACAAGGCCTCATACAGGGCCATCTGAATACTGGAAGGGTATCTGTTATCATATGTAACTCAACAAGAGGCAACTAACCTCCCGCTATTTCTGAAATCAAGAACACAGCCCGCAACCTATCCTCGCGCTCGGATAGTACGCTCTGCTGTCCGTCGGCCCGAGGTGTAATGCAACACCGAGACTCACCGTGTCCCTAAAACCCTTCGGAAAAAACCTCCAGTTATCTGTAATCTAGCTCATCCATGCGACATCATAAACGTAGGAACCCCGTGCGTCTCACAACCCATAGCTATAAAAGCTAGCACGAACCTCACCAGTAAGTGGTCCTAACCGGAAGAATACGGTGGTTTCACACCATTTACCATGACCCCGGAGTCGCACTTCCTCCGAGTACGATGCCACCTCTTAACAAGATCCATTTTAATTACCTCACATGTCTAAGTCGGTCTAAATCACTGTAATAGCCCACCGGGCTTCGGTGTTCAACCATGACCGCTACTAATTCAACACTAAGCAACAAACCTGCACGTCCTCTTCGTGCCATCTTACCAATACATACATCTTGGTCGACCGAACAAAATAAAGCAAGAAGCACCGCTGCCTCCCCTAAAACTTGCCGACAAGTCCTGCGCATCGGCACACACAAACTTTTCTCATAACACAACACCCCATCCGTGCTACACAAGCAGCTCTTCTTCTTCGAGAGTCGTATCTCGATATCATATCATAATGGATCCTCATATCGCCGCCTCTTTACCTCTTCGAAGGAAGACTCGGAACCTCTCGGATCTAAAGCTCCATTAACCTTGGAACAAATAATCGAACCCCTAGGCTCGAATCAAGAATCTCACGGACCACGCCGGTCTATCTTCTGCCCATTCGCATACTACCCTTAGATCCGCGACTAAGAGTATCTTTAATCATCTTGGCTTTCCTGGGTGGTATAGGATATCGATATCACAATCCTCGAATAACTCTACCCACCGCCGTCATTGCCGCAAATTCAATCGCCTGCCGGAAGATATACGAGGCTCTTGTGGTGCATACATATCCACATGAAGTCTTATATATACGTCATGCCTCCAAATCTTCAAGGCACGATTAACTGCCGCCTACTCTAAATCGTGAGTAGCGTAACTTCCTTTCTTGCTTCCCTAACCGCCGGGAAAACATAGGCTCTAACCTTATCGTGTTGCGTCGATACAACCTAGCCCAACACCCAAAGTGTTACAATAACAACCTAACCCCGAGTCTCGGGAGGGGTTAGAAGCGTAGTCGTGGTCAACTTATCTTCTAATCGAAGCCTTTCTCATTCCTGCGAAATATTCGTATCCTTAATCTCACTTATGGTTCCTGTTTCCCTTTCTCTGCAGAACCAAACTTGGTCACTAAACTTAGATTTGATTCCTTTGCTTGCCCCATGGCTAAGACTTCCTGTCAATCACAATTTAGGGGTGGGGAGATTTCCTTTATCTCGTCAAGTAGTAACCCCATGCTACCACCTTCCCACGAGGTGTTCTTACTGCCCATTATTTACTAATGGTCTTACACTAGTCTGGGGTAATCATATCTCGTGTAACTTACATAACCATAGTCGTATTCTCCTTTATCATTCTGGTCATAACCTTACCTTATGCTTATTATTAGCAAAAGTATTTCTATTTTGGTTCATAATCGTACAGTTTCATACATGCGTACAACCTGCATTTATATCTTTACGATACTTCTCACCAATTAAATGCGTCGTTCTTAATTACCCCAACACAGCATTTTTCCCCCGGTTATCTACAACTGTAACCTATGGCATGACGATACCGAAGACCTTACTAGTCTCATATCCTGCGTCTAACAACATGGGTACACATAACCCCATAATACGTAAAATTGTCCTTTTACGTGGGGAAGAGAACTTATCTCCCTTTCTTAAACTTTCCTTGGAGTCACAACCATAATCACAGGGTCCTCTTGCGGTCCAGTAATTATCTAATCATCACGCACCGCCTTTAAGTTCGAGTAGATTTTCCAACCCACCAAAGATGCCCTAAGCTTTCCGCCGGCAGCACTCGTACTTATTTTATTCTTGCCTTGTACACTTTCCTGAAATTATCCGGAAGGTCCTGGCCCTGACCGCCACACCAAACCAACTCCAAGTACCTCCAAGGGCACTTAACATAAATTCCTTCAAATTCAATTATTACTTACTTTCTGCGTCAATTTACCTCAAGTGAACAAGTCACACAGACTTAAAAAGAAAAACAATGATGCCAAAGAAGGAAGGATAATTCACTGGTTACTACCACTTCTCTTCCTTTACACTGGATAATCAGCTTACCAGAAAACTGGAATCGAGCCAATCTCTCTCTCCAGTCAACGTTGGCATAACAAGAGGCCAACTAGACCGTACTCATAATGACCTCTATGTTCGCTCAATACCGCTAGGTCTGCTAGTGGTCCAACGATCGTATCGTTACCGACAATTATCTACCCGCTCAGCTACCACCCAACACTCACGGGTGTAGTCACCTCGAAAGGTCCTCATGGATTCAGGCTTTATTTCTTTACACTTGGTTGCTCTCTTTTTCACTGGTCGTACTCTTTCCGTACTTTCAAACTTATACTAGCATACGTACATAAATTCCATACTAATTCTGGCCTCCACTCTTTGGAGTTACTAAATTAAACAATATAAGGCCCATTTCGGCTCTCACAACCTGGTTCCGGTGGAACACGTCCACGAACCCGTAAAACGATTAACTAGACTCGGGCTTGTACCCTCGTGACCCTTTCACGTAGAGGGACTACTATCAACTGATCCCACCCCATAAACGGGTACACTAACTTCTCATATATTATAATCGGGTTGTCTTGTCCACAACAACCATACTTACTCCATACGGATCTCACCCGTACCATTCTCGAAATCCCACTACGTAGCTCAATCTATTAACATGGTCTTTTATTAAGTCCCTTAATTAACCTCTTAAGGGTCCATTTCATTCTCACACAACTCATCATCACCTAATTATCTCAAATTAGCACGTAAAACCTTGATGAGAGTTCCTTAACTGTTCATACCTTCCCGGTATTTATTTAGTTCTTACCAAATCCTGGTAATCTAAAATAATCCTAGGCAACACATATGTGACCTCCCATACATAAATCTGTATAGTTGTATGTCCCAATACCAACTATACTACAAACATTACCAACCTGGATACGCAATCCACATAATCTTTCCTGGGTCACTGCTGCCTTTCTCGTAGCTGCAAACAACATAACTTGTTAGGGAGAGACGACCCTAACCACACAGCTCTATCGCACGATCTTTAGAGTGAGAAGAATGGAAACCAATCCTAAATGTCCTGCAGCCTCCTGATTATAGATGTGGTGCACAACACACCGATAATCAAGACTTTACTAGACACGGTCTGTAGACACTTTCCGAGGACTAACTGCTCTGATACCACTTTTGTCACGACCCGACCCTGCTCGTGATCGTGCCCTACACAGGCACCCCTTTCGGTATACATCAGAGAATAGCAACGGAACATACACAACTGATAAAATGCTGAAACATAATATAACAACAAGCTAGCCGATAAGGCCACCTTCCGTAATTTATACAAATAAAACAGTACATTTTTTTTTGCAACCCAAACCACAATGTGACTACAGACCTCTAAGAATAACAACTCTGGCGGGACAGGGCCCCGCCATACCCCTGAATGTACAACAACCGACAAATACCAGGGATAAGCCTCCGAAATAAAGGAGCTTCTCAGCGGTGAGCAGTGATCCTAAGGCGAGGATCAAGAATCAGACTCCACTGCGTCGTGAACGCACCCAGGAGGTCGATCTGACGTGTACCAAATATGTGAAACCGAAATCGTCAGAATGAAATCATAAGTCTATAATAAAAGCGAGGGTATGATAACTCAATTAACGATTGCCTTACTAACAATGAGAGTAAATAGTAGTATACTTACAATATAAAATAGGAAGCTCACGATCAAAGCGGGACCACCCGCGATGTCATTAAGCAATCCTACTCTGGACTATTTCACCGCGTGAGTCGCGTGGACCCGCGTAGGTATTCCTCGCATGGGACTATTTCACCGCGTAAGCCCTTACGGACTGCGTGAGGTATTCCTCGCATAGGTCAGATCCGCCCGCATGGGACTATTTCACCCGCATAAGCCCTTGCGGACTCGCAGGTATTCCTCGCATCGTGGGTAGCAAATCCACGGAATATGCAAATGCAAGCGGGAATGACCCAGAATGAATAATATACCACTAGCACAAAATCGGCTATCATACAATATATAAGCAAGTTAAGAATCCCCTAACTTCTTATTATTCTTGTTCACATACACTCTCATTTTAGTTTACTTAAGGCACTAACATGTCTTTTATAAAGATCCGGGAATTTAACCCAAAGTACTACATACTTCCACTCTTTTAAAAATGACTCTCCTTCATATAAAACTTCCAAGATACTATTAACCGTAGTATCAAGTCAAAATTACTTTTCAAGACAAGTCACAATACCTTTAGAAATAAAGTTAGGTTTCTAAATCACGTGACTCCTTTTCTTATAAAACCTTAGGCAATTGATGCCTTAAAATCAAATTGCCTTTTCATTACAAACAAGTCATTTATCTTTCCATAAAGCAAATATAACCAACTTCCCAAGGATATCAAATGGACCTAGATTGTCAAAATCTTGTACGTCTACCGTACTATACATTTATAACCTATTCATGCTCAAGAGATAAGAAAGTTCCACATACCTCTTCGGTTTAATCCACCTGCTAAGTCCAATTCGTCGTACGTAGTATGTCAACCTATAATGACCATAGTACGTCTATTAACATCTTACTTCAAACGTAGAATATTATAAGTGTAAAGTCTCTAAATTCTACGGAAAATCGGACAAAGACTCCTTTGTTTCTACTCACTTTGCCACCTTTTTCAAGGCCGAATTCAATAACCAAACACGCCACATTTAAGGCTCAACAAAGTAGTTAACAATAGGGGATTACACGCCTACAAGACGTGTAAAATTCCGCCCCACAATTGATATCACACAAGTCCAAAATACAAAGTCCATTCGGCAAATTAGGGACAACAATACAAATTCGTTTCCAATCCCTCTTCAATCCAAATGGTTTAATATAACATGTTATCTAGCCACAATTGATTATAACTACTACAATCCTCAAGTGGGTAAACATGCGACGATTCTAATTATCGACCAATTTGTATTTCAATTTCAAATGGCTTAACATGTCATTTTGGTTGAGCTTCCAAATTTCCATAACACTTATCAATCTTCATAACACCTATCACATGATCATTTCTAACTTATAATAACATGGAATCTTCAATTACAAAGTAAGACGAAGATTATACCTCATTTAGCCCAAAAATGCTCCAAGATTACAAGTCGATCCTTAGTAATTTTAGCTCATCTTTTTGAAATTCTTCTTCCCGCTAAAATCATCTCTACTAATCCCCTACAAGCTTGCCAACATATTTCCTTCTTGTTGCCTTTCCAAAAATCTCATTTAGGCCTAGGGTTTTAACCATTTGAGAGAGAAGAGAAGAGAAGATAAGATTTGGGTGAAGTCTTGCAAATGATTAAAATCTAGCAAGACATGTCTTATATAGCCTTTATCTTGCTCCACAAGTTGGGGGGACACTTGTCACCCACCCAGGGGTCCTTTACAACAAATATCTTCTATTTTTACCCTATTTCCGCAAAAAATCCCGCCCCGGCGCCGCGGCTCTGCAGCCGGCGCTGCGGCTCTGCAATTTCAGACAATTTCAAGCTTTCCGGCGCCCCGGCGCTGCAGCCGGCGCCGCGGCGCCTGACCCTGTCTGTTCTGTCAGTCGATCTTGTAACGTCCATAACTTTCTACTCCGATGTCCTATTGACGAGCGGTTTGTTGCGTTGGAAACTAGACTCAATGAACTTCATATTAGGCTTTTGAAACACCTAAAAACCCCAATTATACTAGGAGATATACTGCTTCCAAGTTGACTGAAAAACTGTCCAAAAAAATTCTGCCAACTTTTTTTTTTCTTTTTCCAACTTCGAATCTTATTTCCTTTCGTACGTTCTCATCTCATCCTCTTGGAATTACGGGGTGTAACAGCCCCGCCCCGCTATCCGCACCGTACCCACACTGTCCGTATCCGCACCGCCCATATCCGTATCGTCTATTAGTTTAATTAGGCTATTTATGAATTTATTTGGCCCTTTGATTTAAAATATGACTTGAGCCAACCCGCACCGTGTCCTGAAAATCATGAAAGTACCTTTTTCCGTTTTTTTTTACAGAAACAGTAGTGTACTGATCCTGAATGTACCTCGTCCCTTTGTTTATAAAATGGCTTTGTACTAATCATGAAAGTACCTCTTCCATTTACTTGCTGTTTAGTTTTCCCTTTGTCCACAACTGAGTTTCATGCTCCTAATTATGGAAATCCTGAAAATAATATTAGTAGGCTAATCTGCTTTTATTGTCCATTTGCATCTCTGGTATATGAAAATAGTAAGTTTAATAGGATGCATGCGTAGGTTAGGCTTGCATGTGTGGATGAAACAGCTCTAACCTTGGAATGTCCATCATTTGTGTTTTAATGTTTGCCAACTTTTCAGTGAGCATTTATGCTAAATTAAAACCTTGATCTTGCAGTGGTTAACTGAGAGATTCAAAAGTCTATCTGGAGAGCTCTGTGTATAGTTGGGTTCGTCTTTTTGACAAGGCAAATCCTGGAAATTAGTTAATCATTTTTCGACCGTCGAAAAGAGAATGAGATTAATGGGTACCACGTAAGTGGGTACCCGCGCGGAGTAAGTGGGGCGGGGACGGGTGGAGGAATTACTACCCGTAATGGGTGGTGGGTCGGGGGTGGGGGTGTGTTTTAGGTGGTGAGTGCGGCACGGGTACCTTCCCCCACCCCCGCCCCGCCCCATTGATATCCCTACATATGTCCACATTCTTTTTGAGTTTCTGCAAAATTAGATTAAAGAACTTTTTTTTATTTATGAAAACTGTTTTCCTTCGTAATAGCGTTTGATATTTCGATCATATTTTAGTAAATATTCAAAAGACCTTCTCCAACACTTTTTGAAAGCAATGGTGTGTTGCTTATCTCATACTCCATCTATGCTGACATGCATTGTACAAAAACACAGGAATGTCACGTACACATTGAATGAACAGTGCAGAGATGCTGAATGAAAAATAATTTTAAGGCAAAAGCTTCCAAAAACACAGTTGATAATTGATGGACAAAAAAGCTTTGTCTTGCCATATTGCAGTGTACTCAGAATATACACTTCTTGATTTGAAATTTTCCACTCTACTTTTCAAACTATTGTCTACTTACATATAGCAACAGATCATTACGCATGCCCTGACCCTTGTACTGTACCTTCTTGAATACTCTTACGTACGTATTATAAAATTTGTTCATATTTTGAGGTTGAAAACCCATTATCTATATTATATTAAAAATATGAAGTACCTTAGAAATAGTCATTTCATTATTTCTCTAATATTCAACACTGTTTAAATCAACTAAAATTTAAATTGTTAATTTTTTTTTCATATTTGAAATTATTTACTACTTTAAAATCCTTTTAGGTTTAGGAGTCTTTTTGTTTGTCATTAAATTAGCCGTCAATTCTATTACGAGTCCTTGGACTCCCTATAAGTTCAGGAAATGACAGGTTTTTAACTTTTTTAGGTTTGATTTTGTATTTAAGTGACATTGATGCTTTATTTCGTTGGCTGCAAGCCTGCAACACATGAAGAAGTCGAAAGCTCATGCCTCAGAAAATCTCTGTTAATTCAATTCACACTATGTTGAAATTAGTGTTGGAAATTTATCAATGTGGAATAAAGTAACAATTGAGTCTCACACGTCGTAAACGTCGTTTCCACACATGTGCATATATTGTACCAAGGATCGTAAATTTCATTAGTGAAAGAGATATTGGTACGTAAGTAAAATGTTTGAGACATAGAATGATGGACGATCATTGACCAAATGACGAGTGTTCCACGTTGGTAAATGAAGGAAGAAGTGTGCATAGTGTAAAGATGGAACGAGTCGGAAAGGGCCGCGGAGCCGAGAGGGTCGCGGCGCCACCGCAGAGCCAGGGAGTGCCGCGGCCAACCCCATCAGGGTCGCGGCACCGGCGAGCCGCGGCGCTAATTCCGACCCGAGTCACTGGAGCCGCGGCGCTACCCAAGCAGAAAGTCTGAAACGAAAATCTAATTTTTGGAGACATTTGGACTGCGCTCAATGACATTCATTTCAGCATTATTCAATCATTATTTGGCTGATAAATGGGTCTCATTACATGGACAATTCATTTCCATTACTTGGGCAATTCATTGTCATTACATGGGTAATTCAATGACATTCTTTGGCATTTGAAGAGGCAAAATCTTACACTATAAATTGAGGTATTTGACTCAATTGTTAAACACTTGCAAAACTTGAAACTTCAGAAAATCTTTTTCCTCTCTAGCATCCTTTCAATACTCAAAGTTCTTCAAAAGAAACACTTGAGTTTCCTTTGCTCAATTGTGTTAGTAGTTATTTTATCTTGGGAGACTATTGCCTAGTAACGTAAAAGGATATATACGGGACAATCTGTCTTAAAGACAGAATGTCTTCACTCGACTCAGCACAGTTGTAACACTTCCAGATTTAGTGTCTCTTGATTTCAGGTTATCAAGATTCAAAGAGTTTTCTGCAATTGGTACAAAGATTCTAGATTGATTCAAGAACTCAAAAAACTTGTTGTCGCCACAATTCTTATTTACTACAAGTTGGTTGCTATTGTAATCTTTATTGTTTATCTTTTCGAAGCACTTGTAATAGTTATTTATTATTCATGTACTGCTTTATTTCCAACAATTTTAAGACAAGATTGTAGGAGTATTCGAAAGATGTCGGTCAACAGTTGTGTGACCAAATTTGGTTATGGTTGTGGTTTTCTGGTTGAAGATAGTTCCATTGACAGTTCTATTGACAGTAACTCTATTTGTGTCAATAAATTAGACTATGGTTCTCATGCTAAGGTTTAGAGCGCCTATGCTGGTCATGTTATTGACGGTCAAGGTGATGATGGTGTCACCGCTCCCAAGAGTGGTGGAAACAAGCGCCCACGAGAGGTTGAGGATGTCAACTGGGACAAGAGGAGAATGATGAAGATGTTGTTATATCTTGTAGCAGAAGGCCTATACCTGTCCCAGACAAAGGATCTGAATTATGGTAAGGAGGAAATGGACACTCAGTCCAACAAAGTGACTAATGTGGGCCAGAATCTGAAATTGGGCTAAGTTAACTTTCTTCCTTGTCAATAATGAGATTAAAAGGGCTTAAAGTAAGGCTAGGAATATGAAAATGTTTTCCAGAAAAATTATATTCCTTACGCTTTAAAATCAGAAGTTTAATCTCACCTTCATTCCCGTTTAAAAATTGAACTATTATAAATAATGGCTTAAAAGATATGGTCTTAGGTTGTAATAAATTGGAATGGTAGATAATCCCAAGTAAGCGTCAGGGATTTCCCTGGGCACCAATCACAAGGGAAGAGGACTAAAGACAAACATGTCACTGGTTCTGACAGAAGATCCTTCATTTTACAGGATGGTATTGGACACTCAGTCGTACAAAGCCTACGGGCGACTGGAGTAGGCCAGAGTTTTCAGGTCTTAAATGTTCTGAAGGCCAAAAGAAAGGTAGAAAATAAATTGGACACTCATTCTACCAAAGCAACTGGAGTGGGCCAGAGTATCCAGATCACATATGATCCGGTTATGCACTAACCACGGACAAGAGGTTGTTCATATGAAGCAACGCCACCTTTAAAGTAAAGGGGTTGGAGAGGTTATCCTTAAAGGGACTTCAGGGAATGGAATCACTCTAAAAGGAGGTGATACATGTCCCAAACTTGGTTTCAGGGACGATGTTAGTCAAGCTGGTTTGAGACTAGTCCAACAGGTCTATAGTATGTATGTAGCCAAATAATGATATATTTGTAATTAATGCATCTATAACATCATAAATTAAGACACGTTAAATAGAAAGTCATTCAACAGCTAACTAAGTTGAGATTGTTGCCTTCGTTCGACATAAATCCTCAAAATGAATGTGAGGTGGGCGAAGAGGCAAAATCACCTTTCCATTCTGTTAAAGGAATAGCTAAAGAAGCACCGCTCCTCCAGAACTTAGTCACACCTACATGGGTGATTTGAAGCTTGTACAAAATAGAGGGGGGAGACAAGTACTTTGTAACCTTCATTGACGATGGTATAACATATTGCATCATTTATCTGTTGAAAAGCAAAGATGTAGTTGTTGAAGCGGATAAGAGCTAGAAAGCAGAAGTTGAAGAGCCTACGAATTGAGGTATTCATAGTAATAGAGGGGGATAATGTGAAGCGTCATTCATCAAATGACTGCTTCTTACTCACCTCAGTCTAACGGTGTTAGCCAAGCGCAAGTCGTACGCCCAAAATATGTGGGGTAAGGCGATCCTTACCGCTAATGTGATTCTCAACAGAACTCTGCATAAGGATAAGGATAACCCTCCATGTGAAACATAGAAAGGATCACACCTACAAATATTGTGATGTATGGTGGCTTGGTAGAGGTTGGAATACCGAAATAGGTCAAGTTGGACCTAAGATTGTAGATTGCATATCCAATGGGTCTGCAAATAACAGTAGTGCTTATCGCCTCTTGATGTCAAAGAATGTTGAATTCTTTGAAGATAACTTTCCTTGAGAAGGAAAAAAAATAATTGCTAGAGGGTAACAAGAACCCGCCAGTGCCTTATTGTCTGGAACTAAATGTTCCATATCTACAAGACTCGGAAGTTGCTGACTATTCGAAGCTTAATGTTCCAGATCTACAGAACTCAGGGATACTAAATGTTGAACCGAGACGGAGCAAAGAGGGGACCAATACTTGTTCCATGCCTTCGAGCTTGTATGGTTGAGAATGAACCAATGACAATTAACAAAGAATTATCATCTCCAAAAGTGTTGCTTTGGAAAGAAGCTACAAAGAGGGAAATAGACTTCATTAGATAGAACTATACTTGTGTAATGGTTGACCTTCCTCCGGGAAAAGAACCTTTAGGTTGTAATACTCAAATTGAGTACAAAGTAGATGGATCTATTCATGAGTATAAGGCCTCGTTTACTTGGAAATGTGCTCCCCTGTCAATATCATAACATACAGGGCTATTGCAGTCTTGCGTGACATGAATGTTGAGAGAACCTTCCTAACCGGAGAGTTGGAAGGGGAGGGTCAGAGTTGGTTTGGTGGACTGTTGATTTTCTTCCTGAACTTTCATTTTGGTCCTTGAAATGTTTACATTTTGGTCCTGGAAGGTTCAGATAAAATAGAAATAATGAATCTGACAACAAAAACATTGACTCTGAAGTTAGAAAGTCAACAGTTGCAAAACCAATAGTCTGAAAGTGGAAGAAGAAATTTATATGGAACAACCCGAGGGGTATGTGGTTCCAAGGCAAGATAAGAAAGTCGGTCGACTTGTCAAATATCTGTACGGGCTTAAATAGGCCCCGAGGCAATGGCACAAAACATTTGATAGTACTCTACTATCGAATGGTTTCTTCATTAATGAGTGTGATAAATGTGTCTACATGAAAGGTAATTTTGACTCGTTCATCATGATATGCCTTTACATGGATGACATTATGATCACATGGAGTAGTCCTAGTTTGATCCTAGAGACTAAGAATATGTTGAAATAATATTTCGACATGAATGATATGGGTATTGCAGATATCATCTTAGGGATCAAGGTCGCTAAGACGTCTGACGGACTGGTCTTATCTCAGTCTCACTACATCGAGGATGTGTTGAGAAAGTTTGAGATGTTCGACAGTTCGCTGATGAAGTCACCACTTAATATGAATCAGAAAATTTATAAAAAATTGTGGTACGCCCGTATGACAGGAGCGATATGCGCATGTGATTAGGAGTTTGATGTACATAACAAACTACATCCAACCTGATATCGCTTATGCAGTAAATAAGTTGGCTAGGTTTACCCGTAATCCGAGTAATGATCATTGAAAAGTGTTGAATCGGGTACTACGGTACCTGAAATACACGCTAACTTACGGGTTGCATTATTCGAGATATCCAGTTGTACTAGAGGGGTACGGTGATGCAAACTGGATATTTGATATAGAGAACACCAAGTCCACCAGTGGATATATATTTACAATTAGTGGTGGGGCTGTGTCTTGGAAATCCTCTAAGCAAACTTGCATCACCCGATACACGATGGAGTCGGAGTTTATTGATTTAGACAAAGCAGGAGAAGAAGCTGAGTGGATTCATGACTTCTTAGAGGATGTCCCGTATTGGGACAAACTTGTACCTTCTGTAATGATCCACTACGATAGCCAGTCGACTCTAGAAATGGCACGAAGTTCTATGTATAACGGCAAGTCTCGTCATATTCGATGGAGATATAAGACCATTAGGCAGCTGATCAACACGGGTATTATTTCCATTGATTATGTAAAATCAAAATGTAACATAGCAGACCCATTGACTAAGGGCATACCTAGAGATCAGATGTTCTGTTTGTCTAGGGGAATGAGTTTAAAACCCAAATAATAAGGACTGATATGGTGGTAACCCAACCTTACTGACTGGAGATTCCAGGAATTAGTTTTAATGGAAAAATTAAGTTGTAAAGGTTCAGTTGAGCGCTTCGGTGAAAGCAAGAGCACTTCGGGTTATAATTTAGGGTATTTATATCTGAAACAAACCTTGCTTCGGACCCTTTTACCCTTGTCAAATTCGGCCCAGAAAATCTGAAAATACGCGTCGGCACCGCAGTGCTGCATCCAGGCACCGCGGTGCTTGTAGACCCGATTCGGTTTACAGTGTAATTTTGTCTGAATTTCGTCTGATTTCTTCTATTCTTCTCAGGACTTCTTTGGTTTAATTTCTTGGTCCTTTTATTATGCAATTCCATCCTCAAAAGTAGTAGTCTCTCCTTTATGACCGTTGTGACTCAAAAGAAAGAAAAATAACCATAACACTATACTAAACTCAAAAGAAAAGAGTAAAATACTAATTAAAAATGACTCAAAAGTGTATATAAAATACACTTAACAAACACCCTCAAACTTATACTTTACTCGCCCTCGAGTAAAGCACTAAACAAAAAAAACAAAAACAAAATCAAAGAAATGACTCTATGAAATTGATCAAGTAGCTGTAGCAATGCTTCTCAAAATCATGGATGAAAAATGGGATAATATGTTAGAACATGCATAGCATGAATATTTATCAATCTAGAATTTCAAGTTAGATATTTCGCAAATTCAATTAGATCATCATTACTGGAAATACAAACACCTAACCTATGCATGTCAATTTCATTTCATCTTTCCCAATATTTTATAGACCTGTTTACTTGTTATTCTCCACTAATCATAGACATACACATTAGGGATCATCAGGACTTTCAAGGGTTGTAATGTAGGCTTAGGCAGGGGTAGATAAAAGTTGACATTTAGACTCAATTACGTATCATAAGCATTTTTCATTCAACTCATTTTTCTTCTTTTTGACTTTCTTTTTAATCTCATACCTATTTTCTCCCCTTTTTTTTTTAGAGAGAATGAGATACATTATAAATAACAAGCACCCCCAAACTTAGGATTTTACATATTTTTCATTGGGATGCATCACATTTGCATTCTTTTTTTATTGTTTTCTTCAACATTTTTCATCCCAATCATTTTCAGTTATTACTTATGCCACAACAAGGAATCATAAGGTGTCAAATAAAGATATTATTTTAGGCTAAAGGGGGCTGACTAGTGATAAAATATATGTCAGGGTAGGTAATAAATGGTTAGAAGGGCTAACAAAGAAATGTCTGAATCATCTCCCTAAACATGTACATCTCAACTATTTCGCCTCAAATAACAGGCAAACAGATTTTCTAGATATTTTCAACATTTCTTTCCATAATTGAAAACACATAGGCTAGGCACAAATATCTCAAATAATGAGATGTCATGAATTTTTGACATATCTAGCTTAAGCACACAGATTTTAGCTTTCAATTCCATTACATTATCTCAATTAATCCACTCAGTATCTTTAGCAACTACAGTATGTTAACTCACAAAAAACGCATAAAACAAATAAAAAGACTCAAAACAAACAGTAAAAACAAAGTAAGAACCCCCCAAACTCAATCGACACATTGTCCCCAATGTGTTAAGACCAAAAATAAAGGAACAACTTACAGACACAAAACAACGGTCATAACGGAGGTCTAGGACGAAGGAGAAATTATTATGCACGCTGCCCGTGAAGCACCGCGGTCCGTGCTCCATGCACCGCGGTGCTAATTACCGAAAAAATCTAGTGTCTCCAGTTTTCTACATTGTTAACCATTCGCCATTCGGAGTGAGTCATGTATTTCATCTATCATCCAGAAACACTAAACATACCAGATCGTGAGACTGTTCAAGACAAAATAAAGCAACTAAAACAAAAATTGAAATAATATAATTAAAAACATTGGGTTGTCTCCCAAGTAGCGTTGGCTTTAACGTCTTTTAGTCGGACGCAATTTTCTTACTCAATCAAGGGGGTAGAGTATCCACTCCACTTATCCATTTCAGCATCATTCTCTTTCTCCTCCTCCTCTTCTTATTCACAAGGCTAGGTTCAGAAGGGTTCACCCCTTGGACATCATTTACAGGTTCAAAATTCTTACAATCAAGTTCTTCATGCTGCTTTAATGGTACCCCACGAGCATCAGTACTTGTGAGACTTTTCTCAGACATAACCTTGTCAATTATTCCAATAGCAAAGCATCTATCAGTGACTTGTGGTTCAGTGGAAGGCTTGAAAACAGTGAAAGTCATCTCCTCATCTTGAACTCTAAGTTTAAGCTCTCCTTTCTAGACATCAATAAGTGTCTTCCCTATGTCTAGGAATGGTCTCCTAAGGATGATGGCCATATTTTCATCTGATTCCATGTCTATGATGAGGAAGTCAGCAGGAAAAATGAATTTACCTACTTTTACCAACACATCTTCAATTATTCCTTCGGGATGCACAACTGAGTGATCAGCTAGCTGCAAGGTGACTGTGGTTAGCCTTGCTTCTCCTAACCCAAGTCTTTTGAATACAGAGAGGGGCATCAGATTGACACTTGCTCCCAAATCACATAGAGCCTGTTTGCATGTCACCTTCCATATAGTGCAATGTAAGGTGAAACTCCCTGGATCTTTCAACTTTGGGGGAAGCTTCTTCTACAAGATAGCATTGCACTCCTCTGTCAGCACCACTGTCTCATAATCTGTCAGCTTCCTCTTCTTAAAAAGGATGTCTTTCATGAACTTCACGTATGCTCGCATTTGCTCCAATGCTTCAATGAAAGGAAGGTCAATGTGCAGTTTTTTAAATACCTCCAAAAATTTCAAAAACTGCTTATCCAAAGTCTTCTTCTGCATTCTTTGAGGGTAAGGAATTTTGTCTGTATACTTCCTCATCACTACGGGTGGAGCCTTCTCTAAAATAGGGCGGTCATCAGTAACCCCCTCCTTTTCTACCTCAGTTGTCTTCCCCACATCATTCTCCTTCTCAACCACTGGTTGGGATCCCTCCTGCTCTAAATGCTTCCTATTTGTCAAGTTGATCGTCTGGCATTGTTCCCTAGGGTTCATCACTATGTTGTTGGGAATATTACCTTACTCTCTATTGTTCAGCGTGTTTGTCAGCTGTCCCACCTGTGTTTCCAAATTTCTGATAGATGACCTAGTCTCTGTCATGAACTGAGTGGTCTCTGCCATAAATTTTGTCTGAGCATTGGCCAAGGATGAAATTGAGGACCTGGTTTCCACCATGAATTGAGTCTGAGAGTTGGTCAAGGTCAACAGTGTTGCCTTTATGTCACCTGACTTCTCTTGTGGAGTTGGTGGACTGAACTGCTGTGAGAATGATGCCTGAAATTGTGGTGGCTGCCCTTGTTCATTCTTCCATGAAAATTTTGGGTAATTTCTCCACCCCGGATTATATGTGTTGGAGAACGCATTGGTGTAGGGCCTCTGAAAGTTCCCAACTGTCTGAACCTGCTCCATAGGCACGTTATTTGGGTCCACTGATGTACACCTATCAAAAGTATGGGGCCCCCACAAATTTCACAACTCACTGGTGTCTGAATAGCTTTAACTGGCATAATACTCTGTTGTATCTGCTTTGTCAAAGTGGCAACTTGTGCAGTCAATGCAGTGATAGCATCCAACTCATAAATCCCAGCCACTTTCCTGTTGTTCATTGCTCTCTCATCGGCCCCCTGATGGTTGTTTGTGGCCATGTCTTCTAGCAAATCATGTGTCTCATTGGCACTTTTTCTCATGAACGTCCCTCCTACTGCATCATCAATAATGGTACGAGTAGTACCACACATCTCATTATAGAATATGTGGACTAGCATCCACTTCTCAATTCCATGATGTGGGCACTTCCTATGCAAATCCTTAAACCGCGCTCATGCATCATATAGTGACTCTCCCTCCATCTGATAAAAAATATTTAGCTCTCCTCTGAGCTTTGTTGCCTTCGCTGGAGGTAAAATTTGGTAAGAAACTTCTGGGCTAAGTCTTGCCATGTAGTGATGGAGTTCTCCTGTAATGAGTTCAACCATCTGTGTGATCTATCCCTGAGTGAGAATGGGAAGAGTCTCAACCGAATGACATTATCAGTAACACCATTGTACTTAAAAGTTGTACACAGCTCCAGGAAGTTTGCTAGATGCATATGGGGATCTTCAGACGGCAATCCCCCAAACTGAACTGAGCCTTGAACCATGTGCAAGATTGCTGGTTTGATTTCAAAATTATTAGCTTCCACAGCTGGAAGCCTGATGCAAGTCTGCACCCCTGTAATTGTCGGCATCACATAGTCCCCTAAGCTCCTCTCTGCAGGATGCGGAACTTGTCTCATCACAGTCGGTAACTCATCATTCACCATATTGTTGTTTTGCTGATCTCTCATTGCTAAAGAATCAGCAATTCTCTTGTCTTTCCTATTCTGTCTGCACAATCTTTTAATCTCAGGGTTCAGAATGATATGAGTGTCTGCTCCTCTCCTACTTCGCATAAACTAAGTTCCTGAAATCGATCAAAAACAAGCAAACAGATCAAAGCAAAAATGTTCTAAAATAAAATAAAGACAATAAAAAAACAGAAAATAAAAACCAAATTAGAAATAAAACTAGATAATTCGATATTGATAGTACGCCAGTTTCCAGCAACGGCGCCAAAAACTTGTTGCGATATTTCTAGATGCTTACGCAAGTGTACGTATCGTTCAAGTAATAAAAATCTGTAAGACCGAGTTATCGTCCACAGAGACTGGTTTACCAAGTATCGAATATCTAGTCTATGGTATCTATTTGGCTAACATTATTTTGTTTGGTGATTATAACTAAGAATTAAATCTAAGTGCAGAAATTAAACTAAGATTGACAATACTTTGGGTTTTAAACAATTATGAAGGAAATAGGGCTTCCAATCTCCTCAACTATCCACTCTTTCACGTGTTAATGCAATGCTAATGACTCTTCTTCTTATTATGATAGCAGGTTAACGAACATGTTCTATATTCCGGTTAGGACATATAAAAACTCAACCTTATGCAGAAATCTTCTATAGTTCTATGATAGATTTTACCACACATGAGGATTAAGAACAATAACCTTAGATACTACACAAGTATCGGGGTACTTTCCTATGTCTAAACAACTACAACATAGTCAAATATCCCCTCTCGGATCTCGATTTGAAATCATATATGTTATGACAATTAGTAATCAATTAATTATCAAGTAATCAAAACAATATTGAATAGATCTTAATATGCTGAAGAAGAACTCAATAACTATGCATTAACTATATGAAAGAGTTTCAAGAAGATTCGACGGAAACCCCTAATAAAGTGATTAGCTCCTAAACATTGTCATGTCAAGAACTAATTTACAATCCAACATAAACTGAAATAAAATAAGAGAAAGAAAAAGAACTTGAACATTGAGATATCTCTAATCTTGCTCTTCCCTCCTTCTTTGCCTCCACAAAGTATGATATAAAATATGACAGGGTTTAGGGTATTTATATCTCAGAAAAACCTTGCTTCGGACCCTTTTACCCTTGTCAAATTCGGTCCAGAAAATCTGAAAATACGTGTTGGCACCGCGATGTTGATGCCAGGCACCGCGGTGCTAATTCATCCTGGAAAACTGCTCGCTCACTGGAAATTTCGCGCCACGGTGCTGCTGCCAGGAATCGCGGTGCCTGTAGACCCAATTCGGTTTACAGTGTAATTTTTTCCGGATTTCGTCTGATTTCTTCTATTCTTTCCGGAACTTCTTTGGTTTGATTTCTTGGTCCTTTTATTATGCAATTCCATCCTCAAAAGTAGTAGTCTATCCTTTATGACCGTTGTGACTTAAAAGAAAGAAAAACAACCCTAACACTATACTAAACTCAAAAGAAAAGAGTAAAATACTAATTAAAAAGGACTCAAAAGTGTATATAAAATACACTTAACATCGGGTTTCTGATCTGGCGAATTTCGTTGCTCACTGTTTTGTTGTTTCCATTGTTCCACGAACCAGTTGGCTTGCTGTGTTGCTATGTTGATGTTGTTTCCATCTGTTCGTCGCCCATTCTTGTTCACTGGTTTTGCTGTTGGTTATTACTGTTGGTTATTACTGTTCGTTGGGTTTCAGATTGATTTTTAACTATTTTGCCCTTTTATTTTATTAAATGATTTAAAACAAATGCTACATTGTTGGTTAACTGATTTTGAACTGATACTATGGCCGATGAAAAAGTTATCCGTCGATTTTTAGACCTCACGATTTGCAAAGACGGAAATAAAATCTTTTGGGCAATGATTATTTCTTCCACTTACACCGGATGCCAACATGCGCTGGCGGGGCGGATTTTCGCAGCCAGACTTGTTTAGGATGTCCCACTCTTTTTATATATATCTGAGCCCTCCGTAATAAAAGCTATTACTATTTTTCGCGGATCCGGAGGTTTTATTTATATTCAATTGTTTCTAACTGTTGTTCTTGACAACTTGCGAAGAATAACTTTAAAGGCTAAAGTAGACGAGCCACTCTTCACAATTTTATTTTTGTTGTTGTTGTTGTATTTAATTTCAATTTTATTTTATTATGTAACGTAATTTATTGTAATTGTATAATTATTGAAATATTTAGAATAGGCACACTTAGAATTAATAATTAAAAAGAATAGATAAAAATCGGAAATCGCTAGTTTATTTATTTTCTAGGTTCGTCTCAATATTTTCATACATTATTTTTCCTTAAAGTATATATCTTTCAAAAACATATATTTCTAAAGCATGATAGATAATTAACCTAGGTTTGATCGGATAACCGCAAGTTAGCGGATCCTAAAGGATGTCTAACCCCTCCCCTTTAGGATAATAAAGAACCCTGATCCAGAATCTCATTAATTTCACAGACTATTAAATGGAGATCAATTGCTGTATTTTTATTGCAATAGTTCAAGTGTCCTAATTCACTTAACTAATTAAGTGACGACTCCTCAAAACAAGCATTTTGCTCCATCCGGGGAACCGCGCCAAAGAGAAACGTTGCGGATACCGTTCGAGGCCAGGTCAAAAATAGCGTAGCGACATGGCGACTCCACTGGGGATATCAGGTTCTTAACCATAGCAAACTCAGGTTAATTAATATTGTGCTTTATTTTGCTTTTATTTTTGTTGCAAATGCTTTAAGTTATTTGCTTATAATTTTGTAAATTACTGCTTTAATTGCTACTGCTTTCCTTAAATTGACATTTCGCTCATACTTCTTCCCTTTCGGAAAATTGACACTATCACACATTACACGCGATGTGTGTTTTGCGCACCCGCAAAACTCTTTTAGTTACCCAATTTTAGGAGAGTTGGCAAAGGCGCGGAGCAGCCAGACCATCCGGTGGCCGCGTAGCCTTCTCACTCGAGTGTCCGCTCGGGAACTTTGTGTCTAGTAAGCCAAATCATAGAAAAATCAGGATAGAGTTATACCTTCTTTATTTTAAGTCATGCATGCATACATCTTAGGTGGGTCGGACCTTGGTATCGTCTCCACAATTAGGGAATCCACCAAATTGTCGACGGGTTTCGCAACCCAACGACCAATAAGCATATATATGTAGCGTGATAATAATAGACGGATTCAAGCCTAATATGACATGCCAAAATTGGAAAATGTATATTCATATCGTTTTCATTTCCAACAAAAGCATTAATGTTTAACAACTTGGAATCTGTCATAATCTCGCATATTTGGCGTTTAGGCCCACCTCTGGCATAAGAGAGGTCTCATGCATATTAGGGTGCGCTTTTGATTTGCATGCCTTTTTGTTTTACTAGTGTTTGTCGCTAACAACTCAGTACATATTATTTAAAGCAATAATTACCCTTTTAAACTTTGTACATATCATGACATGTGCTTATAACTCCGGACACGAGCATTTGCACTTTTTGCTGTCATACTACAGTCAGGACTTCTACTGGGTTACGATATATTTTGGTCCATGGGATAGAAGCCGTGTTACCAGTAAAGGGTAAATCGCTCTTAAACATCACGATTCGTACCCTGTGAATCATCAACTTCCAGTCCGGTCGAATCAATCAGAAGAGTCTCTGACTGTATTGTCACACCCCTATATTTTATTATTTTTGTGACTTTCCTACTCTCACTCATTCCTCGTATTTTTGAAGGAAGACTGTCCTCACAAATAGTCGGGGACGGTCGTTCTAAAACATTATCCCTGGAGACACTCCAGGAAAGAACAAAGCAAAAGCGTCACAAAAAATGACCAAGAGATATTTTTACTGAAAGAAGTCAACCAACACAGATTCAACGAGGCATCGCTCTGGGGTTTTCTATACTTTGGTATTTTTATACATATTTGTAAATTAATTGATTGGCTTAGTTTTCGTTACATAATTCCTTTACATTGCATAACATATATTCCCGAACTACGCGTGTCTAATTCTCACCACACGGTGTGATATGTAGGCAATCCATATTGGGTTCGACACCACATAAAAAAATTATAATAATAAAAGGGAGGACATATTTGATTCACCCATGCATTTCATTCATTCTATCACATACATTCATTTTTTTATTACATTCATTATATCACAGACATTTATTTTTTTCATTACATTGATCGTATCATGGACAGTGATTTTACTTTGCATTCATTCTATTGTGGACAATCATTTATTTTGCACAAATTTTTATTCTTGTCATCCTATCATATATAAATTCTTTTTTTGAGCGTACATTTTATAACATATCTGAACGAACTACGCGCACCTGATTCTCATCAAAAGTGAGATACATAGGCAACCCTATTCGAGTTCGGTACCCTTTATTCAAAAAATACAAAAAAAATTATTCAAAAAATACAAAAAAAAAACATACATACATAAAAAAAATATACAATTTTTTTTTAGTATCATTGTTTGACTTGGTTGATACCAACACAGTTAGGAGTGTGCATAGGAAAGAACAAGTAATAATCAGTATGGACTGACTTCGCGGTAAAATCATAAATTCGTTTGGTACCTCTCATTCACACCTGTAATGAAACTCTCCTGCATGCTTTCAAGATAAAAATGAAACCAACCTCATCGTTTCATGTGCATTGTGTGGTGAGTTTTAGAATAAGTTCAATTGCATTGCATTGTGATATAGAACTTGGCTTTAATGTTTGTTGAGGCGAAATCCTGAGTAACACTTGGTATAGAAAATGATTGTAGGCTTTCTTTGACCCGTTTAAGCCTTTGCAGCCTACCAAATAACATTATTCGTAGCAATCCCCTTTGAGCCTAAAGCCTATTCTTTTGACAACCACATATTAAGCCTATACCCTTTCTGGGTGCATACACACTATCCCTCTCTTGGCCCGACCTCCTTGAGCGCTTTAGAAATGTGCAAGTGGCTGACAAAATTCAAGTTGAAGTTTTCAAAGACAAAAGTTGTCAAAGTCCCAAAAGGGAAAAGAAAAAAAACACAAAGGACGACTTCACAAAAGAAGAAATCAAAAGCCCCGACATAATAAAAAATGATGAATAATGAGAAAATAACTCTGAAAAAAGGGGCTCCAAACGAAAGATTTAAAAAGAAGTCAGTATGAAAAAACTGGGGGAAAAGGAAGCATGTCAGCATTAAAGCGCACAAATATCAAGCACGGACATAGTCCAACTCTCGAGGAAGGATTAATCACTTTTTACCCAAATGATATCCATTCTTTCCCCAAACCTATATTACAAGCTCATGAAAAGCCCTACATGATCTTATACTGAGGGTTCTCACATTAGTGGATACTTACATGACAACCAAGCCTATGATATCATAATTGCATGCATTGAACATCTTTCTGAGTGTGAGTGTGTTTCTCTAAATGTCCCAAAGTTCAAAATATTGAAATATATGTGAAGATGAGACTTTATTTCAGTGAGGGCATTTGAAACACGAGGATGTGTATAGTTCAAAATCTTTTCTTTCAACAAGTGTCGACGCTCAGATATGTCTGAGGTACCATCTGAAGCTATAAGAATTACCCTAGAGTCAGTCTCGGTAAGACAAAAAGCAAACAAACGAGAATCCTTAAGCATAATACTAATTGTTGGTACCAACTGAAGTCAGAACGTGATGATGTCTTTTCTTTTTCAGGAAAACAACAAAAAATAAATATATAAAAATCCACATCTTTTGCTTACGAACTACGTCTTGACCTGATTCCCTCGGAGGATACGTAGGCGGCCACATTGGCTTCGGTCCCACGTCATTTAAAAATCATAAAAATCCTTATTTTGCATCATGAATTACGTCTTGACCTGATTCTCTCGGCGAGATACGTAGGAAGCCACATCGATTTTGGTCACATCATTTGAAATCTTTTATCTCTTATTTTTACACATAACAAGATAAGCTCATCTAATCACCTTGATAGAGCAGGCAAACTACTTACACATGACTCAATTTTGTCTAGTGGAGAGTTCATCATCCTCATATATCAAAAACTGAAGCATATTTTGAGGATCACGTTCATGTTTGGCATCTGTGCAAAAACACCATCTTGACCTACAGGGTCCCAACTACATTATGTCCGTAAAAAGATGGTACTTCGACTCACGGGATCATATTCTAATCCTCATCTATTTATTTTTTACATTACATATATCCATGTATTAACTCTTCATCCAGATTGGATTTGCAAAAACTTCAACATCATTTCAACCCACGCGGGTCGCAAACGCACAACGTCTATGCAACGTCATTTCAACCTAGGCGGGTCACAAAACAGGTACGTCCATAAAACTGCTTCATTTATGTTTCGTCTATGCAATGACGAACATCTGCATCGCGTCTATGCAATGACGTCATTTCATTTAAGCTTATCTGGCGACTTCTATGTTTCATCTGTCTGGCGCAACGCGAACATTTGCATCAGCGTCTATCTGGCGACGTCATTTTATTTAAGCCTATGCAAAGACTTCATCTATGTTTCATCTATGCAACGACGAACATATGCATCGCGTCTATGCAACGACATCATTTCATTTAAGTCTATGCAATGGCTTCATCTATATTTCGTCTATGCAACGACGAACATCTACATCGCGTCTATGCAACGACGTTATTTCATTTAATCCTATGCAATGACTTCATCTATGTTTCGTCTATGCAACGATGAACATCTGCATCGCGTCTATGCAACGACGTCATTTCATTAAAGCATATGCAACGACTTCAATCATGTTTCGTCTATGCAACGACGAACATCTACATTGCGTCCAGAAACGGCGAACATCTGCATTGCGTCCAAACGATGCCATCTTCGTCCAGAAATGACGAACATCTGCATTGCATCTGAAAACGATGACATCTTCATCCAGAAACGATGAACAACTGCATTGCGTCCAGAAACGACGTCATCTTCGTCTAGAAATGACGAACATCCGCAAACGTCCAGAAATGACGTCATCAGCATTTCCTTTTGAATTTTGACCTCGGGAACAAACACCCTAGAGACATTTCAGGGAACGAACACGCTGTATCTTTCAGCATCCCGCAATACCAATAACCCAGTGTCATCATAATTCGACACTAGGACAAAATTTTGAATTGACGTCAACCTGTCTTTAATTTTCTAGCATCGCCGCAACCCAGTGTCATCATAATTCGATACAAGGACATATTTTGAATCTGCATTGTCTTTAATTTCTAGTATCGCAACAACCCAGTGTCATCATAATTTGATACTGGGACAAATTTTGAATCTACATCGACATTGTCTTTAATTTTCCAGCATCACAGCAGCCCAGTGTCATCATAATTCGACACTGGACAAATTTTGAATCAGCGTCAACCCGTTTTTGATTTTCTAGCATTGTAGCAACTCATTGTCATCATAATTCGACACTAGAACAAATTTTGAATTTGCATCAACTTTGCTTTCAATTCTTCTTAAAATTCCTTTTGGCCCATGCATTTCTTAATCTTTGCTCTAATTCTGACGATGAGGACAACATTTGTTACAAGTCAACGTCTTTGTCCGAAAACTCTTTCATCATCTACAGTCAAAGAGGGACAAGTTGTTGACACCCAATTTTGACCCATCTTTTGATTATTTCTTGCAATTTCAAGTATTTTGGGCACAACATTTTATCAGCATTTTTTCGCATTTTTATATAATAATCATATTTTTACCAAATATTCTATGTTTTATTTTATACAAAAATGACATCGCAACTTTTATTTTTTTTAATTAAGCATTAGGTCTTTCTTAAAATTATTATTTTTTATTATTATTACACCGTAATTTTTTTTAATAATTTTGCATCTCTTTAAATAATTAAATGGCATCACATTTTTAATTTTTTTAACTAGACATTAAACACTTCTTAGATATTATGTTATTATTTTTACACCGTCATTTTATTTAAATAAATTTGCATATCTTTAAATAATTATTCTTTTAAATAATAAACTCTTTTTATTTTAATCAAAATCAATTTCATCCAAACACCAATTTTATTCCCCCCCCCCCCCCCCCAAATCAAACTCCACTTTTGTCACGACCCGACCTCGGGCCCGCGACTGGTGCCTTACCCCGGGCACCCTAGTGATAATACATCAGAGAAAAACCAGCGGAAATAAAATCATAGACATGAAACAACATAAAATAAGAAACAAGCTAACCAAACCGGTTACCTTTCTGCATATATATAGAAACTTGAACGGTTACATCCTTTACAAACACTGCCCACAATAGTACTACAGACCTCTAAGAATTTTATAACAACAACGACGGGCAGGGCCCCGCCATACCCCTGAATGTACAAGAACCTACAATCTCAGGAAATCATACCAAAAGATAAGACTACGGAGAAACGTAGCTTCCCAAACGCTGAACTGTGATCCTATGGTGAGGATCAACAATCGGTGTACCTCTACTGCGGCGTGAGCAGCGGCCGAAGGAGGTCGGTCTGAACAGTACCAGTATGTGAAACTAGAAATACTGTAAATGAAATCATAATAGTCTATATAAAGCAGGAGACATGTATGATAATCAAACTACAGTACACAACATATAAGCAGTCATCTCAAGTCAGGGACTCACGCCCTCAAAGTCATCACTCAAATATAACCATGGGTCTCACGCCCACAATATCAATCATGCCCGTGGAATTCCTTCCTCACTGCCGGCAGTCTATGATATAACAACACCAAAGAGTACACATGAACACCAGGTCCCACCTGTGTCATAAGAACCGTACGGGGCAAGTACGAAGACATAGCCAACTACCAGAACCTACCGTACCAACAATGCTATAAAACTGTATCGCGAGGTCTTTCTAGACCGCCGAATGATCGAAGCTGGGCCATTAGCCCTCAGTATCATTGTGCGCGTCTAACCCTGGAACTCCCGCAGTTTCGCATAGGTCGTCTGGGCCCGCATGAGGTACTCCTCGCATCGGGGGTAGTTAACCCGCGGCATCTTCCTGGACTCCCGCAATTCGCATAGCCACATGGACCGCATGAGGTATTCCTCGCATCGGCGTAACACACCCGGAGTGATTCCTGGAACTCCCGCATTTCCGCATAGGCCACCTGGGCCCGCATGAGGTATTCCTCGCATCGGGGGTAGCTAACCCGCGGCAACATAACAA
Organism: Przewalskia tangutica; assembly: GCA_029844215.1. Lineage (NCBI taxonomy): Eukaryota > Viridiplantae > Streptophyta > Magnoliopsida > Solanales > Solanaceae > Przewalskia > Przewalskia tangutica. The sequence continues at coordinate 57,742,677 of CM056722.1, read as the reverse complement.
GTCAGGGGGGTATGTGATGTAATACAAGCGCAACCGACTTATCGTAAACAACATAAGCACAACAAGAAAAACCCCTTCACATAAAAGTCCCAAGATACTAACGCCCGTAGTATCCTGACATGTTTACTTATCAAACCAACAAGAAATTATTACAAGGCTATCACAAGCAAAACATAGGCAAGTTACTCACACAAGGTACTTTTATTTCATGTCAACAAATCCGGGTTTTAACCCCAAAGTACTACATACTTCAACTCTCTTAAAAAGAACCCTTTTTAAGTACAAAATCACGCGATACTAATACCCGTAGTATCATTCATAGAGTAACTATCATTTTAAGTAAATCAAAACAACATCATGCCTTCTTTTTAAACCAAAACAAGACAAGACAATACCTTGCCTTTCTTTAAAACAAAGACACTTCTCCTTTTTAAAGTCAAGTAGCAATATACTTTTTAAATCAAGTGTCTTACTATTTTCAAAACAAGTAACCTATACCTTTAAATCAAGTTACTTCTCCTTTCCAAAATCAAGTTGTTTATAAGTCAAGTCTCTTTACTTTCAAAAATCAGTCTCATAATCTTTAAATCATATCTCATATCTTTTTAGGAAACTAACCTCCAACTTTTAAAATGTAAAGTTATCATTTTAAATCCAATAATAAAACCATTCTTTTGTTTTCATAAAGTCGTTATAACTAACTTCACATAAAGCTATTATAACACTTTATGTTTTTAAACCAACCAAGGACAACTATTCTCATTTTCGAAATCAAGATAACTTCATTCTTTAAAAGACCACGCACCCATTACTCACGAATGAGGTTTTACAACTTTTTAACATAATTCAAGTCCTTAATATTTCATAACAAGACACTTAACTTTAGAATCAAGTCAAGGACACAAAAGGAAAATCAAATTCCTTTAACACACGTGCGTCTACCGCACTATATATATTTCACAAATATCATGCTCAAGAGAATTGGAAGAATCACATACCTGTTCGGCTTAATCCATGACAAGTCAAGTATGCATGCGCAGAATATCCACTATAACAATCACAATACATCTATCAACTTCTAGACTTCTTCGTAGAATATTCTAAGTATCGTTCCTTATTCTACGGAAAATTCGGCAGCACCTCCCCCCCCCCCGCAACCACAAAAATATCCTTCTATAACAAGACCCGCTATCAAGCCAACAACTCCAAGGGGATTTACACGCCTACCCGGACGTGTACAATTCTGCCCCACAATAATACTACATAAGTCTATTGTAAATACAGTTCAATTCTTTTTAATCATCCTTCCATATATCTTATACTCACTTATAAACTACTACAATATGTAACCTCCAATTACAATAGAAGGACATAAATCATTACCTCGATAAGCCCAAAATTATCCAAGATTTAAGTCGATCCTGAGCAACGTTTAGCTCTTATTCCTTACGCTCCAATCCACTCCAAGCAACCCTTAGAAGTTTCTAAGCAACTTCTCTTAACACTTCATCCAAGCTATGAAGATTTTCCTAGGGTTTCATTTTGCGACTAAAGGAATAAAGTAGTATTTTCGGGCTCTTAGTATTGAAATAACTTTGGAATACTACTAGGGATACTAGGCTAAGGTATTTGGGATAACAACAACACTTGAAGAAAAAAAAAATCCACAAAGGGGGGGGGGGGGTGGTTTGGACGAAATCACAACAAGGGAGGGAGTATATTTTTTTGCCTTAAAAACTCTTAAGTGTGGATGAAATAAGTCTTGCAACTTAAGGGGTATTTATAGGACAATCAATGGCCAAGATCAAAGCAAGTGTGTGGTCTAGATTGGGACATGTGTCTGTGGGTCCCACCCTCCAAATGGCTACACAAAATTTGGGACAAGTGGCTGCCACTTGTCCACACAAAACGGCCAAGAGCCACTTGTCATGCCAATTCGGCCAACATGGCCACATGGGGTGACATGTGTCTCCCCCCTACTCGTCCAAAATATTTCATCTTCCGAAAATATCCGTAATGCCAAAAATCCGAAAATAAAGTGGGTCCCACAAAACCGTAAATTTTCCCCCGTGGGCCCCACGTGACCAATTCCAGAAAATAAAATCCATAATTCTTATAAATTCTTAAAGTCTTAAATACCAAAGTTGAGAATCCAATTCTCAATAATAAACCTTTTTCCTTCACAAAATCTGGAAACTTTTCCGTCGAAAAATCACATCTTTCTTCCTTTCCAATATTAATGTCGTATTCTCGTACGTACGTCCTCACATACATACCCTGGAACTACGGGGTGTAACATTCTTCCCCCTTAGAAACATTCGTCCGAATGTTCCTACGAAGTCTCCAAACATCGCGTGCAGTATAGTCTTCGCTACCATTCTTACAAAACCAATTATGCCACACATGGCCATAATATAACATACGCGCAAAAACTCAAATCCAAGCCAACGAGGAATCACCTCTAACGTGTATAACAATACTAAAGCTTCCACCCATGGTCTAAAGGATACTTTCTTCACCTCGTTACTTCACAAAATGATCACTTCCCTTCTCGAACACCCGAACTCTTTCTAGTACACGTACCACACTTCCGTCATTGCTTCAGTTTTCAATACCTTGGAGTTACCACCTCCAAACTTGGTCATCTTACTAGCCTCACATTCCTTTAAGGCCATTCCCGGCCTTCACGATCTGATTCTGGTCGAACACATCCGAGAACTCGTACGATGGTTACCTAAACTTGGGCCTATCACCCTCGTGACCCTACCACCTAGCGGGACCACCCCAAACTGACCCCACCTCATTCCGGGCTGCGGGTTGACCCGCGATCTGGCCTCAACCCGACCCGCTATCGCGCCAAACTCTTGTTCCCCGATCCGGAACAATCTTACCTATTCAAGTCATGAAAGCTATCACTTCCCTCCCACACAACCCATGGATTTATCACACTAATACACCCTATGTATATAATGCACTCCGACAAAGATCACCCGCAAAATCTTTTACTCAAGACAGCCTTACATCTAAGGTCTCAACGTGTAATATTCTAAGGTTCACACCTTCCATGTCCCCATACTTACCTTTTCAACTACCCATGTTTTCTAATTCATAAATAACACAATCCTATCCGTACATAGCACTCAACATGTATCCACCAAAACACATATACAAGTCTCTTAAGGGCTAAAGATATATCTGTAACTACTGCCTCACTTTCCCTTTGTCGCTCTAATCATAATCCCGCCCTGTAGGGCGCCTAGCTATAGGAGGGGTCGAACCAGCCACTGATCTCGAAAGCTGAGTCTCTTCATCCGCGCTACCTCTGGTCGAACAATTTCTCATGAAATGGCCCTGCTGGCCGCAAGCATAACAAGCTGTCGAAGTAGTATGACACTCCCCAAGATGGGGTCTACCACAATGACCACACCGAGGTAGGGGTGGTCTTCTCTGACTAACACCCCTACTCCACTGAAAATTTGAACCCTCAACCGACCCGGTAGGCTGAGTCATCCCACTTGTATCCCTCCTACTAGGACATTCTCTCATCACACGGCCCTGAAGGCCGCAGGTAAAACAAGCACCAGTAAAAAGACGATATTTCCCGGAATGACGCCTGTCACATCGTGAACACTGAGGGAAAAGTGAATTCGGCTGGCTAGAACCTATGTATATCTGTGAACCAGAAGCCCTGGAGCTCTGACCAACTCCTGAATACCCCGAACGTCCTGAAGACCGTGGAGGAGCACTCTGTACCGGCTGAGGTACATATCCAGTCTGCTGCTGAGGCTGCCTGCCTCAAAAGTTACCAAAGGACCCTGCTGTCCTGGCCCTCTTCTGCTGATCTGGGTCATTCTGTCGACCTCTACGTTCCTCAGTCTGCTACGCATAAACCTGCCTGCGGCAATATCCGTGCCCGGCTGAAGAACTATACCCGTGCAACCCTCTGCTAAATAATCGTCAAGTCCCGTGACATATCGGTGCACTCTATCCTCTATGTCCGCCACTAGAGTGGGGGCATACCGAGCTAATGAGTCGAATTCTGTGTTGTACTCTCGAACTGTCCGCCATTGTGTCTCAACATTAAAAACCTATCCACTCGGGCTCTCCTCATCTGCGAAGGTAAGAAGTGTATAAGAAATGCCCCTGAGAACTCCTCTCAACCAGCTGGAAGCGCATTCTCCCCCGGGACAGTTCCCATGAATCAAACCAGTCGACTGCAGTATCACGCAGCCGATGTGAACCCAATACCACCGACTCTGTGATGCGCGATTTAATGCACACACTTTAACGCAAGTGCACGTTATCGTGACAAGTAATATAGTCTAGGTAAGACCGAATATCGTCCTCAAGGATTAGTGTTCAAGTACAAACTTCTATTCTTTGTTATCTATTTGGTGACCGATATTTAAGTTTGTTGATTATAACTAACAATTATAAAGGCTAATTAACTAAGTGTTTACTTCAGTGATGATGGAAATAGGGCTTCCAAGTCGCCTCAACTATCCGCTTATATTACTCATTAATGCAATAAATTATGGTTCTTCTTCTTTTGGAGATAGCAGGTTTACTAATCCGTTTTATACTCCCGTTAAGGCTATATAAACACTCAACCCCAGTAGCGCTCCTTTCTACCTTTCGGTGATAAGGATGACTCTATAGGAGGATTAAGAACAAAAACCATGTTAACGTTTATGCAAGTAATTTAGGTATTTAAACCCCCGTTAACGCTACACAAGTAATTGAAGTATTTTCATCCCCAATTCGACCTATGATTACCCTAACTACAACATAGTCACAACCTCCTCCTTTCGAAGTTTGATTAGAAATCATATAAATAATGATAATTAATGATCAAGTAATTACCAAGCATTCAAAACACTATTGGATAAATCTCAACAATAAGAAGAACAACCATAAACATGTATTAACTCATAAAATAAGGTTCAAGTGAATTGACATGGAAAGCCCTATATTAGAATTAGTTCCTAGCCATTGACATGACAAGAACTAATTCAATATCCAACATAAAAACTGAAATAAAGTAAAAGAAAGAAAGAAAATTACAAGAGAATGGTCTCCAATCTTGAACTCCAAGATGTGTTGTGTTTGTGCAAGAAAGGGAACCCTTGAAAACTGCCTAGGGTTCTCTTTTTATAGCTTCAAAACCGCCCTTAAGGTTTTCCTTCAGGCCTGGCCCATAAAATCGTCAAAAACCTGATTTTTTCCGCGTCGTACGGAAGTTCAAACTCTGATGATGGCGCCGGCCTGCGGCTCTGGCTGCAGGCCTAGCCAGGCTCGAAGGCCTCTGGATATTGGGCGCGGGCCTGTTGGTAGGCGCGCGCCTGCAACGGTGTCTCTGCCTGGTTCGCCACTTTCTCACATTTTAAGCTCTGGAACCTCCACTTTTGCCCTCTTTTCGCTCCTTTTCCGCCAAAGAGCCATTTTAACCAATTTGACTCAAAAGAAAGAAAATCTATCCTAAGACGACACGTATTTGTACAAAAAAGGACAAAAGACTCACTAGAAACGACTCAAAAAGTGTATATAAAATACACCGATCAAATACCCCCAAACTTAACCTTTGCTCGCCCTCGAGCAAAGATAAAAAGAAAGAAATAAAGACTCAAAGGAGAAGAAAAATAGAAGACTCAATGACATTGATCACTTTGCTGCATTGGTGTTACTTAGAAAAACATGAAGATTAGCAGAATAATATGCAGGAACATATAGCATGAAATTTTAGCATTCTAAACACATTGAGCTAGATATTTCGCAAACTCAGTTTTATCATACTTAATGGAGTTTAAAATACTGAATCATGCATGTTAATTTCAAAAAATTTATGGCACTTTTACTTGCTATTCTCCACTAATCATGGATATGCATATAAGAGATCTTCAAGACTTTTAAGGGTTGTAATGTAGGCTTAGGCATGGGTAGGTAAACATAGGCATTTAGGCTCATTTTGTGTACCATAAACACTTTAGCTTTTCAATGTTTCCCTTTTTCTTTTGATTTCTTTTCTTCACTTCAAATCTATCTTTCCTCTCTTTTGTTTTGAGAGCGTGAAACGTATTATAATAACAAGCACCCTCAAACTTAGGCTTTTGCCTATTTCTTATTACTTTTTTATTGGGGTGCATCAATCTTGTTTGCTCTTTTTGTCTCTTTTTTAACACATTCTATTCCAACTATTTCACATTTTTACTTATGGCACAAGTATGGAAATATAGGGTGTCAAAGAAAAAGTTTCATGTTTAGGCTCAATGGGGCTGACTAGGGATATTTTCAATGTCAGGGATAGAAAAGAGTGGTAAGAATTGGCTAACAAAGAAACGCCTGAGTCATCTCCCTAACATGCACATCCTAACTATTTCGCCTCAAATAGCAAGCAATCATAACACATAGGTTTTAATCATTTAGCATGCACAATTCAAGCAAGAAACCCCAAATAGATAGATTTCATGAGTTTTTGGCATATCTAACCTAAGTGTTTAGATAGTTGTTTTTAATTCCATTACATTATTCCACCTTACTTCACTAGGTGTTTCTAGTAACTACAGCATGCATGATCTTTGACAGACAATTATGACTTAAAAGAAAAAAAATTATGACTCAAAAATACACAAAAAACAATCAAAAAGACTCAAACAAACTACAACAATAAGACACAAATAAGACACTCCCCCAAACTTAAATCACACATTGTCCCCAATGTGTGCAAGACTCAAAGACAATAAAAGAAAAGGACACTTACAGACTTGTTTAAAATGGTGGCGGTGGCATTGGATAGTGCATTGACCACTGGTTGAACAAGGAACTCATCTCGTTAATTTGCTGCCTCGTTTCTTGTTGTCCTTGTATCACCGTGTCCAAACTCTGCATCATCCTTATCTGATTCTGGAGTAATTGCTCCATCGCGGGCGAAAGGTTACGATTACGTGGGTGGCTGGTGGTTGCTTCCTGCCGCACATTGAGCCTCTATCTCAGGCTCATCTTCGTTCATGGCGGCCTCTGCTGCTTCTTTGGTGGTGTCTTGGTGCTCTTCTTCTTTCTTTGGGGCTTGGAGTGCAGGAAGGAGTGCACTATCCCATATGACCTGAGCGATTGGTTTCTCTCACGAGTATCGATGGGTAGGGTTGGGACCCCATTTATGGCGCATAAACTTGTAATAAGTGAGTCATGTCCCAACCCGCTGTTGTTACCAACTGTTGGTCTCTTGATGCTTTGCACTATCTCGCTTTCCCACATCAATCGTCTTTCCGTCATAATTCCATATATCGATTTGATCCGTCTTTCGGCACTGGTAAAGTGCGTTGATGGAATCGAGCGCGCATCGACGAAATACTGACAACCCTTGGCTGCTTTGTTGAATCACTGTTCGATCCTCTTGACCCATTTCTGGCAATATCAAATGCAGCCCCAGGGTAGCTCACTGTGCCTGCGACGGTATTCCAGTCGATGCTGTTGGTGCTTCTAGACCATGTTCTGAAGTAGCTTCGGTCATCACCTCTTTCCTCAACATCAACTGTTTCTAATGTCGCATTGACCTCTTCTGCTGTCACAGGCACATATTTTCCCCTCACAAAGCATCCATTATCCACCTTCTCCGGAAGATTAGCATAAAATTCACGCACCATCACTGTGTTCATTGGTGCTATCTCTTCCGGGTTTACAAATCTTTTCCACCCCATCATCTCAATCATTGCCCGAATGGGCTCATAGACATCCTCCTCCCCAAGAGAATCCCTTTGATAGTCCATTCCCCTTTCAGGGATTAAGGGCCTAGTACTAAGCTTTTTGTATCTTTCATGAGCTTGTTGGCTAATAAACCTAGTATCATCATATTGAGGGGCTGAGGTGGATGTGGAGGCTCTTCTCTTTCTGGCAGACATGTTTAGCTCACTTTTTGCAGCGTTTTCTTAGTATCACAAATGTTACCCAACACTATCACCCAACAACTAGTAGCTACGACACTATCACCCCCAAACTTCAACTTCTGCACAATACCCACACTCACCTCATAGACTCCTCTTTGAAATTTCACAACCAATTTTCAATACCCCAACAACTTCACAGATACAATATTCCTCCAATCTAACACCTCCTCTTACTACAGTAAAGCTTTCAAGAAAAGATGAAGATTACCTTTTTGACGGTGTTCTTCAAGGTTTTCTTGCCTCTAATGGTGATTTGAGGTAATGAGATGAGGTTTGTTGGCTAAGATGGTTAAGGTTTTAGGGAATTTAAGAGCTTTGGTTGTGTTTGGGTTTGGGTTATGGGAGAGTTTTAGGTAAAGTATGGATTTTTGTGGGTTTAGTGGGGAAGAAGGTTTAGGTTTTTGATTTGGAATTGGGGAAAATCGGGTTTTGGGCGTCTTTTAATTTCTGGGTTTCCGCCTGCATGACTTGCGCCGCGGCACCCACTTTACTGTGCTTCTTCGGGAATATCTGCGCCGGCCGCTTTCTAGCGCGCTTAGACTCTGAATTTTTCGATTTTTCGCGCGCCTCAAGCGTGGCGCAAACTTCAGCGCCTTTACTCTTTTAGCCATGGCTAACCCGTTTTTCTGGAAATCCCTGGCTATTCTTCAGTTTTTCGCCCTCCCAATTTGTTGGCCTGCACCTGTTAACACAAAACAAACACTACCTCCGTGAGACTGTTCTTAAAAAAATTAAATTAAAATAATTCAAAATACCTTGCGTTGCCTCCCAAGTAGCGTTGTCTTTAACGTCTTTTAGCCGGACGCAAGTTCCTTAACTCAAGAAGTGTGTGGTAGATTAACCCCACAACCACTCCATTTTTTCCACATTTTTCTTTTCTTCTTCTCGCTTCTCTTAAAAATTATTTTCAAGGGAAGGTTCAGGAACACATACCTGCTTTGGCGGAGGTTCAACATCATGTACTTGCTTTGGTGGGCCTATCTCCCTTGGTTTGGCTTGCACTGGCTCACAGGGGGTTCTGATGGTGCTGATTGCAAAGCACCTGCTCATGACTGGTGGCTCAATAACGTGTTTAAACACTTTAAACACCATTTCTTCGCTCTCCACCCTCAATGTCAGCTCTCCTTTTTCTACATCGATCAGGGCTCTCCCTGTCGCCAAGAACGGTCTCCCCAATATGATGGGGATCTCTGCATCCTCTTCCATGTCAAGAATGAGGAAGTCCGCAGGAAAAAAGAATTTTCCTACTTTAACAAGCACGTCCTCAATCTCCCCCCTTGGGTGCACCACTGTTCTATCGGCTAGTTGCAGGCTCACCGTGGTTGGTTTTGCTTCACCTAATTCCAACCGCTTAAACACCGACAAAGGCATCAAATTTATACTTGCCCCTAGATCACAAAGGGCCCTGTTGCATGTCACTTTGCCAACTGTGCAAGGCAATGTAAAGCTCCATGGGTCTTTTAGTTTAGGGGGTAACTTCTTCTGCAGGATAGCACTGCACTCCTCAGTCAGTGCTACCATCTCATACTCTGCTAGTTTCTTTTTCTTCCCCAAAATCTCCTTCATGAATTTGAAATAAGAGGGCATTTGCTCCAAAGCCTCTATGAAGGGTATGTTGATATGTAGCTTTCTGAATGTCTCCAAAAATTTGGAGAATTGTTTATCAACTGCCTTCCTCTGCAATCTCTGTGGGAATGGGATCTTCTCAGTATACTACTGCGGAGTTTTCTCTCTTCAAGGAAGCTTCAACCACCTTCTCTTTTTCTATTTACGCCTTTGTTCAACTCATTGAGGTGTATCTTGCTCAATGTTTACCACTTCTCGGTGCATCGCTCGACATTGTTCTCTCGGATTCATCTCTGTTGCTTAGCGGTGTACCACCGTGGCATGTTGTTCGGCACTTTGCTAGTTGACCCACTTGTGTTTCCAAGTTTCGAACGAAGATCTAGTTTCAGCCATGAACGGGTCGAGTTAGTAAGTGTCAACAAAGTCGCTCTCACTGCCACGACTTTTTTGGTGAACAGGCATTGAATTGTTGAGAAGGTGAGGCCTGAGTGAATGACTGCTGATTTTGGTGCTGCTGATTTTGGTACTGGCCTCTATATTGATTCTGATGCCCCTGCTCTCATCTCCATGAGAAATTTGGGTGATTCCTCCACCCTGGATTGTATGTGTTGGAGTATGGGTTGTTCTGGGGCCTCTGATAGTTACCCACAGCTTGGAACTCTGCTTGCTCGATCGGCATATTATTAGGATCTGCTGAAGGACATCTATCAAATGTATGTGGACCACCACACATTTCACAGCTCTTTGGCATCTGCACTGCATTCACCGATACTGTATGTTGTTGCAGCTGCTTGGTCAACATGGCAACTTGGGCATTCAAGGCAGTGATGGCATCTATCTCGTGAACTCCCACTGTTCTCCTTCCACTCATTTGTCTATCTTCTGTGACATGGTTATTGGTGGCCATGTCTTCTAATAAGTCGTGAGCTTCATGGGCTGTTTTCCTCATAAAGGTCCCACCTGTTGCTGCATCGATAATTGTTCTGGTTGTTCCGCTTAGCCCGTTGTAGAAGATGTGGACCAAGTTCCATAACTCAATACTGTGGGGTGGACACTTCCTCTGCAAGTCCTTGAATCTTTCCCAAGCTTCGTATAATGATTCTCCATCTGCTTGGTAGAAATTATTCAACTCCCCTCTCAACTTTGCTACTTTGCATGGTGGGAAGAATTTTGCTAGAAATTTTTGTGCCAGCTCTTGCCATGTAAAAATCGAATCAGCTGGTAAGGAATTCAACCACACCTTTGCTCTATCCCTGAGTGAGAAAGGAAAGAGCCTCAATCTGACGGTATCATCAGTAACGCCGTTATATCTGAATGTTGCACATAGCTCCAAAAAATTAGCTATGTGCATATGAGGATCCTCCGATGGCAATCCTCCAAACTGCACCGTGTTCTGCACCATACTTAGAATCGCCGGTTTGATCTCGAAATTATTTACTACTATTGCAGGGAGCCTAATACATGTTTGTGCTCCGTTCACCTCAGCGGCATAGTTGTTATACCGTGGTTAGTGCCGACATGATCGGGGTTCGGCAGGCTGCGCGCCAGCGCGCGCAAGATTGTAGATCAGGGCCGCGCGCGAAAGGCGTGGCCGGGCCGGAGAAGTCCGCGGAGTTGCGCCGCGGCGCCCGCAGGTCGCGGCCAGGCGGGAAATATGGCGGAAAAACTTAGAAAAATCTGATCTTTTCTTTTAAAAGGGCATGGGTGGGTGACAAGTGTCCCCCCCCATCTGATTTCTGCATGCATAATATTGACCAAGTCTTAAAGACTTGGTCATCTTTCATTTCTCTCTTAGAAAAGCTCCTCCTTCTCTCTTAAATTATTTTCAAGCTCCTCCTTCTTTCTAAAACTCTAAGAGGTATTCTAGCCTTAGGAAAAATCCTGAAAAAGTAAAAGGCGAAGGAAGCTTGTGGCTAGCTTTAAAGGTTGTTGTGGTGGTGTTCTTGGAATAGAAGCTAGCAAATTGTTGGATAAATTTGGCTAAAGCTCTAAGGTAATGATTCTTCCTCTACTATTAGTTTTTAGTGTTGCATGTTAAGAAGAAAGTACTTGTGGTAGTAAATAATGCTATTAGAGTCATTGCATGCAAGAAATGTGGGTTGGGTATGAAGGTTTTGGCTAAAGAGATATTATGAGCATGTTGTAGCCTACTAACTACTTTAGAATCGTTAAGTGTAATATTATAACTTATGGGGCAGAATTTTACACACCCAAGATTAGGTGTGTAATCCGCTTTGTGTTGGTTTTGGATGTTGGGCCTTAGGAGGCGTTTGAGTGTTGAAAATCGGCCTTTGAAAAGGTGGCAAAGTGAGTAGAAACAAAGGAAATGCTGCCAATTTTCCTTAGGAATTGGTAACTTAAATTTGGAATTTCTACATTGAAATTGGAGGTTAATAAGCACTATGGTTATTATAGGTTGACATATTACTTGCGGTAGTTGGACTTAGCAAGTGGATTTTGACCAAAGAGGTATGTAGAGCTTTCCTATCTCTTGAGCATGAATAGTTGTATCTATGTAGATGCATAATGAAGATTTGATAATCTACACTTGTTTTAAAGTATATGATACTTGTTTCATTTCAAAAGTATAAGTCCCTGGGTTGAGGAAATTGTATTTGACAAAGGGATAACGCTAATATAAGGACTTGATGGAAAGTTGGTTATATTAGTTTTCTTGGAAAGGTTCACAAAGAAAGGTTTACTCTAATTAAAACAAGTGCGGTAAAAGGATTTGAAAATAAGAAAGGTGAATTGATTTTTAGGCATTGGTTGTCTAAGGTTTCAAGGAAATGTCACTTGATTTAGAAGCTTATTATAATTCTAAAAGGAATGTGACTTGTTTTGAAAAGAAATTGTAACTTGATACTATGGTGATTAGTATCTTGGAATTTTGTATAAAAATGAGCTATTTCTTAAAAGGTTAGAAGTACATGGTACTTGGGTTAAATTCGATTTCTATTAAAAGACATGTTAGTGCCTTAGGTATACTAAAATGAGAGGATATATATTAATAATGTTAATAAGAAGTTAGGGATTTCTTAACTTGCTTATGTTATGATATGATAGGCGGTAGTGCTTATGTTATGATATGATAGAGTAGTACTTATGTATGATAGTGATGAGCTATGTTATATATATTATTACTGTAAACCGGGTTATTCTTGTTATTTCCTTTGGACATACCGACACGATGGGTGGCCGGGTATGCTCGATAGGATGGATTACTACTTATGCCATGGATTTGCTACCCATGATGCGAGTGCGGCGTTGTACTCATGCGGATCCGGTCCACGGGATCCATGCGGGTGAAATAGTCTCATGCGAGTCTGGCGATGGTACTCGTGCGGGTCCAGGATCCATGCGGGTGAAATAGTCCCGTGCGGGTGAAATAGTCCCACGAGGCGGATGACCTCATGCGGGTCCACGGGACCTATCGGGTGAAATAGTCCCAAGAGTAGGATTGCTTAATGATACTACAGGCGAGGTACCTGTTTGATCATGAGCTTCCTATTTTTATGCGATATATATATACATTTGTTGCTCTCATTGTTAGTAAGCCTGGTGCAAAGTAAAGCGATTTTCGTTTATGACTCGGCTTATTTTTGACTTATGATATTACTACGGTATTTTCGATTTACATACTGGTACGTTGTGTCTTGACCCGCTTCCGGGGTTGCGTTACATCTGCGGTAAGATAGCGGTGTGGATCCTCGTTCTTAGGATCACTATTCCTGTCGAGCTCCATTTCTCGGAAGTTTGTTTATTGATACGGACATTCCACGATGCTATAGGTATTTTGTACATTGAGGTATGGCGGGCCACCGCCACGATTGTTATCTTTAAGTGCGTGGTTACATTTATGTTTTGGGCTCTAAGAACCGGTTGTACTACTATACTTTGTTTAAGTATGTTTTATGGAAAGCGACCTTATCGGTGGCGGTGATGTTACCCTTTTATAAGTTATGTGTTATGTATGTTCCACGCTATTCTCTCGACATATACTGACGGTACCCATTGGTACGATCGCGACCGGGGTTGGGTCGTGACAGTAGTCTCCCAAGCTTCTTTCTGCCTGGACTTGAACTCTCTCCTCGATATCTATAGGTATTCTCCGATGCATTCTTTGATTAGGCTGATGATCGCCTAATCCCTCATTCATATCATTATTGTTTTGTGCGCCTTCCATCTCTTTTACAACTGAAATCCGTTGGTTCCTGCTACGTTTGAGTTTTCTCAATCTGGATTGAAGGGAACAAGAGTATACTGCTCTTCTTCGTAGCATAAAGCGATTTGAAAGCATCAAAAAGCAAAACAGATCACGCAACTGGTTCTCACAAAATAAGTAGAAACGTAATAAATAAATAAAAATAAAAAATAAAAAAATAAAAACCAAATTAGAAATTAAAAATAGATAAAATTGATATTGAACTATGCATAATCCCCGGCAACGACGCCAAAAACTTGATGCGCGATTTAATGCACACACTTTAACGCAAGTGCACGTTATCGTGACAAGTAATATAGTCTAGGTAAGACCGAATATCGTCCTCAAGGATTAGTGTTCAAGTACCAACTTCTATTCTTTGTTATCTATTTGGTGACCGATATTTGAGTTTGTTGATTATAACTAACAATTATAAAGGCTAATTAACTAAGTGTTTACTTCAGTGATGATGGAAATAGGGCTTCCAAGTCGCCTCAACTATCCGCTTATATTACTCATTAATGCAATAAATTATGGTTCTTCTTCTTTTGGAGATAGCAGGTTTACTAATCCGTTTTATACTCCCGTTAAGGCTATATAAACACTCAACCCCAGTAGCGCTCCTTTCTACCTTTCGGTGATAAGGATGACTCTATAGGAGGATTAAGAACAAAAACTTTGTTAACGTTTACGCAAGTAATTTAGGTATTTAAACCCCCGTTAACGCTACACAAGTAATTGAGGTATTTTCATCCCCAATTCGACCTATGATTACCCTAACTACAGCATAGTCACAACCTCCTCCTTTCGAAGTTTGATTAGAAATCATATAAATAATGATAATTAATGATCAAGTAATTACCAAGCATTCAAAACACTATTGGATAAATCTCAACAATAAGAAGAACAACCATAAACATGTATTAACTCATAAAATAAGGTTCAAGTGAATTGACATGGAAAGCCCTATATTAGAATTAGTTCCTAGTCATTGACATGACAAGAACTAATTCAATATCCAACATAAAAACTGAAATAAAGTAAAAGAAAGAAAGAAAATTACACAGTGCAAAGTAAACTGATTTTCGTTTATGACTCCAGCTTATTTTTGACTTATGATATTACTACAGTATTTTCCAATTTTACATACTTGGTACGTTGTGTCACGACCCTTCCTCGGGGTTGCGTTCATGCCGCAGTGGTAAGCGATTGTGGATCCTCGTTCTTAGGATCACTATTCGTGTCGAAGCTCCATTTCTCCTAAGCATGTTTATTGGTACGGACATTCCCGATGCTATAGGTATTTTGTACATTCGGGGTATGGCGGCCCACTGTCACACGATTGTTATCTTTAGAGGTCTGTGGTCACATTTATGTTTTGGGCTCTAAGAACCAGTTGTACTACTATACTTTGTTTAAGTATGTTTTATGGAAGGCACTTTATCGGTGGCGATGATGTTTACCACTTTTATAAGTTATGTGTTATGTATGTTCATTGCTATTCTCTCGACATATACCGAGGGTACCCAGTGAGTACGCCGCGCCCCGGTTGGGTCGTGACAAAAGTGGTATCGAAGCGATTAGTCCTCGGAAAGTGTCCACGATCGCGTGTCTAGTAGTCTTGATTATCGGTGTCGTGCACCACATCTATAATCGTGAGGCTTCGAGATATTTAGGATTGGTTTCCATTCTTTCACTCTAGATCGTGCAATAGAGCCGAGTCATAGGTTGAACCTCCTCCGATGTTTTCCTTTATGTATCGATTATGCCTCCACGCAAGGCAACCGCGCCCGTATGGCGCGCAAGAGGCGGAACTACTAGTAGTGGCACAGGGTTACCGAGGCACGAGCCCGCTCCACGGATGAGGTGTTTGGACGGCGAGTTCTACAACGTCGCCAACCCCGAGTCCGAGGCGAGCGGCCATCGAGACCGCGGTACACGAGCCTCCATCCAGCGGCGGCGAGAGGATATGGGCTACTGAGAGATGGCCCGATTACTAGCGAGATCGTGGCGGACATGAGGATAGCCAGAGCAGCCGATTGCATTTGTAATTCAGCCTGAGTTGCTAGCTTGAGGCCGAGGACTTTATGAGTTGCACCACCGAGTTTTATGGGTCGAGGCACGAGGATGATCCTCGGGAGTTTATCCGAGCGATTCTGACGGATCATGAGGTGATCGGGCTTGGAGACCGAGTCGGTGGTACTAGGTTCGCATCGGCTGCGGACACCGCAGATTGATCGGTATAATTCATGGAAACTGTCTCGGGGGGAGCATGCGCTTCCAGCTGTTTGGGACGAGTTCTCAGAGGCGTTACTTGGTCATTTCTTGCCTCCGCAGATGAGGAGGGCACGGGCCGACAGATTTCTGACACTGAGACAGAGTGGGCGGACAGTCCGGGAGTACAACGTCGAGTTTGACTCATTGGCTCGATATGTGCCCGCTTTGGTAGCAGACATGGAGGACAGGGTGCACCGCTATGTCACAGGACTCGATGATCACTTGGCTGAGAGTTGCTCGGGGGTGGCTCTTCAGCCGGGCATGGACATTGCCCGCATGCAGGCACATGCACTTGGGTGTGAGGAACGCAGGGGCCGACGGATCGACAGGTATCAGCAGAAGAGGGCTATGACAGCAGGATCCTCTGGTAGTTTTATGGGTAGACAACCCCAGCAGCAGACCAGATTTGCACCACAGCCGGCCCAGAGCGCTCCTCCACCATCTTCGGGCGCATGAGTATTCGGGGCGGGACGGGTTCCGTGGCTTACGGTTTCCAGAGGACGAGTTCCGGTCGATGAGGCCACCTATGCCTCGGTGTGGTCGATGTGGTGATTACCATTATAGAAGTATCGTGTTCCTCCGGAGCTTGTTACTCGTGGCGGCGGGCCATTTGAAGAGAGATTGTCCACCGAGGCGGCGGAAATGCTATGGCTCACCAGGCCCGATTCTTTGGGTCTTCATCTTGATTGTTATGCGCCCAGGCGGGGTGTTCACGGCCAGCAGCCGCGGCGGGTCGTGGCGGGGTTCTAGTTCCAGGTCCTCGAACCGCGTCTATGTTATGTCGATCGTCGAGACCGAGGCGTCACCTGATGTCGTCACAGGTACATTATTGGTTTCTTGCTGTGATGTATATGCTTTGATAGATCCGGGTTCTACCTTGTCCTATATATCTCCTCATATTCTTTGGTAGAATAGGGATAGAGCCCGAGTCCATAGAATCTTTTGAGGTGGCTCTGCACGGTAGGTGCTTCGGTGTTAGCTGAGCGGGTATATAAGGCTTGCCCAGTGACTATAGATGGTCGTCAGACTCTAGCTGACTTGATAGAGTTGGATATGACAGACTTCGATGTGATTATGGGTATGGATTGGCTAGCGTCTTGCTATGCCAATGTGGACTGCAGAGAGGTTAGTTCGGTTCGGTTTCTGGAGAGCCGGTTATCGAGTGGAAGGGGAATACTGCATCGCCGAGGGGTAGGTTTATTTCTTACCTCAAGGCTAGGAAGATGGTACGGAAGGGGTATATTTACCATTTGGTTCGGGTATTCGATACTGAGGCTGAGATACCGGACCTTGATCGGGCCCGTTGTTAGAGAGTTTCGGGCGTATTCCAGCACGAGCTTAGGGTATCCTCCCGAGAGGAGATTGAGTTATGCATCGATTTGACGACAGACACACGACCGATATCTATTACGCCATACAGATGGCACTGCCGAGTTGAAGGAATTGAAGGACCGGTGAAAGATTTCTTTGGAGAAAGGCTTTATTAGGCCGAGTGTTTCTCCTTGGGGCGCCATGTTATTTGTAAAGAAGAAGGATGGGAAATCGCGTATGTGTATTGATTACTGCGGTGAACAAGGTAACTATCAAGAACAGTATCCTCCCGAGATTGACGATTTGTTTGACCATTCTGGGGTGCAAAGTGTTTTCAAGATAGACTGCGGTGCAGTTATCATCAGTCGAGTTAGAGAGATAGATATCCCAAAGATCGCATTCGGCCCGGTATGGGCACTATGAGTTCGGTGATGTCTTTCGGGTTGACAACGCCCCGGTATTCATGGATTTGATGAATAGGGTGTTCAGGCCATTCTTGGATATGTCCGTTATAGTGTTTATTGATGATATCTTGGTGTATTCGCGCACAGAGCAGGAGCATACAGATCATTTGAGGGCGGTATTAGAGTCCTCCGAGACCGCGATTGTATGCCAAGTTCTCGAAGTCGAGTTACGGTTGGCGTCGCTGGCTTTCTTAGGACATGTTATCGGGCCGATGGTATTCGGGTTGATACGGCAAGATTGAAGCGGTCGAGACTTGCCTGCACTCCACTACCCGACGGAGGTGCGCAACTTTTTGGGCCTTGCAGGTTACTATCGGAGGCTTGTAGAAAAGTTTGCTTCTATTTCAGCTGTTATACCCCGTATTCTCAGGGTATGTATGCGAGGACGTACGTACGAGAGCACGACAGAAAATTGGAAAGGAAGAAAGAGGTGATTTTTTCCACGGAAAAAGTTTAGGTTTTGTAAAGAAAAATGTTCGTTGATCGGAATTGGGTTCCCAATTTGGAATTTGGGCTTCTTTGATTATATTAGAATTATGGAATTTTATTTTCGAAATGGTCACGTGGGGCCCACGAGAAATTTACGGTTTGTGGGCCCACTTTGTTTTCGAGATTTTGGCCATTGTGGATATTTTGGAAGATGTTTTATTTTGGGCCATTAGGAGGGTGACACGTGTCACCCCGCCAGTGGCTTGCCGAATTGACATTTGTGCACAACACCGTTAGAGTCGTTTTCGGCGAAGCGTTTACATAACTTGCGAGGGGAAAATTCCGGCTATGTCGTTTTGTATTTTTGCGGATTTTTCCGAGCGGCGGAACATTTTGGACCAACGGGAGGGTGACATGTGTCACCCTCACATTGGAAGCAAGTGGGCGGTTTGGCCTTGGACGTTTAGGGTGTCAAGTGGGAAGATATTTTTGGTAGATATTTGTGAGGGTTTTAAGGAGTAGGGACTAGGGTGCACTTGGCTTGATCTTGGCCTTACACTTGCCTTGCACATGGCTTGATCTTGGCCATTGGTTGGCCTTTGGTTTGGCTATAAATACCCCTCCCTTGTGAAGACTTATTCATTCACTCCTCACTTTGTCTAAGTCTTGAAATCCCTCCCCTCCCTCTTGTGGCTCTCGTCCCAAGCCTCTCCTCCTCCTCCTTGTGGCCTTTGGGTAGAGAAGGTCCCTCTCCCTTTTTGTGGTGCCCTGGCCGAGAGTAACCCACAAGCTTAGTTGTGCTAGTCGAAATACTACCCCCTTGGTGAAATGTATTCTACAAGTATTGTTGTAATGCCCAAAATACTTTAGCCAAATACCTTGTAGTACTCTCCAAGGTACCCTCTATCGTAGAACCCGAAAATACGATTATACTTTCCTTTAGCCACTAAACGAAACCCTAAGGAAAATCTTCACCCGTTGTTGAAGTATTAAGTAGAAGTTGTGTAGACACTTCTAAGGGTTTCTGAGCGTTTTGGAGCGCATGAGTAGGAGCTAAACCTTGTTGAGAGCGACTTATAACTTGGATAATTTTGGGCTTATCGAGGTAAATATCTTGACCTTCTATTGTAATTGGAAATTACATGTTGTTGGAATATATAGTTGAAGTATACTATATATAGAATTGAACATATAGTTGTCGGCAATGTCTTTTGACTTAAGCTGAATTTAAATAAAGAGAAGCGAAGCTGTAATTACATAGGTGTATTTGTATTGAGACTTGTGTAGCATTATCGTGGGTAGAATTGTACACGTCCAGGTTAGGCGCAAACCCCTCCGGTTGGCTTCGTAGCCGCCTTGATAGAGAGGAGATTAACGCCAAGTGGCGGGAGGTGTCGCCGAATTTTCTATAGAATATTCTACGTTGAGATCTAGAATGTTAATAGGCGCCTTGTGGCCTCTATAGGTGAAGTACTCGTATGGCGAGATCTACTTGACTTAAGGAGTAGCCGACGGTTTGAGGTACTTGGAGCGTTTTGCTATTAGTCGATAATCGTCGCGAGGTATGTGAACCTCTTCCTATCTCTTCTAGCATGATATGTGTGAACTATGTAGTACGGTAGACGTACATGTGCTAAATGTATTTGATTGGTTTAAAACATAAAGTGTTATAACGGCTTTATGGGAAGTCGGTTATAATAGCTTTATGTGGATAAGCAAATACCTTGTGGTTTTTAAAAGGTAACTGATTTGAATAATAACTGGCTTGATATGTGTTAATAAAGAACTTGAAGTATTTCAAAAGATTTATGAATCGTTTTGAAAGAATGAGTAGTACTTGGGTTTTGAAAGCTTAAGAGTTATACTAGCTTTATGGGAAGTTAGGTATAACGGCTTAAGAACGTTTTACTGATTTCGGAAATCAGAATGTGTATCGACAAACCACTGCAGCGTTAATAAAAGGAAAATGTATTGACTAATGAAGTATTATTAAAACCAGTAAAAACCTCCATCTGCATAGAAGCTAAGATGAGACAAAATGATATTACATTTCCTAGATCATGGCTGCTTAATAAGATTGATTATAAACAAGAATAACCTACTCACATATAAGACATATGTTTCTCAAAACGTTTAAAGGAGAATTATGCTTTAAAGGATTAAAACTATGGACTACGAAACCTTTTCTAAAATGAGGAACTTGAGCATTTGTAATTAGGCAAACCGGAACTTTAGGAAAAGAATGTTGGTACTTGAGTTTAAAAAGAAAGTGTTACGTTTACTTAATAATGTGAATCACTCTAGTTTTATACTACGGTATCGGGTGACTTTTATAAAAGGAATGTATCTCTTTTAAAAGGACTTAACGTATGTAGTACTTTAGGGTTAAAACCCGGACTTTGACATAAAATGAAAGTACCTTGAGTTGTGTGTAACTTGCTTATGCTTATTGTTATGAAACTTGACCATGTTACGTGTGATAGCCTTGTTGTGCAAATCGTGTTCACTCGACTACAGGTTCATCCGAATGTATCTCACTTGATTAGGTTCATCCGAATGTATCTCACTTGATTACCGGTTTCATCCGAATGTATCTCACTGATTACGGTTCATCCGAATGTATTTCACTTGACTACCGTTCATCCGAATGTATTTCACTTGACTATCGGTTCATCCGGAATGTATTTCACCGAGCACCGTTCATCCGGAATGTATTCCACACGCTTCTATATTGGGTCCATAAGATGGGCCGAGACCGTTATCGTATCACATGATTTGTACCTAAATCGCCGGTGAGGAAAGAGTTCCACGCATGAGGATGACTAGAGGCGTGAGTCCACGGCTTGACATGATCGCTATTATGTTGTGAATCGTAGTTTGGTTATCATACATGTCTCCTGCTTTATCTAGACTATTATGATTTCATTTCTGATTTTTACGATTTCACATACTTGGTACTGTTATCGACTCTCGGGGCTGCGTTCATCCGCAGTAGGTACATCGGTCGTGGATCCTCGCCATGGGATCAGCGATTCAGAGTGGGAAGCTCCGTTTCTCGGAGGCTTATCTTTTGGTATGTGTTTCCGAGTTGTAGGTGCTTGTACATTCGGGGTATGGCGGCCTGTCGTCATAGTCGTTGTAAATCTTAAGTGCAGGTCTCGTTGTAGGCGGGGTTGTAAAGGATTAAACTATTCGAGTTTTATGTATATCCGGGCAACCGTTTTGGTTGGCCTGTTTATTATTATATCTCTTGTTTCATGACTCGTGTTTTATTTTTCCGCTGGTTTTCTCTGATGTTGTATCACTAGGGTGCCCGGGGTAAGGCACGATGACGCCCGGTTCGGGCGTTACAAAGTGGTATCGAGCGATTAGTCCTCGGAAAGTGTCTACGCACCGTGTCTAGTAGTCTTGATTATCGGTGTGTTGTGCACCACATCTATAATCGTGAGGCTATAAGACATGTAGGATTGGTTTCTATTCTTCTCCTTCTAAGATCGTGCCTTAGAGCCGAGTTGTAAGTTGGACCCTCCGATGTGTTTCATTTTACCGTTATGCCTCCGCAAAGCGAGTGCCCAGAAGAGCAAGGCGGCCGAGGTGCCGCTAGTGAGATACTGAGGAGTACGAGGGCGCAGCCCTGACAAGACTGAGGTCAGGCTTCGACGGCGGGTTTTGTGGACGCCGCCAGCAGAGTTTAGAGCCGCAGCGGTGGCTGAGACCACAAGACTGAGCCTCGGTCCCACGACCAGGGGCAGGAGATGGGTTACAAGGAGATGGCCCATTCTGGTCGTGGTCGTGGCCGATATGAGGATAGGCCTGATGCACAGCCCAGCCCACTCAAGAGCACCGTAGTTCACCCCCGAGCGGTTTGAGGCTACGTGACTTTTCGAGTTGTAGCCCGCCATGTTCTATGGATCGAGCCGAGGACGACCGAGAGTTTATCCGACAGCCTACGGATCGTGAGAGTGATCGAGCCTCGAGGCGAGTCGGTGGTATTGGTTCGCATCACCGCGTGATACTGCAGCCGATGGTTTGATTCGCGTGAGCTGTCCGGGAAGAGCATGCACTTCCACCGTATGGGACGAGTTCTCAAGGGCTTTTCTTGCACATTTCTTGCCCCCACAGATGAGAGGGCTCGGCCGGCAGATTTTTGACGTTGGCGGGGCGGGCGGACGGTTAGAGAGTACAATGTGGAGTTCGACTCATTAGCTCGGTATCTTCCCGCTGTGGTAGCTGATATGGAGGACAGAGTACACCGCTACGTCACCGGCCTGGACGATTACATGGCAGAGGCTTGTACGGTGTAGCTCTTCACCGGCATGGACATTGCCCGCATACAAGCTCATGCACTAGGTTGTGAGGTACGGAGAGGTCGGGAATGACCGAGATCGCAAAGAGGCCGCAAAGCAGGTCCTTTGGTAACTTTCGAGGCGGACCGCCTCGCCAGCCAGCCTAGTTATGTACCTCCACCAAGATGCAGTGGTCCCCGCGCCGCCGACGCTCAGTGGTATTCGAGCCGGTCGAGCTCCGTGGCTTCCGGTTCACAGATATCACGGGTTCTAGCCAACAGATTCACGCCCTCCGGTGCGATGTGGCAAACATCATCCCGGAATGTCGCTTTTTATCGGTGCTTGTTTCACTGCGGCGTGTGGCCATGTGACGAGAGATCAGGCTTATAGGAGAGGTACCGGCGGCTAGCGCAGCCTCACCGGATCGATGGCGTGTTCATCGCTTTCCTAGCATGCTACGCAGGCGTGGATTTACGATTAAGTGGAGCGGTAGCTTGTGTATATCCTTAACCTCTAGAGGCTTGTATGTTTTGATGTTATGTTAATGTGTTAGGTGTTATGTTCGGATAGCTTTGTGCTAAAATGTGATTTAGGAACCTCGGTTGGGGAAAAGGGTAAGCACAGTGAGGAATGATGAACCTTAGAATATTACAATGAGACCTTAGATGTAAGGTCGTCTTGAGTAAAAGATTCGTTTTATGTTTGACCTTTATCGAGTCGTAGTATCGTGGGTTTTATTTGTGTGATAAGTCCATGGGTAGTGTGAGATGGAAGTGGTAGCTTTCATGATGTGATTTAGCGGATCGCCCGTGTCGAGAACGAGGGTGGACGCGATTGTGGTCGGGTTGAGGACGTGATACGTCAACCCGTGCCCGATAAGGTGGGGTCAGCTCTGGGTGGTCCCGCCGGTGGCAGGTCACGAGGGTGCTAGGCCCAAGTTTTGGTAACCATCGTATGAGTTCGTGGACGCGTTCGACCAGAAGCGGTTCGAAGGCCGAACGGCCTTAAGGAAGTTGAGGTTAGTAAGATGACCAAGTTGGAGGTAGTGACTCGCAGATTTTTGGGAACGGAAGTAATGACCGAAGTTTGGTACGTCTTCGAGAGTTCAAGTGTTCGAGAAGGCACGCGAGTAAGGAAGGAAGAGAACGTGTTATTTCGCGCTGCCGTGGCGATGACAACTTGTTAGAGGAACTTCATCGATATCCGTCTTGAGAAGGAACATACGGGACGAATGTTTCTAAGGAGGGGAGAATGTTATACCCCGTATTCTCAGCGTATGTATGCGAGGACGTACGTACGAGAGCACTACAGACAATTGGAAAGGAAGAAAGAGGTGATTCTTCCACGGAAAAAGTTTAGGTTTTTGTAAAGAAAATGTTCGTTGATGGGAATCGTCCCAGTTTGGAATTTGGGCTTCTTTGATTATATTAGAATTATGGAATTTTATTTTCGAATGGTCACGCTGGGCCCACGAGAAATTTACGCTTTGTGGGGCCCACTTTGTTTTCGATATTTTGGCCATTGTGGATAATTTCGGAAGATTTTTTTTTTTGGGCCATTAGGAGGGTGACACGTGTCACCCCGCCTAGTGGCTTCGCCGAATTGACATTTGTGCACAACACCCTGTTAGAGTCGTTTTCGACTAAACGTTTTACATAACTTGCGAGGAAAATTCCGCTATGTCGTTTTGTATTTTTGCGGATTTTTCCGAGCGCGAACATTTTGGACCAACGGAGGGTGATACGTGTCACCTCACATTGAAGCAAGTGGGCGGTTTGGCCTTGGACGCTAGGGTGTCAGTGGGAAGATATTTTTGGTAGATATTTGTAGGGTTTTAGGAGTAGGGACTAGGTGCACTTGGCTTGATCTTGCCTTACACTTGCCTTGCACATGGCTTGATCTTGCCATTGGTTGGCCTTTGGTTTGGCTATAAATACCTCTCCTTGTGAAGACTTATTCATTCACTCCTCACTTTGTCTAAGTCTTGAAATCCCTCCTCCTCTTGTGGCTCTCGTCCTAAGCCTCTCCTCCCTCCTCCTTGTGGCCTTTGGCGAGAAGCGGTCCCTCTCCCCTTTGTGGTGCCCCAGCCGAGAGTAACCCCCTGCCTAGTTGTGCTAGTCGAAATACTACCCCCTGGTGGAAATGTATTCTACAAGTATTGTTGTAATGCCCAAAATACTTTAGCCAAATACCTTGTAGTACTCTCCAAGGTACCTCTATACGTAGAACCCTAAAATACGATTATACTTTCCTTTAGCCACTAAACGAAACCACTAAGGAAAATCTTCACCCGTTGTTGAAGTATTAAGTGTAAGTTGTGTAGACACTTCAGGGGTTTCTTGGAGCGTTTGAGCGCGAGTAGGAGCTAAACCTTGTTCGTGAGCGACTTATAACTTGGATAATTTTGGGCTTATCGAGGTAAATATCTTGACCTTCTATTGTAATTGGAAATTACATGTTGTTGGAATATATAGTTGAAGTATACTATATATAGAATTGAACATATACAGCGGCAATGTCTTTTGACTTAAGCTGAATTTAAATAAAGAGAATCGAATCGTAATTACATAGGATCAGACACAAGAGACTTGTGTAGCATTATCGCTGGTAGAATTGTACACGTCCGTTAGGCGCAAACCCCCGTCGTTGGTAGCCTACTGATAGAGAGAGATTAACGCCGCGGTGTGGGAGGTGCCGAATTTTCTATGTAATATTCTACGTTGAGATCTAGAATGTTAATAGGCGCCAGTGGCCTCTATAGGTTGAAGTACTACGTATGGCGTGATCTACTTGACTTAAGGAGTAGCCGACGGTTTGAGGTACTTGGAGCGTTTTGCTATTAGTCGATAATCGTCGCGAGGTATGTGAACCTCTTCCTATCTCTTCTAGCATGATATGTGTGAACTATGTAGTACGGTAGACGTACGTGCTAAATGTATTTGATTGGTTTAAACATAAAGTGTTATAACGCTTTACGGAAGTCGGTTATAATAGCTTTACGTGGATAAGCAAATACCTTGTGGTTTTTAAAAGGTAAATCGATTTGAATAATAATCGCTTGATATGTGTTAATAAAGAACTTGAAGTATTTCAAAAGATTTATGAATCGCTTTGAAAGAATGAGTAGTACTTGGTTTTGAAAGCTAAGAGTTATACTAGCTTTATGGGAAGTTAGGTATAACGGCTTAAGAACGCTTTCTTGATTTGGAAATCGAACGTGTATCGACAAACCACCGCAAATGTTAATAAAAGGAAAATGTATTGACTAATGAAGTATTATTAAAACCAAGAGAAACCTCCATCCGCATAGAAGCTAAGATGAGACAAAATGATATTACATTTCCTAGATCATGGTCGCTTAATAAGATTGATTATAAACAAGAATAACCTACTCACATATAATACATATGTTTCTCAAAACGTTTAAAGGAGAATTATGCTTTAAAGGATTAAAACTATGGACTACTGAAACCTTTTCTAAAATGAGGAACTTGAGCATTTGTAATTAGGCAAACCGGAACTTTAGGAAAAGAATGTTGGTACTTGAGTTTAAAAAGAAAGTGTTCTGGTTTACTTAATAATGTGAATCACTCTAGTTTTATACTACGGTATCGTGACTTTTATAAAAGGAATGTATCTCTTTAAAAGGACTTAACGTATGTAGTACTTTAGGTTAAAACCCGGACTTTGACATAAAATGAAAGTACCTTGAGTTGTGTGTAACTTGCTTATGCTTATTGTTATGAAACTTGACCACGTTACGTGTGATAGCCTTGTTGTGCAAGTACTGTGTTCACTCGACTACCGGGTCATCCGGGAATGTATCTCACTTGATTACCGGTTCATCCGGGAATGTATCTCACTTGATTACCGGTTCATCCGGGAATGTATCTCACTTGATTACCGGTTCATCCGGGAATGTATTTCACTTGACTACCGGTTCATCCGGGAATGTATTTCACTTGACTACCGGTTCATCCGGGAATGTATTTCACTTGACTACCGTTTCATCCGGTAATGTATTCCACACGTTTCTATATTGGGTCCATAAGATGGGCCGAGACCTATTATACGTATCACATGATTTGTACCTGATCGCTGGCGGTGAGGAAAGAGTTCCACGTACGGCGGATGACTAGAGGCGTGAGTCCCCGCTCGACATGATCGCTATTATGTTGTGGAATCGTAGTTTGGTTATCATACATGTCTCCCGCTTTATCTAGACTATTATGATTTCATTTACGTGATTTTTACGCTTTCACATACTTGGTACATTGCATCGACCTCCGGGGCTGCGTTCATGCCGCAGTAGAGGTACATCGGTCGTGGATCCTCGCCATGGGATCACGTCAACAGATGGGAAGCTCCGCTTTCTCGGAGGCTTATCTTTTGGTATGTGTTTCCGAGTTGTAGGTGCTTGTACATTCGTGGTATGGCGGGCCCCGTCCCGTCATAGTCTGTAAATCTTGCAGGTCAGTAGTACCGGCGGTGGTTGTAAAGGATTAAACTGCTCGTGTTTTATGTATATACCAAGGCAACCGCTTTTGGTTGCCTGCTTATTATTATATCTCTTGTTTCATGACTCGTGTTTTATTTTCCGCTGGTTTTCTCGATGTTGTATCACTAGGTGCCCGGTAAGGCACCAAGAACGGCCCGGTTCGGCGTTACATCAAGACTTTGACTGTCGACTCGTAAGGCGCTATGTTCGCGATCGGATACTTGTGAGAAAGTTTCCGTTGCTAAAGGAGAAGTTGACGATCGCCCAGATTCTTACTCTTCCGCAGGCTTAGATGGATATGTAGTTTATTGTGACGCGCCGTGTCGGGCTTGGAGTGCGTCTTGATGCAAAGACGGCAAGGTTATAGCTTATGATCTCGACGGCTTAGAAAGCATGAGAAGAACTATCCCACACATGACTTGAGTTAGCAGTTGATTCATGCCTTCAAGATCCTGAGACATTATTTATATGGAGTACATGTGGACATTTACACGCACCACAAGAGTCTCCAGACATCTTCACCGTAGGAGTCGAACTTGCGGCGAGACGGTGGTTGAAGCTACTTAAGGATTACGATGTTGATATTCTGTACCACCCAGGGAAGGCCAATGTAGTTGCAGATGCCCTTAGTCGCAGATCGATGGGTAGTCTGTCTGTTGTTCAGCCAGAGAAAAGGGATATGGTCTGAGAGTTAAATCAGCTAGCGAGCCTTGGGGTTCGTTTGGTTGATTCTGTTAGTGACGGAATTCGGGTTCGAGAGGTTGCCAAGTCTTCCATCGTCGAGGAGGTGAAGAGGCTACAGTTTGAGGATCCGATTTTGGTACGGTACCAAGATGCAGCTCTCCAGAAGGAGAAGAGTCTATTTGAGGTAGCGCCTGATGGGGTACTAAGATTTGAGGGCCGGTTGTGTGTTCCCGATGTGATAAGACTTCGTCAGCAGATTCTAAGGGAGACACACAGTGCTCGTTATTCCATTCATCCGGGGTCGACTAAGATGTATTATGATCTCAGATGCGTGTATTGGTGGGATGGCCTAAAGAGGGACGTTGCGGAGTTCGTGGCACGCGTCTCGAATTGTCGCAGAGTTAAGATTGAGCACCGTAAGCCCGGTGGTCATTGCAGCTATTGATATTCCGACTTGGAAGTGGGAGGTGAAAAATATGGATTTTATTACAGGGCTACCTACCACTCAGAGGAAGCATGATTCCATTTGGGTGATTGTCGACAGGCTGACGAAGTCAGCCCATTTCCTTCCGGTCAGAACGACGTTCTCAGCTGAGGACTACGCCAGATTATACATTAGAGAGATTGTGAGACTGCACGGAGTCCCAGTGTCGAGTATATCAGATAGAGGAGCCCAATTTCGCTAACTTCGAGGTCTTTTCGTGGCGGATTAGGGACACAGTGAGTCTCGGAAGATCGCATTTCACCTCGACCGACGGACAGTCGAGCGCACTATCCGCATACACTCGAGGATATGCCGCGGGCTTGTGTTATTGATTTGTGGGTAGCTGGAGGATCATTTTCCTCTGTGGAGTTTGCTTACAACAACACTACCATTCCAAGATTCGACGACGCCTTATGAGGCCTTATACGAGAGGAAGTACAGGTCACCGATAGGCTGGTTCGAGGTGGGAGAAGTTCAGTTAGTCGGCCCAGACTTAGTTCAGCAGGCAGTGGATAAGGTGAAACTTATCCAGGAGCGGTTGTTGGCAGCTCAGTCAGAAGTCGATGCAGATCATCGCGCGACACTTGGAATTTGAGATAGATGATTGGGTTTTTCTAAAGTATCGCCCGGCGGCGTGATGAGATTTGGAAAGAAGGAAGCTTAGCCCAAGGTACATTGGGCGTATCAGACGATTGTCCGTAGGCGTGGTTGCCTATGCGTTAGATCTACCGTCCGATTGGAGGCTACATCCATTTTCCATGTGTCCATGTTGCGAAATGTATCGAGATCCATCTGAGTGCACCCGGTTCATGATGTCCAAGTGACTGAGGAGTTATCGTATGAGGAGAGTCCCATAGCGATACTCGATCGACAGGTTAGGCGACTTCGGACGAAGGACGTGGCTTCCGTCAAGGTCTTATGGCGGAACGAGAACAGGGAGGAAATGACGTGGGAAGCAGAGGATGACATGATGAAGAAGTATCCTCACTTATTCCCTACACCTCCAGGTAACCCACTCCCTTGCTTGTTAGTTTTGATTTAGCAATTGTGCGTAAGTATTGTGTGGCCGTGTGGAGCGTCTTTATTTGCAAAAGAGTAGTTAAGAGCGTCTACGTCAATTTGTGATTCAAGTAAGCCTAGAAGGAACATTCGGGACGAATGTTTCGGGGAGAATGTTC
This sequence comes from Przewalskia tangutica, assembly GCA_029844215.1. NCBI lineage: Eukaryota > Viridiplantae > Streptophyta > Magnoliopsida > Solanales > Solanaceae > Przewalskia > Przewalskia tangutica. Next base: position 57,713,356 of record CM056722.1, on the reverse strand, counting down.
TACCCCGTGGTTCGTCCGACCGCGGTCGTGGTTTCAGCGCGCTGCGCCAGAGGCGTGGCGCGCGCCAAGACGGTGATTGTAGGCCGCGCGCCGAAGACGTGCCGCGCGCCGAAGATCGAGGGTCGCTGAAGTTTCAGCCGCGCGCCGGAAGCGTGGTCGCGGCGCCGAAAGTCCCGAGTCCGCAGAGTTGCAGCCGCGCGCCATCGCAGGCCGCGCCGAGGCGGGAAATCTGGCGGAAAAACTTAGGAAAATCTGATCTTTACTTTTAAAAGGGCATGGTTGGGTGACAAGTGTCCCCCCCCCCCTCTCATGTCGTCATGCCTGATATTGACCAAGTCTTAAAGACTTGGTCATCTTTCATTTCTCTCTTAGAAAAGCTCCTCCTTCTCTCTTAAATTATTTTCAAGCTCCTCCTTCTTTCTAAAACTCTAAGAGGTATTCTAGCCTTAGGAAAAATCTGAAAAAGTAAAAGGCAAGAAGGAAGCTTGTGGCTAGCTTGTGAAGGTTGTTGTGGTGGTGTTCTTGGAATAGAAGCTAGCAAATTGTTGGATAAATTTGGCTAAAGCTCTAAGGTAATGATTCTTCCTCTACTATTAGTTTTTAGTGTTGCATGTTAAGAAGAAAGTACTTGTGGTAGTAAATAATGCTATTAGAGTCATTGCATGCAAGAAATGTGGGTTGGGTATGAAGGTTTTGGCTAAAGAGATATTATGAGCATGTTGTAGCCTACTAACTACTTTAGAATCGTTAAGTGTAATATTATAACTTATGGGGCAGAATTTTACACACCCAAGATTAGGTGTGTAATCCCCTTTGTGTTGGTTTGGATGTTGGGCCTTAAGGAGGCGTTTGAGTGTTGAAAATCGGCCTTTGAAAAAGGTGGCAAAGTGAGTAGAAACAAAGGAAATGCTGCCCAATTTTCCTTAGGAATTGGTAACTTAAATTTGGAATTTCTACATTGAAATTGGAGGTTAATAAACGCACTATGGTTATTATAGGTTGACATATTACTTATGTAGTTGGACTTAGCAAGTGGATTTTGACCAAAGAGGTATGTAGAGCTTTCCTATCTCTTGAGCATGAATAGTTGTATCTATGTAGTGCGGTATAATGCACAAGATTTGATAATCTACACTTGTTTTAAAGTATATGATACTTGTTTCATTTCAAAAGTATAAGTCCCTTGGGTTGAGGGAAAATGTATTTGACAAAGGGATAACGCTAATATAAGGACTTTATGGAAAGTTGGTTATATTAGTTTTCTTGAAAGGTTCACAAAGAAAGGTTTACTCTAATTAAAACAAGTACGGGTAAAGGATTTGAAAATAAGAAAGGTGAATTGATTTTTAGGCATTGGTTGTCTAAGGTTTCAAGGAAATGAAGTCACTTGATTTAGAAGCTTATTATAATTCTAAAAGGGAATGTGACTTGTTTTGAAAAGAAATTGTAACTTGATACTATGGTGATTAGTATCTTGGAATTTTTGTATAAAAATGAGCTATTTCTTAAAAGGTTAGAAGTACATGGTACTTGGGTTAAATTCCCGGATTTCTATTAAAAGACATGTTAGTGCCTTAGGTATACTAAAATGAGAGGATATATATTAATAATGTTAATAAGAAGTTAGGGGATTTCTTAACTTGCTTATGTTATGATATGATAGGCCGGTAGTGCTTATGTTATGATATGATAGGCCGGTAGTACTTATGTATGATAGCCGGATGAGCTATGTTATATATATTATTACTGTAAACCCGGGTTATTCTTGTTATTTCCTGTGGACAGACTGACACGATGGGTGGCCCACGGGTATGCTCCAATAGGATGGATTACTACTTATGCCATGGATTTGCTACCCATGATGCGAGTGCGGCGTTTGTACTCATGCGGATCCGGTCCACAGGATCCATGCGGGTGAAATAGTCTCATGCGAGTACGGCGATGGTACTCATGCGGGTCCACAGGATCCATGCGGGTGAAATAGTCCCATGCGGGTGAAATAGTCCCATGACGAGGCGGATGACCTCATGCGGGTCCACAGGACCTATGCGGGTGAAATAGTCTCAAGAGTAGGATTGCTTAATGATACTACGGGGCGAGGTACCTGCTTTGATCATGAAGCTTCCTATTTTTATGCAGATATATATATACATTTGTTGCTCTCATTGTTAGTAAGGCACGCAAAGTAAACCGATTTTCGTTTATGACTCACTATTTTTGACTTATGATATTACTACGCATTTTCCGCTTACATACTTGGTACGTTGTAATCGACTTCTTCCTGGGGTTGCGTCATGCCGCAGGTGGTAAGCGGTGTGGATCCTCGTTCTTAGGATCACTATTCCGGTGTCAGAAGCTCCATTTCTCCGGAAGTTTGTTTATTGGTACGGACATTCCCTGATGCTATAGGTATTTTGTACATTCAGGGGTATGGCGGGCCTCATCCACGCTTGTTATCTTTAAGGTCCGTGGTTACATTTATGTTTTGGGCTCTAAGAACCGCTTGTACTACTATACTTTGTTTAAGTATGTTTTATGGAAGGCGACTTTTTATCTACCGGTGATGTTTACCCTTTTTATAAGTTATGTGTTATGTATGTTCCGCTGCTATTCTCTGACATATACCGACAGTACCGGTAGGTACCGCCGCGCCCCGGTTGGGTCGTGACAGTAGTCTCCCAAGCTTCTTTCTGCCTGGACTTGAACTCTCTCCTCGATATCTATAGGTATTCTCCGATGCATTCTTTGATTAGGCTGATGATCGCCTAATCCCTCATTCATATCATTATTGTTTTGTGCGCCTTCCATCTCTTTTACAACTGAAATCCGTTGGTTCCTTCTGTTCTCTTTACAGGTTTTCTCAATCTCTGGATTGAAGGGAACAAGAGTGTCTGCTCCTCTTCTCCTTCGCATAAACTGATTTCCTGAAACAGATCAAAAACAGACAAACAGATCACGGCAACTGGTTCTCACAAAATAAGTAGAAACGTAATAAATAAATAAAAATAAAAAATAAAAAAATAAAAACCAAATTAGAAATTAAAAATAGATAAAATTGATATTGAACTATGCATAATCCCCGGCAACGACGCCAAAAACTTGATGCGCGATTTAATGCACACACTTTAACGCAAGTGCACGTTATCGTGACAAGTAATATAGTCTAGGTAAGACCGAATATCGTCCTCAAGGATTAGTGTTCAAGTACCAACTTCTATTCTTTGTTATCTATTTGGTGACCGATATTTGAGTTTGTTGATTATAACTAACAATTATAAAGGCTAATTAACTAAGTGTTTACTTCAGTGATGATGGAAATAGGGCTTCCAAGTCGCCTCAACTATCCGCTTATATTACTCATTAATGCAATAAATTATGGTTCTTCTTCTTCGAGATAGCGGGTTTACTAATCCGCTTTATACTCCGTTAAGGCTATATAAACACTCAACCCCAGAGCGCCCTTTCTACCTTTCTGATAAGGATGACTACAGGAGGATTAAGAACAAAAACTTTGTTAACGTTTACGCAAGTAATTTAGGTATTTAAACCCCCGTTAACGCTACACAAGTAATTGAGGTATTTTCATCCCCAATTCGACCTATGATTACCCTAACTACAGCATAGTCACAACCTCCTCCTTTCGAAGTTTGATTAGAAATCATATAAATAATGATAATTAATGATCAAGTAATTACCAAGCATTCAAAACACTATTGGATAAATCTCAACAATAAGAAGAACAACCATAAACATGTATTAACTCATAAAATAAGGTTCAAGTGAATTGACATGGAAAGCCCTATATTAGAATTAGTTCCTAGTCATTGACATGACAAGAACTAATTCAATATCCAACATAAAAACTGAAATAAAGTAAAAGAAAGAAAGAAAATTACAAGAGAATGGTCTCCAATCTTGAACTCCAAGATGTGTTGTGTTTGCGCAAGAAAGGGAACCCTTGAAAACTGCCTAGGGTTCTCTTTTTATAGCTTCAAAACCGCCCTTAAGGTTTTCCTTCAGGCCTGACCCATAAAATCGTCAAAAACCTGATTTTTCCCGCGTCGACGTCGCGACCCTGCTACTGGCGCCGCGGCGCCGGAAGTTCTGAAACTCTCTGATGATGAGGCACCGCGACTCTGCCGCTCTGCTGTCTGGAGGCGCCGCGACGCTGAAACTTCTGAAGGCCTCTGGATATTGGGCGTCGGGCCCTGTTGGCTGGAGGCGTCGCGGCGCTGCAACGGTGTCTCTGCCTGGTTCGCCACTTTCTCACATTTTAAGCTCTGGAACCTCCACTTTTGCCCTCTTTTCGCTCCTTTTCCGCCAAAGAGCCATTTTAACCAATTTGACTCAAAAGAAAGAAAATATATCCTAAGACGACACGTATTTGTACAAAAAGGGACAAAAGACTCACTAGAAACGACTCAAAAAGTGTATATAAAATACACCGATCACTCTGTCTCTAAGACCTTGATTACTTTCATGATCTGCTGCAACTGTCGAATAAACTCCTGAGGATCATCCTCAGTCCTCGACCCATAGAACTCTGGTGGTCTGCAACTCAAAAAGTCCCGAAGTCTCAAGCTATCAGATCTGGGGTGAACTACGGGTACAACCAGAACCACCGGCTCCTGTCTGTCCTCATACCTCGCCACGATCCTAGCTAGTAACTGGGCCATCTCCTTGTAATCCATATCCTCTGCTCCTGGTCGTGGAGCTGGAGGCTCAGATATCATGGCCTCAGTAGAAACTGTTGCCGCTACGCTAAACTCTGCTGGGGCTGGCGGCGTCGCAGATCTCGTCGTCTGTAGCACCACCCCAGGTAAAGACTGGGCCTGTGCCCCGGTAACACTCTGTGCTCTACTCGCAGCTCCCTCTGCTGCCTTGCCCCTCTGGGCCCTGGTTGCCTTGCCTACGAGGCATAACTGGTAAAAAGAATACGTTGGAGGGAGTCCAACTTATAACACAGCTCTAAGGCACGATCTCAGAGTGAGAAGAATGGAAACCAATCCTAAATATCCTGCAGCCTCCTGATTATTGTTGTGGTGCACAACACACCGATAATCAAGACTCTACTAGATACGGTCTGTAGACATTTTCCGAGGATTAACTGCTCTGATACCACTTTTTTCACGACCGACCTGCCCGCGATCGTGCCTTACCCTGCACCCTAGTGATAATACATCGTAGAAAAACCAATGGAAATAAAATCATAGACATGAAACAACATAAAATAAGAAACAAAGCTAACCAAACCGTTACCTTCTCGCATATATATAAAAACTTGAATAGCTACATCCTTTACAAACCCCGCCACAACAAAGATTACAGACCTCTAAGAATTTTATAACAACAACGACGGGACAGGGCCCCGCCATACCCCTGAATGTACAAGAACCTACAATCTCAGGGAATCATACCAAAAGATAAGCCTCCGGAGAAATGGAGCTTCCTAAAATGCTGAACTGTGATCCTATGAGTGAGGATCAACAACTGGTGTACCTCTACCTGCGGCATGAACGCATCCCCCCGAAGGAGGTCAGTACAACAGGTACCAAGTATGTGAAATCAAAATATCAGAATGAAATCATAATAGTCTATATAAAGCAGGACACATGTATGATAACCAAACTACAGTACACAACATATAAGCAGTCATCTCAAGTCAGGGACTCACGCCCTCAAAGTCATCACTCAAATATAACCATGGGTCTCACGCCCACAATATCAATCATGCCCGTGGAATTCCTTCCTCACTGCCGGCAGTCTATGATATAACAACACCAAGGAGTACACATGAACACCAGGTCCCACCTGTGTCATAAGAACCGTACGGGGCAAGTACGAAGGCATAGCCAACTACCAGAACCTACCGTACCAACAATGCTATAAAACTGTATCGCGAGGTCTTTCTAGACCCGAATGATCGGCCGGGCCATTCGCCTCGATTATCAGTCGCGTCTAACCCTGGAACTCCCGCAGTTCCGCATAGGCCACCTGGGCCCGCATGAGGTACTCCTCGCATCGGGGGTAGCTAACCCGCGGCATCATCCTGGACTCCCGCAATCCGCATGGCCACATGGACCGCATGAGGTATTCCTCGCATCGGCGTAACACACCCGGAGTGATTCCTGGAACTCCCGCAATTCCGCATATGCCACCTGGGCCCGCATGAGGTATTCCTCGCATCGGGGGTAGCTAACCCGCGGCAACATAACAAGTCAGGGGGGTATGTGATGTAATACAAGCGCAACCGGCTTATCGTAAACAACATAAGCACAACAAGAAAACCCCCTTCACATAAAAGTCCCAAGATACTAACTCCCGTAGTATCCTGGCATGTTTACTTATCAAACCAACAAGAAATTATTACAAGGCTATCACAAGCAAAACATAGGCAAGTTACTCACACAAGGTACTTTTATTTCATGTCAACAAATTCGGGTTTTAACCCCAAAGTACTAGATACTTCAACTCTCTTAAAAAGAACCCTTTTTAAGTACAAAATCACGCGATACTAATACCCGTAGTATCATTCATAGAGTAACTATCATTTTAAGTAAATCAAACAACATCATGCCTTCTTTTTAAACCAAAACAAGACAATACCATGCCTTCCTTTAAAACAAAGACACTTCTCCTTTTTAAAGTAAAGTAGAAATATACTTTTTAAACCAAGTGTCTTACTCTTTTCAAAACAAGTAACCTATACCTTTAAATCAAGTTACTTCTCCTTTCCAAAATTAAGTTGTTTATAAGTCAAGTCTCTTTACTTTCAAAAATCAGTCTCATAATCTTTAAATCATATCTCATATCTTTTTAGGAAACCAACCTCCAACTTTTAAAATGTCAAGTTATCATTTTAAATCCAATAATAAAACCATTCTTTTGTTTTCATAAAGTCGTTATAACTAACTTCCCATAAAGCTATTATAACACTTTATGTTTTTAAACCAACCAATGACAACTATTCTCATTTCCGAAATCAAGATAACTTCATTCTTTAAAAGACCACGCACCCATTACTCACGAATGAGGTTTTACAACTTTTTAACATAATTCAAGTCCTTAATATTTCATAACAAGTCACTTAACTTTAGAATCAAGTCAAGGACACAAAAGGAAAATCAAATTCCTTTAACACACGTGCGTCTACCGCATTATATATATTTCACAAATATCATGCTCAAGAGAATAGGAAGAATCACATACCTCTTCGGCTTAATCCACAAGCCAAGTCGAGTATGCCGCGCGCAGAATATCCACCTATAACAATCACAATACATCTATCAACTTCTAGACTTCTTCGTAGAATATTCTAAGTATACCGTTCCTTATTCTACGGAAAATTGGGCAGCACCTCCCCCCCGCAACCACAAAAATATCCTTCTATAACAAGACCCGCTATCAAGCCAACAACTCCAAGGGGATTTACACGCCTACCCGGACGTGTACAATTCTGCCCCACAATAATACTACATAAGTCTACTGTAAATACAGTCCAATGTAAATACAGTTCAATTCTTTTTAATCATTCTTCCATATATCTTATACTCACTTATAAACTACTACAATATGTAACCTCCAATTACAATAGAAGGACATAGATCATTACCTCGATAAGCCCAAAATTATCCAAGATTTAAGTCGATCCTGAGCAACGTTTAGCTCCTATTCCTTACGCTCCAATCTGCTCCAAGCAACCCTTAGAAGTTTCTAAGCAACTTCTCTTAACACTTCATCCAAGCTATGAAGATTTTCCTAGGGTTTCATTTTGCGACTAAAGGAATAAAGTAGTATTTTCGGGCTCTTAGTATTGAAATAACTTTGGAATACTACTAGGGATACTAGGCTAAGGTATTTGGGATAACAACAACACTTGAAAAAAAAATCCACAAAGGGGGGGGGGGGGGGTGGTTTGGACGAAATCACAACAAGGGAGGGAGTATATTTTTTTGCCTTAAAAACTCTTAAGTGTGGATGAAATAAGTCTTGCAACTTAAGGGGTATTTATAGGACAATCAATGGCCAAGATCAAAGCAAGTGTGTGGTCTAGATTGGGACATGTGTGTGTGGGTCCCACCCTCCAAATGGCTACACAAAACTTGGGACAAGTGGCTTGCCACTTGTCCACACAAAACGTCCAAGAGCCACTTGTCATACCAATTCGGCCAACATGGCCACATGGGGGTGACACGTGTCGCCCCCCTACTCGTCCAAAATATTTCATCTTCCGAAAATATCCGTAATGCCAAAATCTGAAAATAAAGTGGGCCCCACAAAACCGTAAATTTTCCCCAGTGGGCCCCACGTGACCAATTCCGGAAAATAAAATCCATAATTCTTATAAATTCTTAAAGTCTTAAATACCAAAGTTGAGAATCCAATTCTCAATAATAAACCTTTTTCCTTCACAAAATTCGGAAACTTTTCCGTCGAAAAATCACATTTTTCTTCCTTTTCAATATTAATGTCGTATTCTCGTACGTACGTCCTCACATACATACCCTGGAACTACGGGGTGTAACAACATTTCATTTCCCCCCCAAAACTAAAATTAAACCCTAACCTAAAAAACCCCTATAAAATAAACACTTCCCCCTTTTATTTTGGAGGGAGATCAGCCGAACTACATTTTTTTAGGGACCCTTCCTCTTCATTTGTTAGTTCACCTCAGTCGCACCTCCTTCTCCCAAAAAACTCTCCCCTTTCAATTTTTTAATCTCTCCCACCTTTACCGATACCGCCGCCCTCCGCCGGAGCCCCGAGCTCCGGCTAAACCCACTCTCAGTCGCAACACTCATAAGAACCCCATTTCCCGTCGAACTCCCGTCGACCTCACCACCATCACCCCGTTAACAAGCTGCTCATTGCTCTTTCACCACACTCGCCGGACTCGCCCTCTATCACCATGGCGGCGTCGCTCCGACGTTCTCCGTGGAAGTGACGCCGCCACCCTCGCAACCTTGGTTCGGTTCTATTTATTTTTGGATCCGTGGTATATTGTTGTTTTGTTTAGACTGATTTTTTTTAATCTCGCCGGAGTTTAAAAAACTCCGACGACCTATGTTATGCTTGGCTTTCGAGTCTGTGGCGTATTGTTGTTTTTGGACTGATTTAATTTTTCTTTTTGGGGTATCTCGCCAGAGTTTAACTCCGGCGACTTTAATTCGGCTTTACCGTTGGGGTTTCTCGACTGCTTTGGTTAACCGTATCATTTCTTATTTTTTGTTGTGGTTGGCCGGAATTTTTATTTCGGCTGTGTTTCTGATCTGTTGGCTATTGGGCTGAGATTTCGATCCGGGTCGGGTCTTCTAATCCGGGTCGGGTTTCTGATCTGGCGAATTTCGTTGCTCACTGTTTTGTTGTTTCCATTGTTCCACGGACCAGTTGGCTTGCTGTGTTGCTATGTTGATGTTGTTTCCATCTGTTCGCCGATCATTCTTGTTCACTGGTTTTGCTATTGGCGATTATTATTCGTTGGGTTCTGAATTGATTTTTGACTATTTTGCCCTTTTATTTTATTAAACTGATTTAGAACAAATGCTTCACTGTTGTTTAACTGATTTTGAACAGATACTATGGCCGATGAAAAAGTCATCCATCGATTTTTTAGGCCTCCACAGTTGCAAAGACGAAAATAAAATCTTCTGCTGGGCAATGATGATTTCTTCCACTTACACCGGATGCCAACATGCGCTGGTGGGGCGAATTTTTGCAGCCAGACTTGTTTAGGATGTCCCACTCTTTTTATATATATCTGAGCCCTCCGTAATCAAAGTTATTACTGTTTTGCGCGGATTCGAAGGTTTTATTTATATACAATTATTTCTAACTGTTTGTTCTTGACAGCTTGCGAAGAATGACTTTAAAGTCTAAAGAAGACGAGCCACTCTTCGAAATTTTATTTTTGTTGTTGTTGTTGTATTTAATTTCTATTTTATTTCATTTTGTATTGTAATTTATTGTACTTGTATATTTATTGAAATATTTAGAATAGGCACACTTAGAATTAATAATTAAAAAAAATAGATAAAAATCGGAAACCGCTAGTTTATTTATTTTCTAGGTTCGTCTCAATATTTTCATACATTCTTTTTCCTTAAAGTATATATCTTTCAAAAACATATATTTCTAAAGCATTATAGATGATTAACCTAGGTTTGATCGGATAACCTCAGGTTAGCGGATCTTAAAGGATGTCTAACCCTTTCCCTTAGGATAATAAAAAATCCTAATCTAGAATCTCACTAATTTCGCTGACTATTAAATGGAGATCAATTGCAGTATTTTTATTGCAATAGTTCAAGTGTCCTAATTCACTTAACTAATTAGGTGGCGACTCCTCAAAACAAGCATTTTGCTCCATCCAGGGAACCGAGCCAAAGAGCAACGTTGCGGATACCGTTCTGACCCCAAGGTCAAAAACGGGCGCGACAGCCGCATCAAAGGAACACACTTAAGAATCCAAGAGTGTCCATGGCCATAACGGACAAAACATTAAGAATAACAAAGTAAGGAAAGTTGTTGTGTTAGCACCGTTGACTTGACTTACACTAAACACTAACGGTTCAAGACATCACGCTCACCGCGCAGTAAGTAAGTCTGATGGTATTCAACTAAGGAAGGTTCAAAGCGGAAGCTACCTCTCTTGATGCAACATCGGTCCGCTGAAAGATTGCTAGAAATAGGCACCTTGTGAGTGTGCCAAAATCTCTTTCAAGAGGGAATTGTTGAAAATTTGTTAATGTGGAATAAAGTTTATCCCATTATTTATGACTCGAACAATTGTGGCCCCACACGTCGGAAATGTCGTTTCCACACATGTGCATTCATTGTACCAAGGATCATAAATTTCATTAGTGAAAGAGATATTTGTATGTAAGTAAAATGTTTGAGACATAGAATGATGGACGGTCATTGGCAAAATTATGAGTGTTCCACGTTGCTAAATGAAGGAATAAGTGTGCATCGTGTAAATATAGAATGGGTCGGAAATGTCCGCGGAGCCGAGAAGGGACGCGGCGCCACCACAGAGTAGAGGGCGCTGCAGCTCCAACCCCATTAGGGTTGCAGCACCAGCGAGCCGCGGTGCTAATTCCGGCCTGAGTCACTGGATCAGCGGCGCCTCCGAGGCTCGGTTGCGGCGCTAACCAAGCAGAAAGTCTGAAATGAAAATCTAATTTTTGGAGACGTTTGGACTGCCCTTAATGGCATTATTTCCAGCATTATTCAACCATTATTTTACTGATAAATGGGTGTCATTACATGGGCAATTCATTGTCATTACATGAGTGATTCAATGCCATTAATTGGCATTTGAAGAGGCAAAATCCACTATAAATTGAGGCATTTGGCTCAATTAAACACTTGCAAAACATCTTCTTCCACTCTAACATTCTTTCAATACTCAAAGTTCTTCAAGAGAAACACTTGAGTTTTCTTTGCTCAATTGTGTTAGTAATTGTTTTATATTGGGAGACTATTGCCTAGTAACGTAAAATGATATATACGGGGCAATCTTGTCTTAAAGACATGGTGTCTTCACTCGACTCAGCACAGTTGTAACACTTCCAGATTTAGTGTCTCTTGATTTCAAGTTATCAAGATTTAAAAAGTTTTCTGCAATTGGTACAAAGATTCAAGAACTCAAAAAGTTTGTTGTTTCCACAATTCTTATTTACTACAAGCTGGTTGCTATTGTAATCTTTATTGGTTATCCTTTCGAAACACTTGTAATAGTTATTTACTATTCATGTACTGCTTTATTTCCAACAATTAGTACAACAAAAACGATTCTTATCAATATTGTAATTGTAATAATTGTATGATTTTGTTTATGTTCGTAACTGTTAGATACTAACAATTAAAAGTTAAATCCTCTTCTTAGATTAAGCAATATTGACCTACTTGAATAATAAAACCGGAAACGGACTTCTAATTCCAAATTCGACTCCAATATCAATTTCAATTCTTTCTCTTGAAATAAATAATTTGTTCTTTAAATAATGATAATAGACGAGAAATAGTTTTATATAGGGATACTGTTGGTAAGCATGTGACGTAGGTTGTATAAGAGCCAGCAAGGATTTAGGTAATTGTGATGTTTAAGTCTTCAATCAAGAGGTATGTGCTAGTCTGATTAATCTTTTACTTACATATATATTTTGAGTATTCTTTCGTTATATATCTATGTATAATGTTGCAGTTTTATATCTCATCAGAGTTATGCTATTCTTTCTCTTGAAATACATTATTTGTTCTTTAAATGGTGATAATACACGAGCAAATAGTTTAATCTAGGGATATTGTTGGTAAGCATATGACGCAGGTTGAGTAAGAGTTGTGAGTACAATGGTGGATGCACGAGAATAGTAACTAACTATTACTAGTGTTTCGAAAGGATAAACAATACAAAACAACAGGCTTGAAGCATAACAAGAGTTGTGGCAACAACAAGTTGTTGGATCTTGATCTTCTGTCTTGAATCAGTCTTGGATCTTTGTGTCAATCTCCGAACGCTCTTTGAATCTTGAAAACCTGAAATCAAGAGATACTAAATCTGGTAGCGTTACAACTGTGCTGAGTCGAGTGATATTCACTCTGTCCTTAAGACATTATTGCCCCATATATATCCTTTTATGTTTATGGGCAACTGTCTTCCAAGATAAAACAGCATCAAACAAATGAGCAAAGAAAACTCAAGTGTTTACTAAAGAAGAACATTGAATGTTTGAAAGTATGCTTAGGGACGAAGAATTTCAGAAAATCTGATTGTGGGTGTGTCTCCAATTGAGCCAAAGGCCTCAATATATAGTAGTGTAAGAATGTGAGTTATAATGGTAGTTACAAGAAAATGAGAAGTAATAAATACAAAGATTACAATCTGGAATAAGAACAAGAATGAACTACTACAAATGATTTGTTGAGTCGGGTGTTAGCACCCTGTCTTTAAGACAATATTGCCTCGTATATATTCTTTTATGGTGATTGACAACTTGTCTCCCAAGATAAAACAACAACAAACAATTGAGCAAAGGAAACTCAAATGTTAACTAAAAAGAAGAACTTTTTAAGTGTGTAAAAGAAAGCTAGAGAGGAAGAAATACTCAGAAATTTCTGATTGCAAGTGTGTTCTTCAATTGAGCCGAATGCCACAATTTATAATGTGTGTAAGATGACCTCTCATCTAGCCAACTAATAGAAATCAATGGTCATGTAATGACACTTACTGAGAGGTTATAATTCATCCAAATAATGGATGAATTCAAGTGTCATGTAATGTAGGATCAATGCTCCAAAACCAATCCAAAAGTCAGAAACTTTTCATCTTCCGTCGAGCATTCTGACATCGAAGCTTCGCGGCCCTACCTGGGAGACACCGCGGTGCTTGACTTCCAGTAGCCACCAGACACCAAGGCGCCACGGCCCTTCACGGCTCCGCGGCAATTTCCGACTCGTTTCATCTTTTACACATCACACACTTCTTCCTTCATTTACCAACGTGAAATACTCGTCATTTGGCCAATAATCGTCTATCATTTTATGTCTCAAATATTTTGTTTACGTACCAATATCTCTTTTACTAAGAAAATTTACGATCATTGGTACAACGTGTGCACGTGTGTGGAAATGACGTTTCCGATGTGCGGGTCCCAATTATTCGAGTCATAAATAATTAGATTAACTTTAATTCACGTTAATAAATTTTCAACAAAGAATGCCTCTTCAAGTGCCCATGTAATGGTCATTTAAGTGTCATGTAATGACCACTTAATTCACCAAGTAATGCAGCCAAATAATGGTTGATTTATGGAGGAAAAACTGACATTTCAATGCTCCAAAACGTCCCCATAATCATCCAAACTTTTGGACTTCCGTCGCACGACATCGCCGAAGCACCGCGTGCCGAGGATCGCCTTGTCGCCGCTGCTCAAGTCAGCTACTGCCAACCAAGCGCTGCGGCTCAGCCCCTTGTGCGTCGCCGCGGCCCTTTTCCGACCCGTTTTGAATTTACACTTCGTACACTTCTTCCTTCATTTACCAACGTGGAACATGGGTCATTTAATCAACGATCGTCCATCATTTTATGTCTCAAACGTTTACTCACGTACCAATATCTCTTTCACTAATGAAATTTACGATACTTGGCATTACGAGTGCACGTGTGTGGAAACGACGTTTCCGACGTGCAAGGGATCAATTGTTTGAGTCATAAATAATGGGTTAAACTTAATTCCCTATTAGTAAATTTTCAACAAGAGCCAGTAAGAATTTAGGCAATTGAGATGTATAAGTCTTCAATCAAAAGGTATATACTATGGTGATTAATCTTTGACGTACATACATATTATCTATGTATAATCTTGCACATTTATATCTCATCGGAGTTATTTGTTATTCTTTCTCTTGAATTAAATTATTTTTTCTTTAAATAATAATAATAATGCATGAGCAAATAGTTTTATCTAGGGATACCATTGGTAAGTATGTGACTCAGGTTGAGTAAGAGCCAACAAGGATTTAGATAATTGAGATGTTTAAATCTTCAATCAAGAGGTATGCGCTATGCTGATTAATCTTTTCCTTGCATACATATTGTGAATATTTTTTATTATATATCTCTATATAATGTTGCAGTCTTATATCTCATAAAAGTTATGTTATTCTTTCTCTTAAAATAAATTATTTGTTCTTTAAATAATGATAATGCATGAGCAAAAAAAAAATGATAATGCACGAGCAAATAATTTTATCTATGTATACTATTGGTGAGTATGTGACTCAGGTTGAGTAAGAGCCAACAAGGATTTAGGTAATTGAGATGTTTAAATCTCCAATCAAGATGTATGCGCTATGCTGATTAATCTTTTACTTACATACATATTGTGAATATTTTTTTGTTATATATCTATTTTTTTTTTTTAGGTAAATGCAAATATTATTAATAATAACGGAAAGAAAAGTGGCTACAATCAGTCATTGAGGGTTCTCAATCCTCAACGTAATGAAAAGAAGAAATTAGGGAGGGAGGGGTGGTCACTCAAAGGTGCCATTACAAGAGGGGATAAAGTCATAGAGAACTCTATAAGATGTTGTTTTAATCCTTGTAATGACCTCTTCTGCCGGTAAGCGTGTGCCTTCAAAGAGCAGTGTGTTTCTTGTCCTCCAAATCTCATAGACCACTATGCAAAAGGCAAGCAAGGTAGCTTTGGCTCGGATGCTTGTCCCGCGGTGGTCTTTCTTAATCCACTTGAGAGAACTTTCGACAGTTGACATTTCTCTCCTAATACCCAACCAATCCCTTATGCTCTTCCAAATCAAGCTGGTGTAGGGGCAGGTAAAGAAGAGGTGCTCCCTTGTCTCATTAGCTTGCTTGCAGAACCCGCAAGACTTATCCTCCAAATTTAGAAATGAAAGAGTGTCCTTTGTAGCTAGCCGCTTTCTACAATTAAGCCACATGGTGAACGAAAACTTAGGGGGAATGAACCCTTTCCAAATTTGGGACATCCAAGGCTTTTTATCTTGCGTAGCGCGCAAGATATCATAGACTAGGCTTGAATCAAATTTACCATTGGTACAACACTTTTCCAATCCAGCAATTGCGACTCCTTGGCTACCGTAGATGGAAACAAGTTTGTCACGAATTCCGCAAATTTTTTTGAATAGAGGTGAGTCCCTAGGACGTACCACATATTCCCAAAAAGAATCGCCTCTCAAATAAAAGCTGTTGATCCATTGGACCCATAGTGAATCAGTCTCATTGTGGGTTTGCCAAATAGTCCGGGATAGCAGGGCATGGTTCCATTCCTTGATGTTCATAAGGCCCAAGCCCCCTTCGGATTGAGGCAAGCAAATAACATCCCAAGCGACTCTTGGTGGTTTCCCACCCCATAAGAACTGTTTGTTATATATCTATGTATAATGTTGCAGTTGTATATCTCATCAAAGTTATGTTATCTTTTTCATTGTATATTTCATTCTCACTGAACTAACTTTTGGGGATTTGTTTATTTATATTAATTTATTTGTAGAAATCTCACAAATCATTTTGAAATTAAAGAATACGTACATAATCAAATTTATAAAACTATTAGCGTTTCATAACAAGCGAAATCAAAACAATTTAAAGTCAGAGAAATTAAACAACGCAGTTGATAACTTGATAAGCAATAGCGTTGTGGGCATTGTGGCTAGAGAAAAGTTCTATATTATCTGTTGGTATACTTTGCTATTTGGAAGAGCCGTCTTTGGACACGTGCGAGGTATGCTATCGCAAAGGGCTCCTGAAAATTAAAAAAATTAGGGCCCTTTTTTTCATTTTTTATTAAGTAATATTAGCCAAAATTTACTGTAAAAACTCATAATTCGCAGGTATTAGCTCAATTAAGGGTACACTTTTACGAATTAGAAAAGGGCCCCCCAAAATATTTGAGACGACCCTGCTATTTGGTATTGTTGGATAACAATGTATGTACGGGAATAGTAAACAATTATTACAAGTGCTTCGAAAGGGTAAACAATAGGAGTTACAATAGTTAACAATCTTGTAGCCAACAAGAGTTGTGGCAACAATAAGTTTTGAGTTCTTGATCTTCGTTCTTGAATCTTCGTTCCAATTGCAACAAACTCCTTGATCTTGATAACTTGAAACCAAGAGACATTAAATCTGGTAGCGTTACAAGAGCGCTGCTGAGTCGAGTGATATTCACTCTCTCCTTAAGACAAGATTGCCCCGTATATATTCTCGTTATTGGGCAATTGTCTCCCAAGATAAAACAACATCAAACAAATGAGCAAAGGAAACTCAAGTGTTTCTAAAAAAGAACCTTTGAATGTTTGAAAGAATGCTTAGAGAGGAAGAATTTCAGAAAATCTGAATTATACAAGTGTGAAGTGTGTCTCTCCAATCGAGTCAAAACTTCAATTTATAGTGTAAGGAAGATGAGCTCCCAACTAGCTAACTAATGGCTTTCAATAGGCATGTAATGACATTAATTGAGGGGTTACAATCAGTCAAATAATGGCTGAATTCAAATGCCAAGTAATTGAGGTTCAATGCTCCAAAACCAGCCCAAAAATCAGAAACTTTCTGTCTCCCGTCGTATACACATTGCCCACGAAGAGCCGCGGCGCTGCAACATTAGAGTCGCGGCTCAGTAGAGCCACTGCCCATATGGCGTCGCGGCGCTGGCCAGTTGGAGACGTAGCTCTGGCGGCCCGGTTTCGACGGGTTGCGCTGCGGCCCTTCGCTGCTCCGTGACTCTTTCTGACTTATTTCATCTTACACTTCGAACACTTCTTCCTTCATTTACCAACCTGGAACATTCATCATTTTACCAACGACCATCCATCATTATATGTGTCAAGCGTTTACTCACGTACCAATATCTCTTTCACTAATGAAATTTACGATACTTGGCATTACGAGTGCACGTGTGTGGAAACGACGTTTCTGACGTGCGAGGCCTCAATTGTTCGAGTTATAAATAATGGGTTAAACTTAATTCCACATTAGTAAATTTTCAACAATCCCCTCTTGAAAAAAAACTGGGCGCACTCATAAGGTGCCTTTCTAGAATCTTTCGGCGGACCGATGTTGCATCTGGATAGGTAGTCGTAGCTTTAAACCTTCCATAGTTGAATACCATCGAACTTACTTACTGCGAGGTGAACGTGATGTCTTGAACCGTCAGTATTTAGTGTAAGCCAAGACAACGGTACCAACACAACAACTTTCCTTACTCTGTTCTTCTTAATGTTTTGTCCGTTGTGGCCGTGGACACACTTGGATTCTTAAGTGCGTTCATTTGAGGAGGTATGTCCTTGCACATAAATAAGTTGTCTCCTACAAGGTATCCTGTTATACCCCATTTCACAAGTGTTAGGCACCATTAAAAGTTTCCTCAAACTTAACCTCAACAGGTGAGAATCATTAAAGGTTTTGAAAACTTAACCTCTACCCACCATGCAGGTAGCACTTTAATGTAACGGGATGGCAGTGGGTGGCGTGATGGGCGGTGATGGGAGGCGGGCGGAGTGGGCCCAGCGCCGTCGGCGGGCGAGACTCTCGTCCGGTTCATCCCGTTAGATAGAAGTCAGCGGGATCGGGTTGGGGAGGGATGGGGGCGGGACGGGGCGGTTTTTTTTCCACTTAATTAAAAAAATACATATATATAAACAACTCAATAATTGAACAAGAGAGTGTAATAAAAATATCTCAAGATTGTTATTGTGCCTCTTATATTATTTAATATAAATATGAAAATTTTCTTATATAGTATACATATACAATTGTCAAAATTACAACTTTGTAGTGTCGTTCAAAAGTTTCAAATGACATAGTAAAATTGCAATTAAAGAAATTATATTTTCAAAAAAACATGTTCTATTTTCCTTATAATTTCATGTGGTTCTTCGGTTGGAATTGATATTTATTGGTCAAATTTCTCCACGCCGCTACTCATACCTTCAGATAAGATGTTGTTGTAGTTTTCGTCTTCTTCTTCATTGATCTCTTGTTGACCGCACCTTCTCCGCTCCGCTCGTTTCCAATCTCTGAATAATACTGCAATCTTCAAGCTGTCTCCGGCTAATGAGTGTTTGTGCTCTCTTATTTGAAATTTGCCGGCAGAAAAAGCGCTTTCAGACGCGTTGATGACGCTTGAATGTTCAAAATATATCGGGTCATCATTGAAAGTGTCGAAATGTCTTCTCAATCCCCCTCCAGTATATCAGCAAGTCTTTCTATCCTTCTTCATTGACAACTGCTTGGTACGGTAAAGCACCCTGCAAAATAAAAACATCAAACTCGCTAATTTGGTTAGAGTGTTAGCACCGCACATTCTATTTTTAAGGTCAATACTAGATGCATAAACAACATGTCTTTTTTGAGGTTGTGTTGAATAAGAAGATGATGGTATGGAAGTCGGCTGGTTGCTAGCACTTTCTTAGTGATAATACCTATAAACTTTTTTACATTCGTTTTCTATGCTAGACAACACTTCTTCTTTAGTTTGTTCAATATGTGGTTGGTCATTTAAATTTTTGGGACTTGGAGGTGGTAGTACTGCTATACAATCATACATAGTTTTAATAAGTGATTTACATCAGTCTATTTTAATAGTCGGATTTAATACAACACTAATAATATAAATAGTGGAATAGGAATAAAATAATTTTTTATTTTGATAAACATTTTTAATAGCTGACTTATAAGCTGGGTTAGCCATATAGTCATTAAGTAATAAAAATATGAGAGCTATATATAACAACATAGTTGAAATAGTAGGATAATATATACCGAAAAATTCTTTTGTTGCTTGAAAAAAAATCTCTAAAAATACAATAAGTTCGGCAATTTTGTCTCAATCGCTATCTACAACCATATAAGCTGAATTTTGATTATGGGCATTAAAAAATAAAGTTATAGATCCTCTATAGTCATAAGCAACAAGTAGTTGCTAGTACAAAGAATTCCACCTAGTGGGTACTTCTTCGGAAATGTTTCTATAATTCAAGCTCATAAACTGGGGCATAATTTTTGCGAAGATCTCAAACATTCAATCAAACAAATTGGCACGAGAGTCGGCAGATCCAAATTCGCAACAGGGTAAATTTTTTAGGAGGTCTAAAAAATTTCACCAAAAAGAGCAAGGAGCAAGAGCGCTAGAGACATTCAAAGAACTTTGCTAAAGCAAATATATCATGACATGAGTTAATAATATTTTAAAAATATATGAAAGGTTTTAGTCAAACATTTCGCTGACCAAAATATTTTCAAATATTTCTATTCGAAACATTTTCTATCATTACACCGGGACCGAGAGAAGGGTCGAGATAAAAAAAAAGCAAAGAAGCTACACAACAAGAGTCAACAAAATGGATCAATCTTTATGTGATTGCAGGTCACCAAAATGTCGTCTAGAGGACGATGGGGTTTTTCAACTAACTCGTTTGTTCATGAATAAAATAGGACCAACAGAAATCCACTATGACACCAGAAAACAATTGCAGGCCTCGAGAGTCACTGACGAAATAGAGACATAATGTGAAACCTGAGAGCCGGAGCCAAAGGGAAAATGCCATAAAGGGGCATAAGGTAAAAAAGAGTCTGAGTGATGTAATTCCGACCAAAAGGTCGTAGTCTTCACTCCAAACATCTGAATTATGTAATTTCGTCCGAAAGGTTGCATTTTTCATTCAAAAGTACGAGTGATGTAATTCCAGCTAAAATGTTGTAGTCTTCACTCCAAGCATCTGAATGATGTAATTCCATATGAAAGGTTATAGTCCTCACTCCAAGCATTTGAATGATTTATTTTTGGCCGAAAGGTTTCAATCTTTATTCAAACATCTAAGAGATATAATTATGGTCGAAAGGTTATAGTTTTCACTCCAAGTGTCTGAATGATGTAATTTCGGCCAAAAGGTTGCAATCTCCATTCAAAGGTCAGAGTGATGTAATTCTGGCCAAAAAGTTACAGTCTTCACTCCAAGTGTATGAATGATGTTGTTATACCCCGTATTTCCAGAGTATGTACGTGAGGGCGTACGTAGAAAAGTTTAAGCCTTAAGTAGGCAAAGGGACGAAATTTTGTTCACAACCCCCGAAAAGAATTGTTTTCCGACGAAACGTTTTCCAAACTTTGCGAAGGGAAAAATACGGTTGCAACATTTATTATTTTCGCGGATTTTTCCGAGAGACGAAATATTTTGGACCAACGAGAGGGCGACACTTGTCACCCTCAAGTGGACGTTATTGTGGGCGTTTCTTGCACGATTTCTAGTCAATGAGTTGGTAGGATATTTTGTGATATTTTGAGTGGTAGATAGATAAGGTACACTTGCCCAAATCCTCACCCTACACTTGCCCACCACTTGTCTTAATCTTGGCCATTGATTGGCCTATAAATACCCCCCCTTAGTTGAAGACTTCTTCATCCACAATAATTTCAAGTCTTGAAAATCCTCCCCTTTCTGTTGCTCTCGTCCAAGAGCACCCTCCCCTTTGTGAGGCCTTTGCCGAGAAGTACTCCCCTTCCTTGTGGTGCTAAAAGTACCCCCTACCTTGAGTTGTTCTCGTGAAATACACCCCCCCCCCTTGGTAGAAAAGTATTCTCCAAGTATTGTTACTATTCCAAAATACCTTGGCCCAAATACCTTGTAGTATTCCAAGGTTAAACCTATACAAAAAGACCGGAAATACTATTATACTTCCTTGACAAAAACGAAACCCTAAGGAAAATCTTCATAGTCGGTTGAAGTATTAAGAAGAAGTTATGAGAACTTCTAAGGGTTGTTTGGAACGGGTTGGAGCGCCCAGAGTAGGAGCTAAACGTTGCTCAGGATCGACATTTAAACTTGGATAATTTTGAGCTTATCGAGGTAAATACTCTTGTCCTTCTATTGTAATTGGGAATTACATACTGTAGTAGTATTGTTATACCCCGTATTTCCAGAGTATGTACGTGAGGACGTACGTAGAAAAGTTTGGGCCTTAAAGTTAGGCAAGGACGAAATTTTGTTGACAAGTACCGAAAAGAATCGTTTTCCGACGAAACGTCTTCCAAAGCTTGCGTAGGGAAAATTCCGGCTATGTCATTTATTATTTTTGCGGATTTTTCCGAGAGACGAAATATTTTGGACCAACGAGAGGGCGACACTTGGCACCCTCTAATTGGCGGATTCTTGGGCGTCCATTGGACGATTTGGAGCTTTGGGTTAGGTAGGATATTTGTGATAGTTGGTGTGGTAGATGGATAAGGTACACATGGGTAAATCCTCACCCTACACTTGCCTACCACTTGGCTTGATCTTGGCCCTTGGTTGTCCTATAAATACCCCCCCCCCCCCCTTTGTGAAGACTTCTTCATCCTAAAAATCTCTAAGTCTTGAAAATCCCTCCCCCCTCTCTTGTAGTGTTTCGTCCAACACTCCCCCTCCCCCTTTGAGTAGGCCCTTGGCCGAGGGGTACACACCCCCCCTCCTAGTGGCCTTGGCCGAGAGGTATCCCCCCCTACCTTGAGTTGTTTCGTAAAATACACCCCCCCTTGGTAGAAAATACTCTCCAAAGTATTGTTACTATTCCAAATACCTTGTAGTATTCCAAGGTTACACTTATACTAAAAGCCCAGAAATACCATTATACTTCCTTTCAGTCACTAAACGAAACCCTAAGGAAAATCTTCACAGTTGGTTGAAGTATTAGGAAGAAGTTTCGTAGAACTTCTAAGGGTTGTTTGGAGCGGGTTGGAGCACCGGAGTAGAGCTAAGCGTTGCTCAGGATCGACATTAAACTTGGATAATTTTGGGCTTACCGAGGTAAATAATCCTATCCTTCTATTGTAATTGGAAATTGCATACTGTAGTTGTTTAGAAATGAATATAAGATTCATAGAAGAGAATTGAACTGTAATAGAAGGATATTACAGAATAGACTTGAACTGGAATCACATCGGAATATTCTACAAGAGTAGTCTAGGCATTGATAGACTTGTATAACCCTTATAGGTTGATTGATCTGCGAGTAGCATGTACTACTTGAAAGGTGGACGAGGCTAGTCGGGTTATAGCCGTGGAGCGTTTTGCTAATAGTCGATAATCGTCGCGAGGTATGTGATCCTTCCTATCCTCTTGAGCATGATATTTTAAAAGAATATATATATAGTGCGGACGACGTGCGTGTTAAGCGAACGTGGTTGTCACGGCAATGTCTTTTGACTTAAGCCTGAATAATAAAAATCTTGAAGTATTTCAAAAGAATTAAGAAACCTTTTCGAAAGAAGAGTAATACTTGGTTTTAAAAGCTTAAGAGTTATACTAGCTTTATGGGAAGTTAGGTATAACGACTTAAGAGAGATAAAAAGATTGGTTTATTAATTTTAGAAGTTAAGAGACTTGATCTTAAAAGATAAGAGACTTGACTTAAATAAATTAATATGAGTTTTTGTGTGAAACCTCATTCGTGAGTAATGAGTACTTGGTTTGTAAAAGGAATAATGTTTTACTGATTTCGGAAATGAGAATAAGTATCGAACAAACCACAGCAGCGCTAATAAAGGGAAATGTATTGACTAATAAACTATTATTAAAATCAGTAGAAACCTCCATATGCATAGAAGCTAAGATGAGACAAAATGATATTACATTTCCTAGATCATGGCTGCTTTAATAAGATTGTTATGAACAAGAATAACCTACTCGCACATAAGACATATGTTTCTCAAATTGTTTTAAAGGATTAAAACTATGAACAACGAAACATTTCGAAAATGAGAAACTTGAGTATTTAAAATTAGGCAAACTTGAACGTTTGGAAAAGAATGTTGTTACTTGATTTTACAAAGAGAAGTGTTTTGGTTTACTTAAAAAGATAGTCACTCTATTTTTATACTACGGGTATTGTGTGACTTTTGTGAAAGAAACGGATCTTTAAAGAGTTAATGTATGAAGTACTTTGGGGATAAAAACCCGAACTTGTTTAACATAAAGTAGAAAGTATCTTGTGTGAATAACTTGACTGTGTTGGTTTGTGATAGCCTTGTAATACTTTCTTGTTGGTTTGATAAGTAAACATGTTAGGATGCTACGTGTGTTAGTATCTTGTGATGTTTGTGTAAAGGGTTTCGATCGCGCTTTATGTTGTTTAACGATCACCGTTATGTTGGTATTATACCACTCACCTTGACATGATCCCGGGGTTAAGTTGCCCTCGACGGGTATATCTCGTGTCCGGGACCATGATTCGAGAATACCTCATGCGGGTCCGGGGACCTATCGCGAGCTACGAGTTCCGTGGTGCGCGCTTGTGGTCATGCGTCTACGTGGCTACGCGGATCGCGAGTCCGTGACGATGCCGGAGTAGCTACCGATGCGAGGAATACCTCATGCGGGCCATTGGAGTGGCATATGCGGAGCTGCGGAAGTTCGAGGGAGCTACGCACATTAGATCTGCGGCGAGTGGCGGCTTTGATCATGTGCAGATGCAGATCTCGTAATACGATTTATGACCGCATGGTACTGTAGGTTTTAGTAGTCGGCTATGCCTTCGTACTTACCCCGTGACGTTTTATTATGACACGTGGGACTGGTGTTCATGTGTATTCCTTGGTGCTTTTAGATCAAGACTGCCGGCAGTGAGGAAGGTATTCCACGGACATGATTGATGTTGTGGGCGTGAGACCCATAGTTATATTTGAGTGATGACTTTGAGGGCGTGAGTCCACGACTTGACATGATCGCTTATTTATTATGAATCGTAGTTTGGTTATCATACATGTCTCCGCTTTATATAGACTACTATGATTTCATTTACGATTTTTCGCCACATACTGGTACTGTTATGCCGACTCTTCGGGGCTGCGTTCATGCCGCAGTAGGTACACCGCCGTTGATCCTAGCTCGTGGTCACATTCAATTTGGGAAGCTCCGTTTCTTAGGAGGCTTATCGGTGGTATAGTCCTCGTAGTTGTAGTGCATTCAGGGGTATGGCGGGGCCCTGTCCCGCCATTGTTGTCATATCACTCTTAGAGGTCTGTATTACTGTTGTGGGCAGAATTGTAAAAAGGGATGTAACTGTTCTAGTTGATATATATATATATATGCCGCAAGGCAAGTTTTTCTCAGATAACTGTTTTTCACTTCACTTTATTCATGTCTTGTTTTATATTCCGCTGATTACTCTGATGTATGGCTACTTGGGTGTCCGGGGTAAGGCACGATCACGGGCGGATTCGGTCGTGACAAAAGTGGTATCGAGCGATTAATCCTCGAAAGTGTCTACATACCGTATCTAGTAAGTCTTGATTATCGGTGTGTTGTGCACCACACCAATAATCGAGGCTATAGGATATTTAGGATTGGTTTCCATTCTTCTCACTCGAGATCGTGCTTAGAGTCGTGTTATAAGTTGGACCCTCTAACGTATTTCTTTCCCTCACCGCTATGCCTCCGCGTAAGGCAACCCGCCCGAGGCAAGGCGGCGGAGCTGCGAGTAGAGTACATAGGGTTACGAGGGCACAGGCCCAACCATCACCTGGGGTGGTGCTTCATTCGGGGAGTTCTGCGACGTCACCAAATTTCAAAGCAGAGTTTAGCAACGGCAGCCTCATCGCGGCCATGATGTATGAACCTTCGCCCACGACCGGAACAAAGAATATGGATTAAAAGGAATGGACTCACATTAGCTAGGATTTTAGCAACGAGAATATAGAGTGCACCGATATATCACGGGTCTTGATGACTATCTAAAGAAAGGATGTGCAAGAGTAGCTCTTGATCGAGCTTGAGCATGGCACGTTCGGCTTATGCGCGCAGCAGCCGAGAAACGTAGGATCAACGGGTTAACCAAAATCAGCGAAGAGGCGGACGGCAGGTCCTTTGGTAACTTTCGAGGCGAATCGCCTCAAAGCAGATCGATATGCGCCCGCTGTAGCAGTGGTCCTCCGGGGTTCGTGACGTCGAGTATGCCGGAGTTGGTCAGAGCTCCAGGGCTTCTGGTTTACAGATACACGAAGGTTTTCCCCAATGTTCGCAGTGTGGCAGACGTCACCTCGGGGAATGTCGTCTTTTTGTTGGAGCTTGTTATACTTACGGCCAGCAGGGCCATTTTGCGGGGGATTGTCCGAAGAGGTGGTGCGGATGTAGAGACTCAGCCTTCAGGATCAGTGGCTAGTTAATCACCTTCCTAATGCGCTCACGGCGTGATTGATTAGAACGACAAAGGGGAAGTGAAGCGGTAGATACATATATATCCTTGAACCCTCTAGAGATTGTAGGTGTGATAAGATGAGTATATCTTAAGTGTTAATTGTGATTAGGAATCATGGTTAGTAAAAAGGGTAAGATTGGGGATGGAGAAAGTGTGAGCCTTAGAGTTTTATACGTAGGGACCTTAGAGGTAAGGCCATCTCGAGTAAAAGATGTATTTTTTTTATGTGTTTGACCCTTATCGGAGTGCATAGTGCACGTGAGCTATGTTTGTGTGATAAGACCCTGAGTAGTGTGAAATGAAATAGGGTAGTTGATCTAAGAAGACCACTAGGTTTTCGTGACTTGATTGTGGGATTGTTCCGAAATCGGGAAGCAAGTGTTTGACGCGATAGTGGGTTGGGTTGCGGACCGATCGCGGGTCAACCCGCGACCTGTTTTATGGTGGGGTCAGTTCGGGGTGGTCCCGCCAGGTGGTAGGGTCACGAGGGTTTTAGGCCCAAGTTTAGTAAACCAGCGTACGAGTTCGTGGATGCGTTCGACCAGTAGTCGGGCCGATGAGGTCAGCCCATCTTGTCCTTCAGCGGATTTGTTTACTCGGCAGAGAGTTATGCGAGATGTTATTTATCTGGAAGGTTGTAAGGCTGCACGAGGTGCCTACTTTCACCTTATGGCAGACAGTGAAGCCCAGGTTGTGGCTATTTCGTTTTCCGGAAGTTTTACCAGGCAAGGTTAAGGAACTCAGGTGAGTCTCAGTATCGCATTCGCCCTCGGGCCAGTGTTTGGATTTCAGGGGTAGCTGTAAGGATTGTTTCCTCCGGTTAAGGGAGTGTTTTTATAACCACCATTTCGAGATTCGGATATCGCCTCACGAAGCCTCGTAGGGCGGTAGTGTAAGTCACGGTCGATTGGTTCGATGTTGGCAAAGTTCGATAGTTGGTTCATACTTGTTTGGCAGGATGTGGATAGGGTGAAGCATATCCGGGAGAGGTTATCGCAGCTCGAGTCAACGGAAGTCGCGGATAATCGCGACGACGCCATGCTCAGTGGGCCAGTGGGTCTTCTTAAAGGTACCACCCCGGAAAGGATGTGACGAGTTTGGGAAACAGAGGAAACTTAGCCCGAGTTACTTTGGGCCTTTCAGATCATGTGAAGAGTAGGTCAGGTTGCCTATATGTTAGCTTTTGACGTCCGACTTAGGAGGCAGTATGTCCGGTCCTTCATGTTGTTAGGTTCGGAAAAGTATCGGAGATCCATCCAGAGTATTCCCAGTTAATGATGATCAAGTTGGAGGTAGTAGCCCAGAGATTTTTGAAATTGATGCAGTAACAGAAATGTGGTAAGTTATGAGAAAGAGTTCGAGTGTACAAGAAGGGTACGACGAGTAAAGGAAGAAGCGAGCATGTGTTAAGAACCTAGAAGTGATCATTTCGTTTGTAAAGAAAAAAGCGAAGGGAGTATCTTTTAGCCCTCGTGGGAGCTTTTGTAGTGATGGAGGTGGTTCCTCGTGGACTTGGATTAAGTATTTGCGCGGGTGTTTTCTGTGGCCAGGTGTGGCATGATTATTTTCGTAAGTATAGCAGTGAAGACTATACTGGCGCATGGTTGTTTTGAGAAGGAACATTCGGGACGAATGTTTCTGAGGAGAATGTTATACCCCGTATTTCCGCAGTATGCGTGAGGACGACGTGAAAAGTTTGGGCCTTAAAGTTCGGCAAGGGCGAAAATTTTGTTCACAAGTACTAAAAGAATCGCTTTTCCGACTAAACGCCTTCCAAAGCTTTAGGGAAAATTCCGCTATGTCATTTATTATTTTTGCGGATTTTTCCGAGAGACGAATATTTTGGACCAACGAGAGGCGACACTTGGCACCCTCTAATTGGCGGATTCTGGCGCCCATTGGAGCTTTGGGTTAGGTAGGTTATTTGTGATAGTTGGTGTGGTAGATGGATAAGGTACACATGGGTAAATCCTCACCCTACACTTGCCTACCACTTGGCTTGATCTTGGCCCTTGGTTGTCCTATAAATACCCCCCCTTTGTGAAGACTTCTTCATCCAAAAAATCTCGAAGGCGTGAAAATCCCGCCCCCGCTCGTGTAGTGGTTCGTCCAACACTCCCCCTCCCCCATTGAGTAGGCCCGTGGCCGAGGGGTCCACACCCCCCCTCCGAGTGGCCTTGGCCGGGGGGTACCCCCGACCGTGAGTGGTTGTCGTAAAATACACCCCCTTGGTAGAAAATACTCTCCAAGTATTGTTACTATTCCAAATACCTTGTAGTATTCCAAGGTTACACTTATACTAAAAGCCCGTAAATACCATTATACTTCCCTTCACTACTAAACGAAACCCTAAGGAAAATCTTCACGCTTGGTCAAGTATTAGGAAGAAGTTTCGTAGAACTTCTAAGGGTTGTTTGGAGCGGGTTGGAGCACCGAGTAGAGCTAAACGTTGCTCGGGATCGACATTAAACTTGGATAATTTTGGGCTTACCGAGGTAAATAATCCTATCCTTCTATTGTAATTGGAAATTGCATCGTAGTTGTTTAGAAATGAATATAAGATTCATGTAAGAGAATTGAATCGTAATGAAGGATATTACGTAATAGACTTGAACCGAATCACATCGGAAGAATATTCTACAAGAGTAGTCTAGGCATTGATAGACTTGTATAACCCTTATAGGTTGATTGATCCGCGAGTAGCATGTACTACTTGAAAGGTGGACGAGGCTAGCCGTTATAGCCGTGGAGCGCTTTGCTAATAGTCGATAATCGTCGCGAGGTATGTGATCCTTCCTATCCTCTTGAGCATGATATTTTAAAAGAATATATATATAGTACGGTAGACGTACGTGTGTTAACTGAACGTAGTTGTACGGCAATGTCTTTTGACTTAAGCCTGAATAATAAAAATCTTGAAGTATTTCAAAAGAATTAAGAAACCTTTTCGAAAGAAGAGTAATACTTGGTTTTAAAAGCTTAAGAGTTATACTAGCTTTATGGGAAGTTAGGTATAACGACTTAAGAGAGATAAAAAGAATGGTTTATTAATTTTAGAAGTTAAGAGACTTGATCTTAAAAGATAAGAGACTTGACTTAAATAAATTAATATGAGTTTTTGTGTGAAACCTCATTCGTGAGTAATGAATACTTGGTTTGTAAAAGGAATAATGTTTTACTGATTTCGGAAATGAGAATAAGTATCGAACAAACCACAACAGCGCTAATAAAGGGAAATGTATTGACTAATAAAGTATTATTAAAACCAGTAGAAACCTCCATCTGCATAGAATATTAGATGAGACAAAATGATATTACATTTCCTAGATCATGGCTGCTTTAATAAGATTGTTATGAACAAGAATAACCTACTCGCACATAAGACATATGTTTCTCAAATTGTTTTAAAGGATTAAAACTATGAACTACGAAACATTTCGAAAATGAGAAACTTGAGTATTTAAAATTAGGCAAACTTGAACGTTTGGAAAAGAATGTTGTTACTTGATTTTACAAAGAGAAGTGTTTTGGTTTACTTAAAAAGATAGTCACTCTATTTTTATACTACGGGTATTGTGTGACTTTTTGTGATAGAAACGGATCTTTAAAGAGTTAATGTATGAAGTACTTTGGGGATAAAAACCCGAACTTGTTTAACATAAAGTAGAAAGTATCTTGTGTGAATAACTTGATTGTGTTGGTTTGTGATAGCCTTGTAATACTTTCTTGTTGGTTTGATAAGTAAACATGTTAGGATGCTACGTGTGTTAGTATCTTGTGATGTTTGTGTAAAGGGTTTTCCTCGATCGCGCTTTATGTTGTTTAACGATCATCACCGTTATGTTGGTATTATACCACTCACCTTGACATGATCCCGTGGTTAAGCGCCTCCGACGCGGTATATCTCGGCGATGCAGGACCGTGATTCGAGAATACCTCATGCGGTCCAGGACCTATCGCGAGCTACGAGTTCCGTGTTAGTGTGCGGCCCTTGTGGTCATGCGGTCTTTGTGGCTACGCGGATCGCGAGTCCAGATTTACGCCGGGAGTAGCTACCTCGATGCGAGGAATACCTCATGCGGGCCATTGGAGTGGCCTATGCGAGTCGCGGAAGTTCGAGGCTAGACGCGCATTAGATATCATGCGCGAGTGGCCGCTTTGATCATGTGACGCCAGACAGATCTCATGATACGATTTATGACCACTGGTACTGTAGGTTTTAGTAGTCGGCTATGCCTTCGCATTTACCCCAGACGGTTTTAGTATGACACGTAGGACTCGTGTTCATGTATTCCTTGGTGCTTTTATATCATAGATCGCCAGCGTGAGGAAGGTATTCCACGCATGATTGATGTTGTGGGCGTGAGACCCATAGTTATATTTGAGTGATGACTTTGAGGGCGTGAGTCCCTGACTTGATATGACTGCTTATTTATTATGAAATGTAGTTTGGTTATCATACATGTCTCCTGCTTTATATAGACTGCTATGATTTCATTTACGATTTTTCGTTTCCACATACTTGGTACTGTTGCATCGACTTCGCCGGGCTGCGTTCATGCCGCAGTAGAGGTACACCGCCGTTGATCCTAGCTCGTGGTCACAGCTCGGTTTGGGAAGCTCCGTTTCTTCCGAGGCTTATCGATGGTATAGTCCGTAGTTGTAGGTGCTTACATTCGTGGTATGGCAGGCCCCGTCCCGCCATTGTTGTCATATCACTCTTAGAGGTCATGTAATCATGTGGGCAGAATTGTAAAGGGATGAATCGTTTCTAGTTGATATATATATATGCCGCAAGGCAAGTTTTTCTCAGATAACTGTTTTTCACTTCACTTTATTCATGCCTTGTTTTATATTCCGCTGATTACTCTGATGTATGGCTACTTGGGTGCCCGGGGTAAGGCACCAGTCACGGGCCCGGATTCGGGTCGTGACAAGTATAGAAATGAATATAAGATACATAGAAGGATATTACAGAAGAGAATTGGACTGTAATAGAAGGATATTACAGAAAAGAATTGAACTGAAATCACATTTGAAGAAGATTAAAGAAGAAGATTAAATCAGATTTACATAGAATTTGTATTTACAGAGACTTGTAGCTTAACGGGTAGGGAAGTGCTGCCCGATTTTCCGTAAAATAGAGAACCTACTGCTTAGAATATTCTACAGAGTAGTCTAGACGTTGATAGACGTATATGGCCTTTATAGGTTGAAAGTTCTGCGAGTAGCATGTTATACTTGAAAGGTAGACAAGGCTAGCCGGGTTATAGCGGTGGAGCATTTTGCTATTAGTCGATTATCGTCGCGAGGTATGTGATTCTTCCTATCCTCTTGAGCATGATATTTTAAAAGAATATATATAGTACGGTAGACGTACGTGTGTTAACTGAACGTGGTTTTTACTGCGATGTCTTTTGACTTGAGTCTAATAATAAGAATCTTGAAGTATTTCAAAAGAATTAAGAAACCTTTTTGAAAGAAGAGTAATACTTGGTTTTAAAAGCTTAAGAGTTATACTAGCTTTATGGGAAGTTAGGTATAACGACTTAAGAGAGATAAAAAGAATGGTTTATTGATTTTAAAAGTTAAGAGACTTGATCTTAAAAGATAAGAGACTTGACTTAATTGTATTAATATGAATTTTGTTAAAAAGTGTGAAACCTCATTCGTGAGTAATGAGTACTTGGTTTGTAAAGGAATAATGTTTTACTGATGTCGGAAATGAGAATAAGTATCGAACAAACCATAGCAGCGCTAATAAAGGGAAATGTATTGACTAATAAAGTATTATGAAAACCAGTAGAAACCTCCATCTGCATAGAAGCTAAGATGAGACAAAATGATATTACATTTCTAGATCATATGCGCTTTAATAAGATTGTTATGAACAAGAATAACCTACTCACACATAAGGCATATGTTTCTCAAATTGTTTTAAAAGAGAATTATATTATTAAGTGATTAAGACTATGAACTACGAAACCTTTCGAAAATGAGAAACTTGAGTATTTGAAATTAGGCAAACTGGAACGTTTGGAAAAGAATGTTGTTACTTTATTTTACAAAGGGAAGTGTTTTGGTTTACTTAAAAAGATAGTCACTCTATTTTCATACTACGGGTATTGTGTGACTTTTGTGAAAGAAACGGATCTTTCAAAGAATTAATGTACGTAGTACTTTGGGGATAAAAACCCGAACTTGTTGGCATAAAATAGAAAGTACCTTGTGTGATTAACTTGACTATGTTTGGTTTGTGATAGCCTTGTAATACTTTCTTGATTGATTTGATAAGTAAACATGTTAGGATGCTACGTGTGTTAGTGACTTGTGATGTTTGTGTAAGAGGTTATTCTTATTGTGCTTATGTTTTTTAACGATAAGCCGTTGTGCTAGCATTATATCACTCACCTCTTGACATGTTACCGGGTTGTCGCCTCCGTCTGCGGTATACCTCAGCGATGCGTGACTATGATTCGAGATACCTCACGCGGTCCAGAGTGGCCTATGCGAGCTACGAGAGTTCCGGTTAGTGTGCGGCCCATGTGGCCATACGGATGTGGGCCACGCGATCGCGAGTCCAGTCGACGCCGGGAGTAGCTACCCTCGATCGCGGAATACCTCACGCGGGCCTACATGTGAGTGGCTATGCGAGTGCGGAAGTTCTAGGACTAGACGCGCACATTTGATACTACGCGAGCGAGTGGCGCCGATCATGTGGCGGTCAGACAGACCTCGTGATACGCTTTATGACTTTGTTGGCATGCGTGGGTTTTTAGTAGTCGGCTATGCCTTCGCATTTACTTACCGTGCGGTTTTAGTATGACACGTGGGACACGGTGTTCATGTGTATTCCTTCGTGCTTTTATACCATAGATCGCAGCTGAGGAAGGTATTCCACGCATGATTGATGTTGTGGCGTGAGACCCATAGTTATATTTGAGTGATGACTTTGAGGCGCGAGTCCACGACTTGACATGATCGCTATTTATTGTGAATCGTAGTTTGGTTATCATATATGTCTCCGCTTTATATAGACTACTATGATTTCATTTACTGATTTTCGGGCCACATACTTGGTACTGTTGTCGACCTCCTTCGGCCGCGTTCATGCCGCAGTAGAGGTACATCGCTTGTTGATCCTCGCCATAGGTCACGCATTGCGTTTGGGAAGCTCCGTTTCTCCGAGGCTTATTCGGGTATAGTCCCCTGTCGTTGTAGGTACTTACATTCGTGGTATGGCGGCCCCGTCCCGCCATTGTTGTTATATCATTCTAGAGGTATGTAATACAAGTGGCGTAGTTTGAAAAGGGATGTAATCGTCGGATTTAAGTTTATATATATATGCCGAAAGGCAACTTTTCTCGAATAATCGCTTTCACACTTCATGTTATTTCATGTCTTGTCTTATATTCCACCGACACTGATGTATGTCTACTTGGGTGCCCGGTAGGCACGACCACGCCCGGTTCGGTCGTGACAAAAGTGGTATCGAGCGCTTAATCCTCTGAAAGTGTCTGCACATCGTATCTAGTAAGTCTTGATTATCGGTGTTGTGCACCACACCAATAATCGTGAGGCTATAGGATATTTAGGATTGGTTTCCATTATTCTCACTCGAGATCGTGCTTAGAGTCGGTTATAAGTTGGACCCTCTAACGTATTTCTTTCCCTTACCGTTATGCCTCCGTAAAGCAACCGGGCCCGGCGGCAAGGCAAATGGCGAGTCGCGAGTAGAGCACGAGGGTTACGAGGCATAGGCCCAATCATCACCCGGGTGGTGCTTCATTCGGGAGTTCTCGCGTCGCACCTCAAAGCAGAGTTTAGCACAGCAAGAATTCCTCATCGCGCCATGATATCCGGACCTTCGCCCACGACCAAGTAGCGAAAGAATAGATTGCAAAGAGACGACCACATTACTAGTGGAGTTAGCAACCAGAGAGTACATTATGTACCGATTTATCACGGGTCTTGTTGACTATCTAAGAGAGGGTTGTGCAAGAGTAGCTCTCCGGGTATGAGCATGGCTCACAGACGGGCTTATGCGCGGCAGTCGAGAAACGTAGATCGGCTGATTAATCAAGCAGGCGAGGGCCCGATCGGCAGGATCCTGTGGTAACTTTCAAGGCAAACCTCCCCAGCAGCAGGTTAGATATGCACCTCCACCAGTGCAGAGTGGTCCTCCACAGGGTTCAGGACGTTCGGGGTATGACGGAGTGGGTCAGAACTCCGTGGCTTCCTGTTCACGCCTACACGTAGTTCCACCACCGACCGCTTTTCCCGGTGTTCAGATGTGACGCCATCCCGGGAATGTCATCTTTTGTTTGCGCCGCCGTGGCCGTGGTCGAAAGCGGTGTCCTAGTAGGAGGATGCAGTAGGAGGACTCACCTACCAGATCGCTGCAGATCTGGCTCGCAGAGAAGGGTGTTAGCTGGAGAGGCCACCCCACCTCGGTGTGGACGTTGTGGTAAGTGTCATTGTGGGGAGTGTCGTACTTCTTCGACAGCT
Source organism: Przewalskia tangutica (assembly GCA_029844215.1). Lineage (NCBI taxonomy): Eukaryota > Viridiplantae > Streptophyta > Magnoliopsida > Solanales > Solanaceae > Przewalskia > Przewalskia tangutica. The sequence goes on along the minus strand of CM056722.1, from coordinate 57,679,140 downwards.
TGTTATGCTTGCGCCCAACAGGGTGGGATTGATTGGAACGACAGAGAGGAGTGAAGCAGTAGATTCAGGTATATCCTTAACCCTCTAGAGGTTGTATGTGTGATAAGATAAGTATATCTTAAGTGTTACGTTCAGATAACATTGTGTAAATTGTGATTAGAAATCATGGTTAGTTAATCGGGTAAGATTGGGGGATAGGAAAAGTGTGAGCCTTAGAGTTTTATACGTGGAGACCTTAGAGGTAAGGCCATCTCGAGTAAAAGATGTATTTTTATGTTTGACCCTTATCGGAGTGCATAGTGCACGTGAGATATATTTGTGTGATAAGTCCCTGAGTAGTGTGGAATGAAATAGGGTAGTTGAGCTAAGAAGACCACTAGGTTTTCGTAACTTGATCAGTGAGATTGTTCCGGATCGGGGAACAAGAGTTTTGCGCGATAGCGGGTCGGGTTGAGGACCGATCGCGGGTCAACCCGCGGCCTGCAATGTGGTGGGGCCGTTCGTGGTCCCGCCAGTGGGGTCACGAGGGTGTTAGGCCCAAGTTTAGTTAACCATCGTGCGAGTTCGTGGATCGTTCGACCGAGAGTCGGCCGATGAGGTCACCATCTTGTCTTTTAGTCAAGACCGTTTACTCGGCAGGGTTATGCGAGATGATTATATCGAAGGTTGTAAGGTCGCACGAGGTGCCTACTTTCACCTTATGACGCGAGGAGCCTGTGTTACGCTTATTTCGTTTTCGAAGTATTACGAGCGGGGTTAGAAACTCGGTGGGACTCAGATCGCATTCGCCCTCGGGCGCCGTTTGATTTCGGTGGTAGTGAGGATTGTTGTCTCCTGTTGAGGGAGTGTTTAATAGCTACCCTTTCAGTATTCGGATATCACCTTATGACGTCTTGTAGGGGCGGAAGTGTAAGTCACGGCCGATTGGTTCGATGTTGGCAAGGTTCGATAGTTGGTTCATACTTGTTTCGCAGGATGTGGATAGGTGAAGCTTATCCGTAAGAGGTTATTGGCGCTCGAGTCACCGTAAGTCGCGGCGATAATCGGCGACGCTTGGAGTTCAGTCGACGGGTCTTGAAGGTACCACCCCAGAAGGGTGTGACGAGTTTTGGGAAACAGAGGAAACTTAGCCCGAGTTACTTTGGGCCTTTTCATATCATGTGAAGAATAGGCCAGGTTGCCTATAAGTTAGCTTTTGCCATCCGACTTAGGAAGAAGATGTCCGGTCTTTCATGTTGTTATGTGCAGAAAAGTATCGGAGATCCATCCAGAGTGTTCCCAGTTATGATGACCAAGTTGGAGATAGTAACCCCGAGATTTGGAAACTGAAGCAGTAACAGAAATGTGGTAAGTTATGAGAAAGAGTTCGAGTGTACGAGAAGGGTACGACGAGTAAGGGAAGAAGCGAGCATGTGTTAAGAACATAGGAGTGATCATTACTTTTGTGAAGTAAGGGTGCGAAGGAAATATATTTTAGACCTCGGGTGGGAGCTTTTGTAGTGTTGGAGGTGATTCCTCGTGGACTTGGATGTAAGTATTTGCGCGTGTTGTATTGTGGCCAGGTGTGGCATGATTGTTTTCGTAAGTATAGTAGAAGACTATCTTCGGGCGTGTATGTTGAGACTTAGAAGGAACATTCGGGATGAATGTTTCTAAGGAGGGGAGAATGTTATACCCCGTATTTTCAGAGTATGTACGTGAGGGCGTACGTAGAAAAGTTTAAGCCTTAAGTAGGCAAAGGGACGAAATTTTGTTCACAACCCCCGAAAAGAATTGTTTTCCGACGAAACGTTTTCCAAACTTTGCGAAGGGAAAAATACGGTTGCAACATTTATTATTTTCGCGGATTTTTCCGAGAGACGAAATATTTTGGACCAACGAGAGGGCGACACTTGTCACCCTCAAGTGGACGTTATTGTGGGCGTTTCTTGCACGATTTCTGTTATACCCCGTATTTCCAGAGTATATACGTGAGGGCGTACGTATAAAAGTTTAAGCCTTAAGTAGGCAAGGGTCGAAATTTTGTTCACAACCCACGAAAAGAATCGTTTTCCGACGAAACGTTTTCCAAAACTTGCGAAGGGAAAATTACGGCTATGTCATTTATTATTTTTGCGGATTTTTCCGAGAGATGAAATATTTTGGACCAACGAGAGGGCGACACTTGTCACCCTCAAGTGGACGATTTTGTGGGCGTTTTCTTGCACGTTTTTTGCCTTGTTTTTGGTCAAGGGTTAGGTAGGATATTTTGTAGATATTTTGTGTAGTTGATGAACAAGTGGGACCCACAAACACTTGTCCAAATCTTGACCCTACACTTGCCCACCACTTGTCTTAATCTTGGCCATTGATTGGCCTATAAATACCCCCCTTTGTCAAGACTTCTTCATCCACAAAATTTCCTAAGTCTTGAAAACCCTTCCCCTTGGAGAGGCTCGCCCAAAGAGCCCTCCCCTCGAGAGGCCTTTGCCGAGAGGTACCCCCTTCCTAGTAGTGCTAGCGAGGTACCCCCTACTTGAAGCTCTCGTAAATACCCCACCCCTTGGTAGAAAAGTATTCTCCAAGTATTGTTACTATTCCAAAATACCTTGGCCCAAATACCTTGTAGTATTCCAAGGTTACCCCTATACTAAAAGCCCAGAAATACTATTATACTTCCCTTCAGTCACAAAAACGAAACCCTAAGGAAAATCTTCATAGTCGGTTGAAGTATTAGGAAGAAGTTGCGTAGAACTTCTAAGGGTTGTTTGGAGCGGGTTGGAGCGCCCAGAGTAGGAGCTAAACGTTGTTCAGGATCGACATTAAAACTTGGATAATTTTGGGCTTACCGAGGTAAATACTCTTGTCCTTCTATTGTAATTGGAAATTACATACTGTAGTAGTATAGAAATGAGTATAAGATATAGAAGGATGGTATAAGAGAAGAGAATTGAATGAAATCACATCAAGAATATTAAAGAAGAAGATTAAAGCAGATTTACATAGACTCAGATGATGAGACTTGTAGTTTGTGGTGTGGAAGTCACGCTAATTTTCCGTAGAATCTTGTATCTAGATTTATTCTACCGAGTAGTCTAGACATTGATAGACTTGTATAACCGTTATAGGTTGCATCTGCAGTAGCGTATTCTACTCGAAGGGTGGAAAAGGCTAGCAGGATTACAGTACTTTGGAGCTATTTGCTAATAGTCGATAAATCGTCGCGAGGTATGTGATTCTTCCTATCCTCTTGAGCATGATATTTTAAAAGAATGTATATATAGTACGGTAGACGTACGTGTGTTAACTGAACGTGGTTTTACTCCGATGTCTTTAGACTTGAGTTTTAAATAATAAGAATCTTGAAGTATTTCAAAAGAGTTAAGAAACCTTTTTGAAAGAAGAGTAATACTTGGTTTTAAAAGCTTAAGAGTTATACTAGCTTTATGGGAAGTTAGGTATAACGACTTAAGAGAGATAAAAAGAATGGTTTATTGATTTTAGAAGTTAAGAGACTTGATCTTAAAAGATAAGAGACTTGACTTAATTAAATTAATATGAATTTTGTTAAAAAGTGTGAAACCTCATTCGTGAGTAATGAGTACTTGGTTTTCAAAAGGGATAATGTTTTACTGATTTCGGAAATCAGAATAAGTATCGAACGAACCACTGCAGCTGCGTTAATAAAGTGGAAATGTATTGACTAATTAAGTATTATTAAAACCAGTAGAAACCTCCATCTGCATAGAAGCTAAGATGAGACAAAATGATATTACATTTCCTAGATCATGGCTGCTTTAATAAGATTGTTATAAACAAGAATAACCTACTCACACATAAGGCATATGTTTCTCAAATTGTTTAAAAGAGAATTATCTTATTACGTGATTAAGACTATGAACTACGAAACCTTTCGAAAATGAGAAACTTGAGTATTTGAAATTAGGCAAACTTGAACGTTTGGAAAAGAATGTTGTTACTTGATTTTACAAAGAGAAGTGTTTTGGTTTACTTAAAAAGATAGTCACTCTATTTTTATACTACGGGTATTGTGTGACTTCTGTGAAAGAAACGGATCTTTTAAAGAGTTAATGTATGAAGTACTTTGGGGATAAAAACCCGAACATGTTAACATAAAGTAGAAAGTACCTTGTGTGAATAACTTGATTGTGTTGGTTTGTGATAGCCTTGTAATACTTTCTTGTTGATTTGATAAGTAAATATGTTAGGATGCTACGTGTGTTAGTATCTTGTGATGTTTGTGTAAAGGGGTTTCCCTTGTTGTGCTTATGTTGTTTAACGATAAGCTGTTGTGTTAGTATCATATCACTCACCTCTTGACATGATACCGGGGGTTAAGCTGCCCTCCGATGCGGGGTAGACTCAGGCGGTCTGGGACCATGATTCGAGAATACCTCATGCGGGTCCAGGGGACCTATGCGGAGCTACGAGAGTTCCAAGTTAGTGTGCGGCCTTTGTGGTCATGCGGTCTATGTGGCCATGCGATCGCGAGTCCGGGCGATGCCGGAGTAGCTACCCTCGATGCGGGTTATACCTCACGGGCCTATGTGAGTGGCTTATGCGCGAGTCGCGGAAGTTCCAGGATTAGACGCGACATTTGATATCGCGCGAGTGGCCGGCCGATCATGTGGCGCTAGACAGACCTCGTGATACGCTTTATGACCACTGTTGGTACCGTGGGTGTTAGTAGTCGGCTATGCCTTCGTGACATTACCCCGCACGGTTTTATTATGACAGTGGGACCCGTGTTCATGTGTATTCCTCGTGCTTTTATATCATAGATCGCCGTGGAGGAAGGTATTCCACGCATGATTGATGTTGTGGGCGTGAGACCCATAGTTATATTTGAGTGATGACTTTGAGCGTGAGTCACGACTTGACATGATCGCTATTTATCAGGAATCGTAGTTTGGTTATCATACATGTCTCCCGCTTTATATAGCCTACTATGATTTCATTTACGTGATTTTCGCCACATACTGTACTGTTATCGACCTCCTCGGCCGCGTTCATGCCGCAGTAGAGGTACACCGATTGTTGATCCTCGCCATGTGGTCAGCGTTTGGGAAGCTCCGTTTCTCGGAGGCTTATCGATGGTATAGTCCCTGTCGTGCCAGAGTACTTACATTCGGGGTATGGCGGCCCTGTCCCGCCATTGTTGTCATATCATTCTTAAGGTCTGTAGTAATCTTTGGCGCGAGTTGTAAAAGGGATGTAATCGTTCGGATTTAAGTTTTTATATATATATGCCGAAAGGCAACTTTTCTCGATAATCGTTTCATATTTCATGTCTTGTTTTATATTCCACGATTACTCGATGTATGTCTACTGGGTGCGGGTAAGGCACGATCCACGGCCCGGTTCGGTCGTGACAAAAGTGGTATCAGAGCATTTAATCCTCGGAAAGTGTCTACAGACCGTATCTAGTAGAGTCTTGATTATCGGTGTGTTGTGCACCACACCAATAATCATGAGGCTATAGGATATTTAGGATTGGTTTCCATTCTTCTCACTCTGAGATCGTGCCTTAGAGTTGTGTTATAATGTCACGCCCCGACTTTTCCTAAGTCTTTACTTAGGGTGTGATGGCACCTGGACAATTATTTTCCACCAGGAGCACCATTTAATTCTCTTTATTTAAAAATTTGAACTTATATTCAAATACGGAGCTATTAATAAAAATAACAATAAAGAAATTTGTTTATGACTTTATTGAAATATAACGCGAGCCCATGCTCGTGCAAATATTGTTTCTACATAGACATACTGACAAATATTATTCTAAGTTGGAAGGGAGACCATTCCATACGGGCATTTCCCGAGACATTGGAACTGACATCCTGAACCTGACGAATACCAAGCCCGGAGCAATGGACTTGGTATGACAAGAGGCTGCGGGACGATCGCTAGCCTTGGCGTGGAGCCTTTCCTCTATCACGTTTTCCTGAAACATGTTAAATAAAGAGTCAGCCCTACCATCTGGGGCTGAGTGAGAACCTTACCCTGCAATTCAAAGTAACACCACAATATTCCAAGTGCAATCACATTATAACGTAATAAGCATATTGCAAAAACATATCAGGTTACAACATTTTTAATTATGCAACAACTCCTCATAGGAAATTCTCGGTTTAACTAACACTTCATTTTATCTCGTATTATACGTTAAGACATTACCCTGCATTTCCACATGTTTATTACATTTATATATTTGTGAACGCGTATTCACTTTTCATATTTATATATAGATGAACATGTATTCATCTTTCATATTTGTTGCGTTCAACCCGATCCATTATATTTACGTATTTGTTAACACGTATTAACTTTACGTTTTGTTGCGGCGTGCAACCCGATCCATTATGTTTACGTATTTGTGAACGCGTATTCACTTTACGTTTTGTTGCGGCGTGCAACCCGATCCATTATATTTACATATTTGTGAACACATATTCACTTTACGTTTTGTTGCGGCGTGCAACCCGATCCATTATGTTTACGTATTTGTGAACGCGTATTCACTTTACGTTTTGTTGCGCGCAACCCGATCCATTATATATTTATATATTTATGTGAACACGTATTCACTTTTCATATTTTTCAGAAGATCGAATAAATACTATTCTCTTTTCTAACATTCTGTCATTCATACTTGTAACGATTATAATTTTTTAACCATAACTCCAACTAAGGTGTTTCTCAAGCGGAAACTAAGGTAAGACGGGGATCTTTCACTGTACCAAATTTCATTTAAAACTACCTTGGGTAACTAACACAAATTTATCCTCAAAACAGCCACATGAAATTTATTTCGGCAGAATTTTTATTAAACAACACCCAATCTTAGAATAGTCATAACTCCTAATCTGTAAACCCGTTCAAGCCCCATAAAATCTCAAAACGACGATAACAGAGAGCTACACGTCTCCATGTGAACCATCCTTTCATATTCTGTACCATTTGGTACAGTTTTTCCCTTTTATTCGCTGCCCTTCCTGGATCTCGATAGATCCGAGGCAGAAACTTTAAACAGCAATAACTCTCAATCCGTAAGTCGGATAGACCCCCGTAAGGTCTCAAAATGTCCAGAACAGAGAGATATAGAACTTTCATTTAGCAACAATTTTCATATTCCCCACAGATTAGTACAGTTTTACGTTTAAACGTCCTGCCTTCTGGATTCCGATGAATCCGAGGCAGCAACTTCAAAATACAATAACTCTCAACTCGTAAGTCCGTTTTAATAAATATTTATCTATATCTGTCCGTAACAGAGAGATTTACAACCATGTAAATTTTCATATAATTCTAATAAGTAAAACTCAATAAAAACAGTCAGTAATTATGTCTTTCTGAATTTCGGCCAAATCTAAGGCAGTAACTTTGAACTATGATAACTTTCAAACCGCATGTCCATTTTACCTCATTTTTGGTTCTATAGGATCATATTAGAGAGGTGTACCACTCCTCCGAATTTCTTCAAATTCTAACAATTATAACTCAGTGAGAACAGTTCGTAAAGTTCATGACGCAACTAGTTGTCATTTGCATGTCTATATGCATGTGTTACAACCTTATTCTCATTCGAGGACGAATGCTTCTTAAGGAAGGGAGAATGTTAAGCTCCATATTTGTTACAATAACAATAAACATTATTATGTAACACATTTTTTTTTATTACCTTGGTCAAATAGGAATGGATATTTGACTTTCATCGCCTCTTCAGCTTCCCAGGTGGATTCCTCTGTGGAGTGATTCCTCCATAGGACTTTCACGGAAGCAATATCTTTATTTCTAAGGCGTTGAACCTTTCTATCAAGTATTTCTACCGGAGCCTCTTCATATTGAAGCTCTTTATTAAGAACTATCTCCTGGGGAAGGATGACGTGACTTGGATCGTGCAAGTATTTTCGTAACATTGACACATGAAATACCGGATGCACTGCTTCCAGCTCTTGTGGAAGTGCTAATTCGTAAGCCACATTCCCCACTCTTCGCAAGATCTCATATGGCCCAATAAACCTTGGGCTAAATTTCCCTTTCTTACCAAAACGCATCACTCCTTCATTTGGGGACACTTTTAAAAATACTTTCTCCCTCGAATTCAAGATCTCTTTTCCGATGATCCGCATAGGACTTATGACGGCTATGAGCTGTTTTGATCCGCTCCCGAATCATCTATACCTTATCATTTGTTTCCTGAATGACTTCAGTCCGAGCGATGCGTCACCCACCTCGAACCATCCAAGTGGAGACCTACATTTTCGTCCATATAATGCTTCAAACGGGGCCATTTGTATGCTAGAGTGAAAACTATTGTTGTAGGCGAACTCAATTAGACATAGATGGTCCAACCAGCTTCCCTGAAAATCTAACACACAAGATCGCAACATGTCCTCAAGTGTTTGAATTGTTCGCCACTTGCCCATCCGTTTTGCGGGTGGAAAGCCGTGGCTTAACTTAACTTTTGTCCCGAGACCTGCTGAAACTTTGCCAAAAGTGTGAGGTGAACTGGGAACCCCTATCTGAAATAATTTGTAAAGGAATCCCGTGTAACCGCACAATCTCCTTCAAATAAATCTGTGCGTACTGTGGTGCGCGATACGTAGTCTTGACCGGTAAGAAATGGGCTGACTTTGTAAGCCGATCAACAATCACCCAAATAGAATCATACCCTTCTCGAGTTTTCGGTAGACCAGTTACAAAATCCATATGAATCGCCTCCCATTTCCACATGGGGACTCCAATGTCCTGAAGTAATCCGCCAGGTTTTTGATGTTCAGCTTTCACCTGCTGACATATAAGACATCTCCCGACAAACTCCGCAACGTCTTTCTTCATCCCGTCCCACCAGTAATTTGCCTTGAGGTCCTGATACATTTTTGTTGACCCTGGATGAATGGAATATCTTGTGTTGTGACCCTCATCTAAGATCTTCCTCCTTAGATCCTTTACCTTAGAAACACATAACCTACCCTTATACCGGAAGGTTCCGCCATTATCTCCCAATGTAAATCGTGAAGGTTTTCCCCTGTTGGATCCTCTCCGAAATCCAACAAACTTCAGATCCTCAAACCGACTTTCTTTTATTTCTCAAGCTAAGGCGCATCGCGAGGTATCATGTACCACCACCCTACCTTCACCGATCATCGGTTAAGCTAACCCCGAGGTTTCCCAATCTTTGTACCTCGAACAATACCCTCTTTTGTATTGCCAAATGGGCTGCGCCCATTGATCTCCCATCGAGCGCCACCACCACGTTAGCTTTCCTGGATGGTAAAGAATACTAAGGTCATAATCCTTAAGCAACTCTAACCATCTTCTTTGTGAGATTCAAATCCTTCAGCGTGGTTATGTATCGCAAACTCTTATGATCTGTAAATATGTCCACATGCACACCATACAAATAATGTCTCCATATTCGTAAGGCAAACACCACCGCAGCTAATTCCAAGTCATGAGTTGGGTAATTCTTCTCATGTATCTTCAATTGTCTAGATGCATACGCAATAACCTTTCCAAACTGCATCAAGACACATCCTAACCCAACTCTGAGGCATCGCAAGATCGTGAACCCTTCTTGTCCCGATGGTAAGGTTAGGACTGGTGCAGTAGTCAACAATTCCTTTAGTTTCTGAAAACTTGCTTCACATGCTTCTGACCACTGGTACTTAACCGCTTTTTGAGTCAACCGGGTCAAAGGAGCAGCAAGACTAGAAAACCTTTACGAATCTTCTATAATACCCAGCCAAACCCAAGAAACTTCTAACCTCTGTCGGGTGGTCGGTTTGGCGATTTCACCGCTTCTATCTTTGGGGTCTACTGTAATTTCATTCCTTGACACAACATGGCCCAAAAGGCTACCTTTTCCAACCAAAATTCACACTTTGAAAATTTAGCATATAGTTTCTCCTGTTTCAAGACTCAAGCACTACCTCGATGCTCTTCATGTTCTTCAACACTCTTACTGTAAATTAGGATATCATCTATGAACACGATCGCGAACAAATCTAGGAATGGTTTGAATATTCTGTTCATTAAATCCATAAAAGCTGCTGGTGCATTGGTTAACCCAAAAGACATGACCAAGAACTCATAATGGCCGATCGTTCTAAAGGCTGCTTGGATATATCATCTGGATTTATTTTCAGCTGGTGATATCCCGAACGGAGATCAATCTTGGAAAAATAGCTAGCTCCCTGAAGTTGGTCAAAAAGATCATCGATTCTTGGTAATGGGTACCGGTTCTTGATCGTGACCTTATTGAGCTGCCGATAATCGATGCACATTCGAGCGATCCGCCTTTCTTTTTCACAAACAGATCGTGCACCCCGGGAAACACTAGGCCTTATAAAGCCTTTATCCGTAAGATCCTTCAATGGTTCTTTAACTCCTCAATTCACCGGGGCCATTCGATATGGAGGAATAGAAATGAGTCTTGTACCCGGAATTAACTCTATAGCAAACTTCACTTCTCTATCCGGAGGAAGGCCTGGAAGATCTTCAGGAAAAACCTCCGGAAAATTTCGAACAATAGGGACATCATTCACTGCTGGGGATTCTTTTTGGGTATCCACTATATTAGCCAGATATGCGTACTCCACTCTGTGACTTCTCAATAACTTTTGAGCCCCAAGGTAGGAAATAAACTGACCTGAGGATATTCCAATCCTACCCCTTATAACAACTTCTGGTTCTCCGGGAAAAGTTAATCTCACTATCTTTCGCCGACAATCTAACATGGCATAACATGCCGACAACCAATCCATACCCAAAATGATGTCGAAGTCTACCATATCAACTAGTACTAGGTTCACCATTGTTCCCCTGCCATTCACTTCTAATGGAAAATTATTTACCACCCGAGAGGCCCAAATTGAGGCCCATACTGGTGTCATAACCTCAAAAGGTTCACTTAAATAAGAAGGTTCTACGTGTAAATTCTTAGCAAAGCCCATTGACACATATGAAAATGTAGAGCCGAGATCGTATAATACAAATGCAGGAATACTCGAGACTAGCAAAATACTTGTGACCCCCGCATTAGATGCTTCTACCTCATTCCTCTGGGGCAAAGCGTAGAGCCGATTAGAATTTTTGGGTTGTTGACCTCCCCGACTCTGGCGGGGTTGGTTTCGATTTCCACGTAGGCACCGTGGTTGCTTCTGACCTCCCCTGAATAGATTGGGTTTGGGTCCTTTTCTTGCAATCCCTGGCATAGTGGTCTGACTCTCCACAGTTATAACATGTCTTCGTTAAGAGCTGACATTCTCCAGTGTGTTTCCTGTGACAAATCTTACAAATCGGCTTGTCACCTCCTGTGTTAGGGTTAGTGGCCTTGTCCTTGCTACCTTGGTAATTAAACCAACTGTGCCCCTTAGGCTTGAAATAAGACTGGCCCACAGATTGGTTTGGTCCTGAAGATCCCTTACTAAACTCCTGCTTCTGATTTTGACTCTGATTAAATGATCCTGACGTCCGAAATCTCTTCTGCGAATATTCTCTTTTTGCTTTAGCGAAACCTTATACCCTCAAAGCACTATCGACAATCTGAAGATAAGTTCGATCGTTGGCTAATGCCACCACCTTCTCTGCTATGTTCGGGTTTAAACCCTCTACAAATCGCTTGACTCTATCCCTTTCTGTAGGGACGACATGTGTGTTGAAAGAGGTAGTACAAGAATCAAGTCTTGAAAAAGACTCAAGATAGGCACGAGAGGAGTATGAAAGAAGGAAAACTTTAGAATGTTATTCCGTTTACTTATTACTAAGGTGGCGCGCACACCGTCGCAATAAGTAACCGTTCAAACACCAACTCGAAGAAAACTTCCTAGAATCTCTTAACCTGGTTTAGCTTTGATACCAACTTGTCACGCCCCGACTTTTCCTAAGTCTTTACTTAGGGCGTGATGGCACCTGGACAATTATTTTCCACCAGGAGCACCATTTAATTCTCTTTATTTAAAAATTTGAACTTATATTCAAATACGGAGCTATTAATAAAAATAACAATAAAGAAATTTGTTTATGACTTTATTGAAAATATAACGCGAGCCCATGCTCGTGCAAATATTGTTTCTACATAGACATACTGACAAATATTATTCTAAGTTGGAAGGGAGACCATTCCATACGGGCATTTCCCGAGACACTGGAACTGACATCCTGAACCTGACGAATACCAAGCCCGAAGCAATGGACTTGGTATGACAAGAGGCTGCGGGACGATCGCTAGCCTTGGCGTGGAGTCTTTCCTCTATCACGTTTTCCTGAAACATGTTAAATAAAGAGTCAGCCCTACCATCTGGGGCTGAGTGAGAACCTTACCCTGCAATTCAAAGTAACACCACAATATTCCAAGTGCAATCACATTATAACGTAATAAGCATATTGCAAAAACATATCAGGTTACAACATTTTTAATTATGCAACAACTCCTCATAGGAAATTCTCGGTTTAACTAACACTTCATTTTATCTCGTATTATACGTTAAGACATTCCCCTGCATTTCCACATGTTTATTACATTTATATATTTGTGAACGCGTATTCACTTTTCATATTTATATATAGATGAACATGTATTCATCTTTCATATTTGTTGCGGCGTGCAACCCGATCCATTATATTTACGTATTTGTGAACACGTATTCACTTTACGTTTTGTTGCGGCGTGCAACCCGATCCATTATGTTTACGTATTTGTGAACGCGTATTCACTTTACGTTTTGTTGCGGCGTGCAACCCGATCCATTATATTTACGTATTTGTGGACACATATTCACTTTACGTTTTGTTGCGGCGTGCAACCCGATCCATTATGTTTACGTATTTGTGAACGCGTATTCACTTTACGTTTTGTTGCGGCGTGCAACCCGATCCATTATATATTTATATATTTATGTGAACACGTATTCACTTTTCATATTTTTCAGAAGATCGAATAAATACTATTCTCTTTTCTAACATTCTGTCATTCATACTTGTAACGATTATAATTTTTTAACCATAACTCCAACTAAGGTGTTTCTCAAGCTGAAACTAAGGTAAGACGGGGATCTTTCACTGTACCAAATTTCATTTAAAACTACCTTGGGTAACTAACACAAATTTATCCTCAAAACAGCCACATGAAATTTATTTCGGCAGAATTTTTATTAAACAACACCCAATCTTAGAATAGTCATAACTCCTAATCTGTAAACCCGTTCAAGCCCCATAAAATCTCAAAACGACGATAACAGAGAGCTACACGTCTCCATGTGAACCATCCTTTCATATTCTGTACCATTTGGTACAGTTTTACCCTTTTATTCGCTGCCCTTCCTGGATCTCGATAGATCCGAGGCAGACACTTTAAACAGCGATAACTCTCAATCCGTAAGTCGGATAGACCCCCGTAAGGTCTCAAAATGTCCACAACAGAGAGATATAGAACTTTTATTTAGCAACAATTTTCATATTCCCCACAGATTAGTACAGTTTTACGTTTAAACGTCCTGCCTTCTGGATTCCGATGAATCCGAGGCAGCAACTTCAAAATACAATAACTCTCAACTCGTAAGTCAGTTTTAATAAATATTTATCTATATCTGTCCGTAACAGATAGATTTACAACCATGTAAATTTTCATATAATTCTAATAAGTAAAACTCAATAAAAACAGTCCGTAATTATGTCTTTCCGAATTTCGGCCAAATCTAAGGCAGGAACTTTGAACTATGATAACTTTCAAACCGTATGTCCATTTTACCTCATTTTTGGTTCTATATGATCATATTAGAGAGGTGTACCACTCCTCCGAATTTCATCAAATTCTAACAATTATAACTCAGTGAGAACAGTTCGTAAAGTTCATGACGCAACTAGTTGTCTAAATAATCAAAAGTTCAATATTTCTTTTCAATACTCAATTCTTATTCTAACATGTATTGAACTTAAAATAAAGGATATTACCAAGAATTTCTGTATGAGAAAACACACCTTGTAAGCGTAAAAATAATTGTTGTTCGGTTGCTAAAAGTGACCCTTGCTCCCTAATATTTTTTTATTCTTGTTCTTCATGCCCTCTTGATATTTTTCCAGGTTTGTTTTCTTCTTGTTCACTTATTTTTTTTTCTGATTTTCTATCCTTTGTGGTAGGTACTTTGTTTGTGTATAAGTAAGGGTGTTTGTATAACTTATGGGAGGTAGAAGACCAAAACTTGAGGGGAGTTAAAGGGAGGGGAAATGAAAAGGGGGGAGGAAGGGGGAAAGCAAAGGAATGGACGTGCAATGCTGCATGCCTTCCTTCCTTCTTTTTTCTTTTCTTTTCTTTTGTTTTTCTTTTGTTTTGTTTTTGTTTTCTTATTTTCATTTCATCTATCTATTTATTCAACTTTAACACTAACTCTATCCCATGCAATTTATTCTTTGTTTTCTTATATAAATATATTTTTATTAACTCAACCACAACTATATATTTTATTTTTTTTCCGGATTTTACATATAAGTTGGACCCCTCTAACGCATTTCTTTCCCTTACCGTTATGCCTCCGCGTAAGGCAACCCGCCCGAGCAAGGCAAAGCGGAGGAGGCTGCGAGTAGAAAGCACGAGAGGGTTATGAGGGCACAAGCCCAATCATCACCTAGGGTGGTGCTTCATTCGGGGAGTTCTGCGACATCGCCAGCCCCAGCAGAGTTTAGCACGGCGGCAGCAGTTCCTACTGCGGCCATGACATTTACACCTTCAGTTCCACGACCAGTAGCAGAAAGAATAGATTGCAAAGAGACGACCCTGTTACTAGCTAGGGAGTTAGCAACCAGAGGGTATATTATGGATCGATTTATCACGGGTCTTGATGACTATCTAAGAGAGGGTTGTGCAAGAGTAGCTCTTGATCGGAGCTTGAGCATGGCACGTATGCGGGCTTATGCGCAGCGGCCGAAAACATAGAGATCGGCAGTTAATCAAGGGCGAGAGAAGAGGCCGATCGGCGAGGTCGCTGGTAACTTTCGAGGCGGACGCCACCGTGAGCCCGGTTATGCACCTCACTTGATCTGAGTGGTCCTCCGCGAACTTGAGGCGTTCGAGGTATCGGAGTTGGTCGAGCTCGAGGCTTCCGATTTCTGATACACGTAGGTTCCGGCCAATGGATTAAGTTTTTCCCAGTGTTCACGATGTAGCGGCGTCATCCGGGAATGTCGTCTTTTGTTGGTACACATTACTGCGGCCGTCAGGGCCATGTGTCGAAAGGATGTCCTAGTAGGAGTGATGCAAGTAGGAGGACTCAGCCTTCAGGATCAGTGACCAGTTCATCATCTTCCCTAGCTATGCGCCCAACAGGGCAGGATTGATTAGAACGACAAAGGGGAGTGAAGCGGTAGATACAGGTATATCCTTAACCCTCTAGAGATTGTATGTGTGATAAGATAAGGGTATCTTAAGTGTTGTGTTCTGATAGCATTGTGTTAATGGTGATTAGAAATCATGGTTAGTTAAAAGGGTAAGATTGGGGATAGGAAAAGTGTGAGCCTTAGAATGTTATACGTAGAGACCTTGAGGCAAGGCCATCTCGAGTAAAAGATTTATTTTATGTTTGACCACTTATCGAGTGCATAGTACACGTGAGATATGCGTGTGATAAGTCCGGTGGTATGAAATGAAATAGGGTAGTTGATCTAAGAAGACCAGGGTTTTCGTAACTTGATTAGTGAGATTGTTCGGATCGGGAACAAGAGTTTTCTTGCGATAAGCGAGTCGGGTTGAGGACCGATCGCGGGTCAACCCGCGGCCGCATTGTGGTGGGGTCGATTCGAGGTGGTCGCCGGTGGTGGTCATGAGGTGTTAGTTCGAGTTTAGTTAACCATCATACGAGTTCGTGGATCGTTCGACCCGATGATCGGTGATAAGTCGGCCATCTTGTCTTTAGCCAAGACCGTTTACTCGTGAGAGGTTATGCGAGATGTTATATCGGGAAGGTTGTAAGGCTGCACGAGGTGCCTACTTTCACCTTATGGCGGCGATGGAGCCAGTTCTGGTGTTTCTTTTGGAAGTTTTACCAGCGAGGTTAGGAACTCAGGTGAGTCTCGATGTCGCGTTGCCCTGGGCGGTGTTTGGATTTGAGGGTAGTTGTGAGGATTGTTGTCTCTGTTGAGGAGTGTTTAATAGCTACCATATCGATTCGATATCGCCTTATGACGCCTTGTAGGGCGGAAGTATAAGTTCTTGATCGATTGGTTCGATGTTGGCAAGGTTCGGATAAATGGTTCATTCTTGTTTCACAGGATGTAGATAGGGTGAAGCCTATCCAGAGAGGTTATCGGCAGCTCGAGTCAGCGAAGTCGTGCGGATAATCGGCGGCACGCTTGGAGTTCAGTTGACGGTGGGTCTTCAAGGTACCACCGGAAAGGGTGTGACGAGTTTTGGAAAGCAGAGAAACTTAACCCAAAGTGCTTTTGGGCATTTTGATGGAGTGGGACACGGTGTTCATGTGTATTACTTGGTGCTTTTATATCATAGACTGTCGGAAGTGAGGAAGGTATTACACGGTCATGATTGATGTTGTGGGCGTGAGACCAATAGTTATATTTGAGTGATGACTTTGAGGGCGTGAGTCCACGACTTGACATGATCGCTTATTTATCAGGAATCGTAGTTTGGTTATCATACATGTCTCCCGCTTTATATAGACTACTATGATTTCATTTACAGATTTTCGCCACATACTTGGTACTGTTGTCGACCTTCGCCGAATGCGTTACGCAGCGTAGGTACACCGATTGTTGATCCTCGCCATAGGGTCACGTCATTGCTTGAAAGCTCCGTTTCTCCGGAGGCTTATCAGTGGTATAGTCCCCTGTCGTTGTAGGTACTTACATTCAGGGGTATGGCGGGGCCCTGTCCCGCCATTGTTGTCATATCATTCTTAGAGGTCTGTAGTATGTTGTGGGCAGAGTTGTAAAAGGGATATAACTGTTCGGATTTAAGTTTTTATATATATATGCCGAAAGGCAACTTTTCTCAGATAACTGTTTCATATTTCATGCTTGTTTTATATTCCGCTGATTACTCTGATGTATGTCTACTTGGGTGCCCGGGGTAAGACACCAGTCACGGGCCCGGGTTCGGGTCGTGACAATTTCTAGTCAAGGAGTTGGTAGGATATTTTGTGATATTTTGAGTGGTAGATGGATAAGGTACACTTGCCCAAATCTTCACCCTACACTTGCCCACCACTTGTCTTAATCTTGGCCATTCATTGACCTATAAATACCCCCACTTAGTTGAAGACTTCTTCATCCACAAATAATTTCCAAGTCTTGAAAATCCTCTCCCTTCTTGTTGCTCGTCCAAAGAGCACCCTCCCTGTGAGGCCTTTGGCCGAGAAGTACTCCCTTCCTGTGGTGCTAGCCAAAGTACCCCCCCCTACCTTGAGTTGTTCTCGTGAAATACACCCCCCCCCCCTTGGTAGAAAAGTATTCTCCAAGTATTGTTACTATTCCAAAATACCTTGGCCCAAATACCTTGTAGTATTCCAAGGTTACACCTATACTAAAAGCCCAGAAATACTATTATACTTCCCTTCAGTCACAAAAACGAAACCCTAAGGAAAATCTTCATAGTCGGTTGAAGTATTAAGAAGAAGTTGTGTAGAACTTCTAAGGGTTGTTTGGAGCGGGTTGGAGCGCCCAGAGTAGGAGCTAAACGTTGCTCAGGATCGACATTTAAACTTGGATAATTTTGGGCATATCGAGGTAAATACTCTTGTCCTTCTATTGTAATTGGGAATTACATACTGTAGTAGTATAGAAATGAATATAAGATACATAGAAGGATATTACAGAAGAGAATTGGACTGTAATAGAAGGATATTACAGAAAAGAAGTGAACTGAAATCACATCAGAAGAAGATTAAAGAAGAAGATTGAAATGTACTTACATATGACTGTATTTACAGTAGACTTGTGTAGCTTAACGGGTAGGGAAGTGCTGCCCGATTTTCCGTAAAATAGAGAACCTACTGCTTAGAATATTCTACAGAGTAGTCTAGACGTTGATAGACGTATATGGCCTTTATAGGTTGAAAGTTCTGCGAGTAGAATGTTATACTTGAAAGGTGGACAAGGCTAGCCGGGTTATAGCGGTGGAGCATTTTGCTATTAGTCGATTATCGTCGCGAGGTATGTGATTCTTCCTATCCTCTTGAGCATGATATTTTAAAAGAATATATATAGTACGGTAGACGTACGTGTGTTAACTGAACGTGGTTTTTACTGCGATGTCTTTTGACTTGAGTCTAATAATAAGAATCTTGAAGTATTTCAAAAGAATTAAGAAACCTTTTTGAAAGAAGAGTAATACTTGGTTTTAAAAGCTTAAGAGTTATACTAGCTTTATGGGAAGTTAGGTATAACGACTTAAGAGAGATAAAAAGAATGGTTTATTGATTTTAAAAGTTAAGAGACTTGATCTTAAAAGATAAGAGACTTGACTTAATTGTATTCATATGAATTTTGTTAAAAAGTGTGAAACCTCATTCGTGAGTAATGAGTACTTGGTTTGTAAAGGAATAATGTTTTACTGATGTCGGAAATGAGAATAAGTATCGAACAAACCACAGCAGCGCTAATAAAGGGAAATGTATTGACTAATAAAGTATTATGAAAACCAGTAGAAACCTCCATCTGCATAGAAGCTAAGATGAGACAAAATGATATTACATTTCCTAGATCATGGCTGCTTTAATAAGATTGTTATGAACAAGAATAACCTACTCACACATAAGGCATATGTTTCTCAAATTGTTTTAAAAGAGAATTATATTATTAAGTGATTAAGACTATGAACTACGAAACCTTTCGAAAATGAGAAACTTGAGTATTTGAAATTAGGCAAACTGGAACGTTTGGAAAAGAATGTTGTTACTTGATTTTACAAAGGGAAGTGTTTTGGTTTACTTAAAAAGATAGTCACTTTATTTTCATACTACGGGTATTGTGTGACTTTTGTGAAAGAAACGGATCTTTCAAAGAATTAATGCATTAGTACTTTGGGGATAAAAACCCGAACTTGTTGGCATAAAATAGAAAGTACCTTGTGTGATTAACTTGACTATGTTTGGTTTGTGATAGTCTTGTAATACTTTCTTGATTGATTTGATAAGTAAACATGTTAGGATGCTACGTGTGTTAGTGTCTTGTGATGTTTGTGTAAGAGGTTATTCTTATTGTGCTTATGTTGTTTAACGATAAGCCGTTGTGCTAGTATTATATCACTCACCTCTTGACATGATACCGGGGTTAAGTCGCCTCCGACGCGGTATACCTCGTGCACCGTGACTATGATTCGAGATACCCTACGCGGTCCAGTGGCCTATGCGGAGCCACGAGTTCCGTGTTAGTGCGGTCTATGTGGGCCACGCGGCATGTGGCTACGCGGATCGCGAGTCCGTGACGACGCCGGAGTAGCTACCCTCGACGCGGAATACCTCACGCGCCTATGCGAGTGGCCTATGCGGAGTCGCGGAAGTTCCGGGACTAGACGCGCACATTTGATATCGCGGGCGAGTGGCCGCCTTCGATCATGTGGCGTTCAGACAGCACTCGTGATACGCTTTATGACTTTGTTGGCATCGTGGTTTTTAGTAGTCGGCTATGCCTTCGCATTTACCCCGCACGTTTTAGTATGACACAGTGGGACCCGTGTTCATGTGTATTCCTTGGTGCTTTTATATCATAGATCACGGTGAGGAAGGTATTCCATGGCATGATTGATGTGTGGCGTGAGACCCATAGTTATATTTGAGTGATGACTTTGAGGCGCGAGTCCCCGACTTGACATGATCGCTATTTATCAGGAATCGTAGTTTGGTTATCATATATGTCTCCCGCTTTATATAGACTACTATGATTTCATTTACGATTTTCGATTCCACATACTTGGTACCTGTTATCGACTCTTCGGGCCGCTCATGCCGCAGTGTAGGTACATCGATTGTTGATCCTCGCCATAGGTCACGTCATTGGGAAGCTCCGTTTCTCCGAGGCTTATCTTGGGTATAGTCCTCCGTTATAGGTACTTACATTCAGGTATGGGCCCTGTCCCGCTATTATTGTTATATCATTCTTAGAGGTGCATGTAGTAATCTTTGTGGCGGAGTTTGAAAAAGGGATGAATCGCTGTTGGATTTAAGTTTTTATATATATATGCCGAAAGGCAACTTTTCTCAGATAACTGTTTCACACTTCATGTTATTTCATGTCTTGTCTTATATTCCGCTGATTACTCTGATGTATGTCTACTTGGGTGCCCGGGGTAAGGCACCAGTCACGGGCCCGGGTTCGGGTCGTGACAGATGTAATTATGTCCAAAAGGTTGCATTCTTCATTCAAAAGTTTGAGTGATGTAATCCCAGCCAAAAGGTTGTAGCCTTCACTCTAGTTGTCTGAATGATGTAATTCTGGCTAAAAGGTTGCAGTCTTTATTCAAACGTGTCAGGTGATGTAATTGTATCCGAAAGATTGCAGTTTTCACCCCAAAGTCCGAATGATGCAATTCTGGTCAAAAGTCGTAATCTTCATTCCCAAAGAATCAAACTACACGACAAGGTCAACGAAAGCACACCAACAAGTCAAAAGAGTCAGACGGTGTCGCAAGTGGCATCCGCTCGAAAAAACACTTCCCAAAGAAGTCAATGAGCGCACGGTGTCGCGGTGTTAGTCGCCAAATCGTGAAAATAAAGCGAGCCGCATGATTATGGAGGCGCCCGCTCAAAAGAAATCACCCGAGAGGGTACAACAAACAAAGTTGCACATGTATAAAAACATAAAAATAGCAGTCCGATACACTAAGCTCCCGCTATACGCGGGGTCCGGGGAAGGCCGGACCACAAAGATCTATTGTACGTAGTCTTACCTAGCATTTCTGCAATAGGCTTAAACATCACTCCATGCTGACCTCACTCTAAATCCACAAATTTTTTATTTTTAAAACATGTAATCGGTCGGGCATAGATTGAAAGGGTCAAAGGGATTCCCACATATGGGATACCCTTTTCGGGCCATCGAGTAAAACTACAAGTAACCTAATTTCCAAAAACCGGATATATATATATATAGGTCACTCAATCTCTGAGGATCGATCACATTCCAACAAAATCACTCCGAAACTTTCTAGTCTGATGTTTTGTTTTATCGGTTTTTAATAGTGTAGTAGAGTCAAACTACAAGTGACCTCAATTCTCACATAACTTGAGGTATGTAGGAAACTCAGAAACCAGGGTTCGACCATAATTTTCAAAAATTGCATAAAACAAGAAGTAATTTCCTATTGGTTAGCAAAAAACTATATCAGTTTAATTTCACTACTCAGTGATGGTATAGTCATCCCCGAACAATGAAGGGACAGTTTTTGACACCTTATATTTACCCTCCAATAATTTTATTCAATTATTCAGAGTTTTTGAGTCACCGACGGAGTGGAGTATAGTTTTCACCAAGCGAATATGACTTTACATAATTATTTCGGGAGTATTTTGTCATTTCATTTGACAAAATATCACTTGGTATATATATCGTATATCATATCCTAATGTTACCCAAATTTGATCATTAATTATGATTTTGATTTTTTTGAACCAACAATTATAAATGTAATTGTTTGGAAAGAATTTTTAAAATTAAAGGATTAATGTTTTGCTCCGTCAAATTTAGATTTTTTTTAATTGAATACGATAATAGAATTACATCTTAATTTTAAAGTCATGTTTTAATTTAAGAAACAAAGTTGCACAGGTATAAAAACATAAAAAGGGCAGCCCGGTGCACTGAGCTCCCACTATGCGTGGGGCTCGAGGAAGGGTCGTACCACAAAGTTCTATTATACGTAGTCTTATGTAGTATTTATGCAAGAGGCTTAAGCATCACTCCACGCTGACCTTGCTCTAAATCCACAAAGTTTTTATTTTTAAAACCCGTAACTGATCGGGAATATACTAAAAGGGTCAAAGTGATTCCCATATAAGGATACCCTTTTCGGGCCATCGAGTAAAACTACAAGTAACCTAATTTCCAAAAACCGAATATATGTAGGTCACTCAATCTCCGAGGATCGAGCACATTCAAACAAAATCACTACGAAACTTTCTAGTCTAATGTTTTTGTTTTATCGGTTTAATAGTTTAATAGAGTCAAACTACAAGCGACCTCAATTCTCACATAACATGAGATTGTAGGAAACTCAGAAACCAGGGTCCGATCATAATTTTCAAATATTTCATAAAAACAAGAAGTACTTTCCTATTGGTCAGCTAAAAACTAGGTCAATTAAATTTCACTACTCAGGGATGGTATAGCCATCCCCGAAAAATGAAGGGGCAGTTTTTGACACTTTATTTTTACCCTCCAATAATTTTATTCAATTTTTCAGAGTTTTTGAGTCACCGACGGAGTGGAGTATAGTTTTCACAAAGCGATTATGACTTTACAAAATTATTTCGGGAGTATTTTGTCATTTCATTTGATAAAATATCACTTGGTATATATATATATATATATCGTATATCATATCCTAATTTTACACAAATTTGATCATTAATTATGATTTTGATTTTTTTTAAACCCAACAATTATAAATATAATTGTCTCGAAATAATTTTTAAAATTAAAGGATTAATGTTCTGCTCCCTTTTAATTTACGCTGAGCCAAAGCCAAAGTGGCTCAGGCCCTGCCCATCCCCTATTCATAAGAGACAAAGGCGAAACGTCCCATTTGCTTAAGAATAAAATGAAAAACCCTAGGGTTCTTTGTGCATGTTTGGTTTGACTTTTGTCAACCCAGAATCACTTCTGCATGACTAATTCATGAAAATGAAAAAAAAAATGGTGTTTGGTTTCTCCTCTCCAGAATCAATTCTCCTCTTCAGAATTGATTCTGGCAGAAACTACAATTCCTAACTTCTGCCATAATTAATTCTGTCATTTATTTCAATTTGAATTTTACCTTTTCCTTTATTACCTTCTTTAATTTTCATCAACAACTCTATCCACCTTCATTACACTCTTTAAATATCTAAAAATAATTACTAAAAAGATTCAAATATACAACTTTCATTACTCTCTTTAAATATCTAGAAATAATTACTAAAAAAAATTAAATATCCACCTTTATTGCACTAAGTTTTGTTATTTTTGCAGTTTGTGCAATTGTTGAAGGGATAAAATGAACGATCGAAATTTACATACTTTATATTCTAATATTTAAGTATTTTATTGCACTTTTAATTCTATTATCTGTTTGTAATTTTTATTTACATACTTTAAATTCAAATATTTAAGTATTATATATTGCACGTTAAATTCTATTATCTGTTTAACTATATTCATTTTGGTAATTCTACATTCAAAAACAATTTTGATCCAAATTATCCAAACATCATAAATTAATAACAATTACTTTTACATTATTGCATCCAAACATAAATCAACTCTGTCAAAATTAATTTTGACAGAATCAATTATGACAGAATCAATTTTTCTCATAATCAATTTTATGACCGCATAACCAAACACAACTTTTGCAAATGTTGCTGCGTCTATGCCACTATTGGCAAAAAGCCATAAGTGTGTTGGTCTCACTATTGTTCCCTCACCGGAAGAGGAAAGGGCATTAAATGCCTCGTCCTCTTCCCTTCGCACGCCACCAGACCACCCATACCCCCAAGGTGAGGTTCACCCCTCTATTTGCTTTTTCTGCTAGCATTTAATGCTCCTTGTCCGATTTGTATTTTTAACTCGACATTCTCATTGGTTGAGAACGATTTAGAGGAATCTTTTCCCCCTATTTTGGTTTTCCCACGTCGGTTGAAGGTCTTTTCTAGTATTTCAGATCTTCCCTGTAAATGCAGACCCTTTGTCAATATTTTCATAGTCCAAACCTTGAGATTTGGCATTCACATTAATTGAGAGCTATTTTCAAGTTAAAATTTGATTAATTAGGCTTATGTTGGGATCCAGCCCTTTAACGGAATCCAAAACTAGTTTGATTGGTCAATTCACAACTAAAACCTTTTTATTTCGTGTGTTTGCGAGACTTTGGGGTCGTCGGAGTGAAGCCAAGCTCAAATTCGATCTTTAGGCTGCCTACACACAAGGTAACCCCTTTCCCTTTTAATTAGCCTAATGTAACTCATATTATGTGTTTATGTGGTTCTTAAGTATGATTAGTTTGTTGTCTGAGTTTGTTAATTTAGTTATTAAGTATGGTTATGATTGCTTAAGGTCATTAGATTAATTATTAAGCATGTGTAGTTGGATTAGTTGCTGATAGTATTCATAGTTACTATTGTTAACATGTTTAGGCCACTACTGGCACTTGATATGTGATATTGTAAGCATGATTAGTTAGGATAATGGTTGTTTGAACTTCTTGGATCAATATGCAGCATGTTTTACATTAAATTATGTGTTGTTTGTGCTCATTAGATCATGAATTAGTAAGTTTAATTAGTTAAGATAACTCTTGGTGTTTATCATTGTGGTTGTTTGTGCTCCTTAAGTTGATATCCATCATGTTTGTCAGTATTTGACATTGTTAGAGTTCATAGAAATGGTTATTTGTGTGTTAAGTATTTACCATGTTAGTTTAAGGTTGTATTAGTCATGTATGCATACTAAAGTGTTAGAACTTGTAACTAGGCTGCTCATATTTTAGTTTAACATGTTTAGGTTGTTTTATTCACCATTCATTAACGGCTTATGCATGATTAGGCATATAGCTACCTAATATGTTAGTTAATATTTATTATATGCTATGTGACCTGTTTAAATGAACTTAAAGTGATTAGCATGTTAATTATAGTCTATTTTAACCATTTTTAGCTATTTGGTTAATGTGATGTTGGTTTGAAATTTGCTATTTGAATAAAATGATTTAAGAAGCTACTATATTGGTCTATGAAGTATGTTTAGCCCCTTAGGAATTGTGTTTAGCTAATCCATGTCCCCACCACACTTGTTTTGTCATTAAACAGTAGTATCAAGATGAAAGGGGTTGTTGAGGTCAGTCTATGTTTATTTGATGTGTGTATTGGCTTTTAAGGGTCATATATGGTTTGAATGTGTTGTAAATGACTTCTACTGTGTCACTTAGTCTATGTTTAGGATAAAAATGACTTAATATGTCAAATGATTAGCTTAGTTAGTCTGCTTAGACAGAGATAGCCAGGATTCTGTCAATGATTTATCTTACAAAACTTTCCTGCATACCTCCAAATGTCCTTTGTTGTCTTGTATGTATTCATGTAGTTTGATATACTCTTAGGAAGATCTAATGATCCTGAGTTACTGCAAGATTTGTGAGATTTATTAGTTGCCTTCCCCATTTCTTGGCATGTCCCCAAATGAGTTTTAATGGCCTAAGTTGCATCTATTTTGGTTGTATGGATTGGTTATGTTTACATCTTTGAAGTGTTATTCAAGTCTTATGTTAGGATAGATATCTGCATGTTCTAGCTTGTTCTCATTCCATTTATGTGTGACTTTGCTTCATGGCCTACTCGTGTACTGTCTTGTTTCCCATTATGATTATGCATTATGTCATTAAGTCACAAGTGTCACCATGCCTGCATATGCCTACCCTACTCATGTTCCTTGAGCCTTAACTATTATGAGCTTTTCTACATCGTGCACTAGATCATACTTGTATGCTTGGCTCATTGTATGGATAATGGAGTACACCTGCACAACAAGTCTTTGCATGACCTTAGCAGTTGCCCTAAGTTCAACATAACCCCTATAATATACCCTACATGTTTATGAAATGCTAGTTGCTTGGGCAAACCTTTGGCTAAGTGCATTCTTGTCCTCCATATTTTCTGTCTAATTGAAACTTGGTTGTTAATGTTATACCATGCCATGATGCTTCATTATACTTGCTTACCTCTGTGCATTCCTACTTTCATAAGGATTAGTCTGAATTTTGAGATGCCTAAGGTCAAAAATAAATTGGAATAAATTGTTATGTGTATCATGTTTTGCTTTCATGTCTTAGTGTGTATTGTTTGAAAGAACATGTCCATATACATCATGGTAGACAGGTTATATACAGAATGTACCTAGTATATGAACGTACACATGTTGTATATCATCTTGCATATCACTCATGAGTATCATGTCATGTGTGTTGTTGGGCCTGGCCCATTTTTGATAACCTCCTCTATGTCTATCCTTCCTGACTGTGTATTGGGCTTGGCCCGTTGCTTGTTTGCTTCTTCCCTTTCCCACTAAGTGTTTTGTTTGATTTGTTTTAAGTATGGGTTGTTAGTTTAGTTTAATCTTCACTGCATTAGATAATTATAGATACCTTCTAACTTGCATCCGTGTTCCCCCTTTCTTTGCATTACATGAACCATTGCCGAGGTGGTCCCCCACTGGGCCCTTTCTTTCCTTCAGCATAAATCGAGTCACCCAGTACCTAATTTGAACATGGTTGGGCTGAGGCCCAATCAAAATTATTCTGACCGAGATTAAAAAAAAAAAGAAGCTAATATTTACATGAAGGTCCAGCTATGGGTAAAAACAGTCAACTAATGGGTTTCGGTAGGCCCATCAGCTTAAACTCTTCTCCATTTCAATTTCACACTACATGCATATATATATATATATATATATATATGTATGTATTGTTGTAATAAAAATACTTTCAATATTGGAAATTTACATATGATTTGAATCTAGGATAGACAAACGATATGTAGATCATTTTAGTTTAGATAGCCAACTTATTTTAAGACTTGTTTAAATATAGAAATGGAAATAAAAGGACTGTCTTGGCTAATAAAACAAGGAACTATTTGGATGTTTTAAAACTGGAAATGGAAATAAAAGGACTGTCTTGGCTAATAAAACAAGGAACTATTTGGATGTTTTAAAACTGGAAAAGGACAAATTTTCAACCAAGTACAAACTGATTTTGGACTTTAAAATCTGATTTGGTCTTTAAATTGAGAAAATGAAACGGACTGATTTGAAGGACCCAGATATAGGCATGAGTGACTTGAAATTGGACAAAAATGGACTGTTGGTAAATCACTTGAATCATTTTTGTTTAGAGTTAGAATACGGGCTAAGCCCAACTAAGTATTTTGGATTATAAAACTTGTCTTGGACAGTGAGCTCAAAAAACAGGAAGGGAAGGACTGATCATGGAGGAGCGAAGACAAATAGATCATAGAGTCATCACAAACTTTGTTTCGCCGATGAATCTTGTCCCCCGAGTTTAGGTTGAGGGTGATGGAAAGTATGATATGGCTAACCTTGAGCAATATAGCTTGCAAAAAGGAAATAAGAATCTTTTTTTACTATCTCTTTTTCAAAAAAACCAAACTTGTCTTTTTTAAATAGAATTATACCATTTTCAAAACTTGGAAAGGATTTTAAAGAAGATTTAAGTGTAGGGATGACAATAGGGCGGGTTATGGCGGGACAAACTTTGACCTATTAAGATTTTGACATATCCTGCCCTGCTCTGTTTAGCTTTGTCCAAAAAAATGTTCTGCCCCGCGAATTCCTACCCTGTCCCATTTATGTTATTTTTTATTTTTTTCTTTGTTTCATTTTTCAACATGATATTCACTACAATTTACTTTTCGAATTTGCTAAAGCTAAATCCTATCGAAAATAGCACATAGATTACATTCACGTGCACAGTGCAATTTACATACATATTTATATATACTGAATACTGATATATACATCTCTCCCCGATCCTGATCTGGATTGAGGCCTAATTTACATATTTAAAAACTATATAATAAAATACTATAAGTCACAATAATTAACAATTCAAAATACTTAAAAGGCAAAACAACAACATGTGTAATCCGACAAAGTGGATCTGGGAGGGTAGGATATATGCAAACCTTAGCTCGACTTTTAGAGAGGATATTTCCGATAAACCCTCATCTCAAAAGGAAAAAATCAAAATACTTAAAAGGCATAAATTAGATTGTTGGAAGAAAAAAACTCATCCCAAAATAAAACCCAGTGCAAATGAATAAAATTAGATTTTTGAAAAAACAAAAAAAAAATTAGTTGCCCAACATAAACAGAAAATTTTCTTATTTTTCCATCATAAATACACTAAAAACAGCAAAAAAAATCTGATTTTCCAACACTAAAATAAATTCAAAAACACACCCAGAAAACCCCCACAACAAATCAACCTTTATCTAATCAAAATTTCAAAATGCATGTACATAATTTGAGATTCTTGGAGCAAAAAAATCTAATTTTCCCACTATACAAAAAATATAATTTGTTTTGCCCTATTACCTGCCCTGCCCTATTACAATTTTCTGAAAATGTGTTTTGACCCGCCCTGCCCTTCCCTGGCCAGTTTAAGTACACTCCGACCCTGCCCCGTTAAGCCCATAACCTGCCCCGCCCTGCTTTTGCCCTGCCCCATTGCCACCCCTATACAAGTGTGATAAAATTAATCAATGTAGTTGGACTAAATGCAGAGTTCTACTCAAATTCATATTTTGAGTGTTCTTAGTCCGAAAATGAAATTGACTAGACCATTTCGTGCATACTATTTTTGGCGGAAGTTTAACTCTTTGTTTTAAAATAAAACCTTGAGTTTGAATAAATGAAATGATAAGTCATTTTTGCGAATTTTAAACCTTAAGCAATTTAAATAATTTTGAAACATGATATAGAACTCGTAGGTCAACTGTACTATACGGATCCTTAATACCAGGGTGCTAACACCTTCCCCGTGGGATCACCAGAACCCTTACATTGACCTGGTTTAGATAGAATTTTTCAAGGAAATTGAATAAACCCTTTCACACTGGTTTTTCTAAATTACCTATAAATTAGGTGGCGAATCTAAAATACATTATCCAATTTAGAGCATCATCCAAATTCTTAGTAGCTCTTTATACCCGTATAAAAAGTGAACTGTAACAACTCTTAGAAGCCATTAGAATTAATAACACACAATAAGAAATGAAAGAATATAACTTTCTTAGATGTCTTATATCCTCTCGAAGATAGGCAAGGAACTCATCTTACCGATCTGCAAGACTCTACTAGGCATCATTCTTCTACTTGTGAGACCGGTGAACCTGAAGCTCTGATACCAATTTGTCACGATCCAATTTACCTAGCTGTGATGCCACTACAGTAAGCCGACCACAACCACTTAATTCAAATTAATTAGAGAATTAAGTGCGGAAATAGATAAATGAATCAATTTAAGCCTTAATTAGATCTCATAACTTAAATAATACGAAAAGTTCTACAATCCCCCAAGACTAGTGTCACTAGTACAAGAATGAACTAAAATAGATTACAAGTCTGTGAATACATCTCGAAATACATAAGATGTCAGAATATGAAAAGACAGAAAGTAAATGATAGATGGGAAGATTCGGTGCCATGGATCACACTATAGTGGCTCACCTTGAATTGTCTAGAATGACCTCTTCAACGACCGGCAGCATCCCAAACTCTACTCGTGCTAGGAATAGAGTCTGCACACAAAAAGTGTGCAATAAGTGTAGTATGAGTACAATAACAATGAGTACTCAGCAGAATCATCGACCAACCCTAGATAATACGGAGACGAGGGATGTCTGTATGAATACCACTTCTACACTAAATCGCTATTAGTCTGAATACAATAATGAAGTCCAATCGTACAAGGTTCAAGCCTAAGTGTAAGAAACCTCCAAACTACTCAGATTCATCTAAAGTAATCAAGTAGTATGAAGAAAAGAGCAAATAAGAAGTTTAGGCAAGTAAAGCATCAAAGAACAATAGAAAAAATTGATATGCAAATGCTATGCAATGCAAGGTCTTTCCATTATCAATACACACACGTTCGAACACTAACGAATCGTGCCCCGTGAGGGAATTGTGAGGTCCATATACCACCCCGAATCATTTCTCTTTGGATTTTGTAACCATTATTAGGCTCACAATACATGTCTCTAGCCACTCAAGCTCATATCAATGCATCTCTCCATCCGAAACCATTTTTCCGCGGATCCACATATGTATTCTCAATATATAATGCATGAGATATTATATGAAGCATGCATATAACATGCAAAACAACAAGAATCCAAGATATACGGTAAAGATTCATTTTTAATCAATATAAGCCATAAAGGTCTGACCTTTGACTAATTTCATAACAAAATTAAAAAAATTAGCTTCTTTTCCACATTTTAACGAGTATTTAGGGGTAATGAGTAACACAATATCAAATAAGACAGACACATAATCATAAAGATAGAAAAAGTACGGGCTTCGTACCCCAATTACATATTCATAGGATCATACTATGTATCAGCTAAAGCCCAAAGCATGGCATTCAGACCACACTATATAATTCAGTGGTGCAAGTATCCATAACATGTCACTAGTATCCAATACAAGTGTTCGTCACCTCAAAGTATTGAGACCTTTTTTATCTCCATTACACCCTCTAACTTAGTTTATTTGACCAACCACGATGCTTTAAGTAAGGTTTAAGATATTAACGTTCCTGAAATAAAAGTCTAATAGTCACAATGAATCTTTGCCTTTATATAACGCCCTCAAATGGTCCAAATCTATTCAAATATGGAAAGTACATCAACACACAATTCTAAAGACGTCCATATTGGTATATGGAAGTTTCAGACACAAAAAAGTCGCCCAAAAATAGGATTTCGAGCCTCAAACGACAAAATGGGAGAACATCCCCAAAATTAGTTTACACAAGGTTGATAGAGTCTAGATACCAAAAATCAAGTCAATCTAACCACAAATTCAAGATTTATTTGAAGAAATCACCATTTTCATCCTACGATTTAAAATCTCTAATTTCAAGTCTCAAATCACGAATCCTAGCATGAAAATCTTTAATAATCAAAAGCATAATTGTAAATGAGTGATTAGAAGCTTACCAACTTGAAGAATATTGAATGAACATCCCAAAATCTCCGAAATCCGAAGTTTAGAGCTTAAAATGTGAAAATGGGAAATGAAGTTCGAGCTTAAATAACTATTTCACTACCAGAATCCTCGCAAATGCGGAGATTCCCAAACCAACCCACACCGAAAGTGCATAAATAACCTCGCAAAAGAGGACCTCACAATTGTGAGCTTAGCATCACAATAAACTCATCTGAAACCTCCCGGACACAAACTAAATATGCAAACCACTTTTAAAACATGCAATGAATCTGCTTACACACTCAAAACAATTATAAGAGATCATTTTGACCCGAGACTTACCAAGGTTAACTCCAAATTTCTTAAAACTAGATTTCCAACTAAAATTCCAAAATACACCCGAGTCCCTCGAGAATCGAACCAATGACTCGACTAAATCAAAATGACATTCCGTACCTGATGGAATCAATAAAACTATAAAAATACTCATTTTCCCTCAATGTTGACTTTAGTCAACTAAAACTCATCTTTCAACTTAAGACATATCTAAAATTCACATTCTTATCTGAATCTAACCCAAATCACTCGGGACTTGTCCAAGCCATTCTTCTAAGTCAAAATCATATTCCAGATCTAACGAAACCATCAGAATTTAATTTTGTGCGCGTCTTTCTAAAAGTCAACTCTTAGTCAAACTACCAAAACTTAAAACTTCCAATTTCCATAACTTAGGTTTTCTTCCATTATTTTCATATGATTTCCTTGGGAATTACATCACCCATTCCCCCAAGTTAAATACACCCCAAGGAAGCTAGGGGAAGGGTCATTTAGGGGGAAACAAGAAAAATATCCAAAACGACCTAAGGGGTCATTACACCATGTCACTCACATGTATGTATGTTTTGCTTTTGTCACGAGAACAACACCCTTTATCATGTCTATTTTGAAACTAATTGTTCTCTTTGATGAACTTAAATGTATTTATAGAATTTTTTTATATTGTTATATGCATTGTTCCATGTTCATATTTTGCATAGAGCTAGTCCGCTCGGTCAAGTTAAGACACTGAGTGTTGGTATGTCCCACAGATTTGGGATGTGACAAATTTGATATCATAACACTAGGTTCACGTGTCTTAGGGAGTCTTTGAAGTCGTGTCTAGTAGAAATCTTTTTATTGTTCTGGTGTCGACCACATATAATAGGAGGAGGCTACACTATTGTGGAAGAGACTCAGTGATAACCACCGCCTGGGCTTCGGACTCGAGCTCACGCCGCTTCTGGCCACACCTCAAGTCACTAGTCCCGAGAATTGAGGAGTCTATGGAAGCTTCTTTATTATCTTCACCAATGTCGAGTACCTCCAATGATGACATTAGGGGATCAATTTAGGTGCTCACCCAACTCGTGGCAACACAATCTCAGCACCGCGATGAGGCACCTCCTAGTGTTGATTTCACCACGAAATCGACCTCCAACGACCTTAGTCAATGTGAAATATAAATTTTCAATGTTGACTATACTAGTCGGGGTCAACCCATATATTTAAGCCAACCTTTGTCAAATTCATCGAAAAGTTAATAAAAAATTCAACCCTTGGTGCGAAAAAAATTTAGAACCATAATATCTATAAGCTTACGATTTCAATTCTATGGCCAAGTATTGATTTTGACTTTAATTGTCAATAAATCCCTAAATTACCTAATTACAAAATTAGGTCAATTATTCTCCAATATTGTCACTCAAATCTCATGATTTTATGTTTTAAATTCGCTCAAAATTGAATATAATCATCATAGGGTGTTAGAGAATCGTTACCTCATGATCGAAATCAATCTAATGGGTCATCACCCATGAACTCTTCTTATTCCAAATGGTAAAAACTAAATATGAAAATTTTCACTATTAAAATATATATTATTCAGGTTACTTAGCATAATCGCATTCCTCTACCGCGATTGTTGGAATTCATTAACTAGGCCCATAAGTGTGACCGGATCCATTAGTGCAATAGCACCGATCTGCGTGTGATCGTGCCTGCACCAGATACCAAGTTTTTCAACTAGTAGTTTTTTCAGGTTCCAACTTGTCCCGTAAGAGTTTGATAATATTTTCCTCAAAATGTATCCATTGCATAAGGTAAGAATATATACATCATATACATTGAATAAGAAGATTGATTCTTGCCTATTCAATCCCTAAGAATATTCCTTCTTTATTACTTTACTACCTTATATACTATGATACTACCTACCATACAAAATAGTATACTACATTAATCACTATTAATGCAGAATATTCTAACACTCCCCCGCAGTCGAAGCTGGAGGGCGGCGAATGTTGAGACTGTCCCTAAATTCTTCAAATAGTATCAGCGGAAGTCCTTTCGTGAAGATATCTGTAATATGATGTCGCGTCGTAATATGTAACACTCGCACTTGTCCACGAGCCACCTTTTCACGGATAATATGGATATCTAACTCAATATGTTTAGTGCATTGATGATGGATTGGATTCTCTGAGTGATAGATTGCACTAATGTTATCACAGTATGCCATAGTGGCCGTCGGAATGGGGCAATGAAGCTCAATTAAAAGATTCTGAATCCAGCATAAGTCAGATACAACATTGGCAACCGCACGGTATTCGACTTCAGCACTTGAACGTGATATTATGGCTTGCCTTTTAGAAGACCATGAAATTAAATTATCACCGAGGAAGACGCAATAACTGGAGGTCGAACGTCTGGTGTCCGGACATCCTGCCCAGTATGCATCTGTGTAAGTAACGAGTTTGGAAATGGAAGACGGGTAAAGATGTAATTTATACTCCAGAGTCCCCTGAATATACCGCACAATGCGTTTGAGCGCATACATATGTTCTTCCATCGGATTATGCGTGAATAAACACACTTATTGCACTATATAGGTAATATCCGACCTGGTGAATGTGAGATACTGCAAAGCTCCGGCTAGGTTGCGGTATAATGTTGGATCAGCAAAGGGCTTGCTAGAGATAGCACTTAATTTCGACTTCGTGTCTACCAGAGTTGCCAAAGGTTTGCATGAAGACATACCAGCCCGTTCCACAATCTCAGATGCATACTTCTTTTTGGAGAGAAATAACCCACATGCATGTCGTGTCACAACAATTCCTCGAAAGTAGTGTAGTGGACCAAGATATTTCATAGTAAATTCGGAACCAAGCTGAGAAATGATACTCTTGCGGAGAGAGTCTGAAGATGCTGTTAGAATAATATCATCCACATATAAAAGAAGATAAGCAGTATTATTGCCCTGACGATAAATAAATAGAGAATTATCGGAATGGCTGTGAGAAAACCCATGTGTGACACAAAATCTGCAAACCGCTTATACCAAGCCCGTTTGAGGCCATATAATAATCTGTTTAGCAAACACACATGATTGGGATATGTAGGATCTCTGTATCCCAATGGTTGGTGCATGTAAGTTGTCTCATTCAGGTGACCATGGAGAAAGACATTTTTGACATCGAATTGATGAAGTGACCATCCTTTTGAGAGCGACAGGCTAAGAATTGTTCGATAAGAAATGGTTTGACCACCGGATCAACGCCTCTCACACTGACTCGACCGCCAGTCTTCCCATCACCTACAAGACGGGCCTTATGCCGCTCAAAAGATCAATCAGATTTTTCTATATGGCTAAAAATCCATATAGATCGAATTATATTAGCATCAGATGGACGAGGTATTAAATCTCATGTCCTATTTTTAATTAGAGCATGATATTCATCATTCATGGCCATTTTCCAATTCGGGTCTTTTAGAGTAGACACTGGGTTACAAGGCAAATGTGATTTGGAGGCCCGAGTGTGAAGGTTGTATTTGATATTGGGTTTGACAATACCATGTTGACTACGGGTGATCGGATGGGTTGTTGGGCCAGTGGACTGGACACCACTGACCAAGTGCAAAATTTGGGAGTTTGGGCATATAGCCGAGCTTTGGGCCAATCCAGTGGGCTGGACGCTACTGGATGGTGACACTAGAATGGGGACTGGCCCTTGAGCAGTGAAATGACCCAATGTTCGAGTGGGTTGGAAGATTGGGGCTTGCTGAGTGGGCCCAGCCGAGACACTGCCCAAGGTTGGGGGCGGTTGAGTGGGCCCAAGAGTTGAAGTATTTTCGGCATTAAATGCGGGGACCGAGCTGTGAAAAAAATGTGTTAGATACGAAAGTCTATCATCATCTAAAAAATCATAAGTATGAGTCCCGGTTTCATGGATCTTAGCAAAGGAAAAAATTGTTTCATCAAAAATCAAGTGAACAATTATTCTTTTTGAAGAAATATCATAGCATTTGTAACCATGTTGATTAGTAGGATATCCCAAGAAGACACAAAGAGTAGACCAAGGTTGGAGTTTGGTGATTGTGTTGGACGGAAAGAGAGGGTAGCAAAGACAACCAAACACCCTTAGATGAAAATATGATGACTCTCGTAAATAAATCATTTTTAGTGGAGCTTGGTAGGACATGTTTTTATGAGGAAGAATGTTCAACAAGTATGTGGCCATTTAAAGTGCATGATGCCAAAATATGGGAGGTAGGGATGCATGAGCAAGAGATGTCCTAACAATGTTGTTTATAGTTCTAATTTTGTGTTCCGCCTTCCCATTTTGTGATGAAGTGTGAGGACAAGACAAACGAAAATTTAAACCATTTGTTTTGAAAAAAATTCCAAAATTGGTTATTGTCAAATTCTCTCCCATTGTCACATTGTATACTTTTAATCTCCCGTTCAAATTGAGTTTTGATGAACGCTCTAAAGGTGAGAAATGTGGAAAACACTTGTGATTTCTTTGACAAAGGAAATGTCCACAAATAATTAGAATAATCATCAAGGATAAGCAAATAATACCTATGACCAGAAGAACTCAACACATGTGATGTCCAAATATCACAATGTAAAATGTCAAATGACATAAAAGTGCACGAAGTATAAGGCAAAAATGGCAGTTTAATATGTTTATCAAGTGCACACGCATGACACTTATTTAAAATCTGTGTTTGGGTACAAGAAATAAAGTTATTTTGTTTAAGAGAGGCCAAAATAGACTCTCCCTGGTGTCCCAAACGTTCATGCCATAAGGATGGTGCCAAGGATGCAAAAGTACATGGTAGCTTGGACTGGTGATTTGGTAAACTTATTGGATATAGTTCCCCCTTGCTATCACATCTCATGAGGAGCTTCCCCGTCTGAAAACAATGCACGAAAAAACCAAAAGGGTCAAAACGAACATATACCCAATTATCAGTTGTAAACTTTCTAACGGATACCAAGTTTTTGATTAATTTTAGAGCATGAAGAACATTCTTTAACACTAGTGGTGGACTTGGTGGTAACAATTTGCTAGAACTGTACCCTTTTATTGGAATTGAATGGTCATTTCCGATAATAATATCATTATCATTGCTCAAATTAAAATAGGGTGAGAGATTACCTTGGGAGGACGTCATATAAGACGTCGCTCCGGAGTCCATATACCAATTCGAATCCGGTGGATTGAGTCCAAGGGTGTGCATGAAAGACTCAATATCCGGGTGGGCCCTGCGAGTGGGCCTCGTGCCATCAGGTGCCAAGCAGACCGGCAAAATGGGTGGCTTGCTGTTGTACCATCGTCTTCCATCGCTCGAAACACTGGATCGCGGTGGGCTGTTGGGCCTACATGGCCTAATTGCTTGTTGGGGCTGGCTGGGCGGAGTAGTCCAAGGACACTGCCAGTCCCAACTTCCTGGACCCCCGCCATTCTGCCACCGCCGCCTGTTCTGCCGCCGCCATTCTGCCACTGTCCACCATCGGAGTTGGTGGTGCCACCATTTCCGTCGCCGCCGGAATTCCGGTGGCCTCCTCCTTTGTTATTTCTGCAATTTTCACCCTTATTTTTATTATTGTTACGTCCTTTGTGTCCCTTATTTTGTTTAGAGGGATCAAAAAAATTACCATCATTGGAAGACATGACAATCATGGCGGAATTTGAAGTAGTTGAGACATTTTTTACCAAGCCCGGCTCTTCAAGTACAAACATGAATCTTGCTTGATAGAATTATGGTAGAGGATTACTTTGATGGATGACAGTTCCCACGCCGCTATACGCATCGATGAGACCGGCGACCAATTGCAAAACTAACCGGTTATTAGTAACCGGGGAACCAACGTTCTTAACTGATCTGCCAACACTTTGAGGCGTTGACAATA
The DNA here is from genome assembly GCA_029844215.1 of Przewalskia tangutica. Classification (NCBI taxonomy): domain Eukaryota; kingdom Viridiplantae; phylum Streptophyta; class Magnoliopsida; order Solanales; family Solanaceae; genus Przewalskia; species Przewalskia tangutica. The sequence goes on along the minus strand of CM056722.1, from coordinate 57,641,975 downwards.
TGCTGAAACGTTAGGAAAATCCGCCATGTCAATGGTGGAGAAATCATGTTCCAATGTAACAGCGCGAGAGTTTTGATTATCCTGAAAAATATCTCTCAGTCGTTCCCACGCTGCCATGGTTGTTGAATCCGGCTCCATTATGGTGTGCAACAAGTCAGTGGAGATTGTTGCATAAATCCAACCAAGGACTGTGGCATCAAGCGTATCCCACAATTTCTTGTTCGCCTCAGTGGTTGATTCCTTCCCTTTTCCATCTTTCGGTGGAATGATATGATGAAGAACTTTGTGATCCCTACAACATATTTTAAACAATTCCTCCCATGTGGCATAATGTACTGTTTCCATTTCCAGTTTAATAGAAACATTTATTTTAATATTCGAGACAGTGAGGGAAGGATGAAATGATGATTTTGAATCAGACATATTTGGTTGAGATGAAGGTTGTCCATAAATGAAGGGATGAAGAAGAAAATCAAAGAAAGAAAAAAAATAGAATTTTGGCCAAACAAGGATATGAGGTCCGAAATTGGAGAAAAAAATATGGTGGATCTTTTCCTTAAACTCTTGATATCATGTAAGAGTTTGATAATATTTTCCTCAAAATGTATCCATTGCATAAGGTAAGAATATTTCTTCTTTATTACTTTATTATCTACCTTATATACTATAATACTACCTACCATATAAAATAAGATATTACATTAATACATAATAATACATAATATTACTACATTAATCACTATTAATGCAGAATATTCTAACAGAAACCATAAGTCTCCATCCAAACCATCCCCACAAATCACAAATAAAATTATGAACTTATATACATACTCAAAACTCAATTTAAAATGTGGTGACTAAAAATAAAGGGTTGGGTTGTTACACCTCTCTGTAATTAGAATCATTAGATCAAACATATTGTAAACTTCACGTAATGAGGCATGCAAAAAATCATAGAGAAAGTTGCATAATAGTAACGAACACTGTAATTAACTATATTATCCTCCTTTTATGGCCGATAGATCCTTCTATCATGAATTTGTTCGTGACGTTGTACAATGACAAGTTATTCTACTGGCGTGATAATTGTGAATATAACATAGTAAGTAATGATTGAAAATCTATCGTTTATTCTTCTTCTTCTTTTTTTTATTTTTGATATCCAGCTTTCTGACTTACATCAGACTATTTCTGGAGATAGTAATATCGGTCTCTCAACACTACTATTAGTAAATCGCGGGATATGCCTGAATGACCAGGGGTTCAAAGCAGAAGCAATCGATATCACCTCAAGGTCCTATCCAAGAGAAGAAAGTCTTTCATGAAATTGAGCATGGCTGGCATTTGGATTTTAAATTCATTTCCTTTGTGCTATACCCCGGGGACTATTCTTCTTTTTTTTGTTTGCAGGTAGAAGGTGTTATACATGTTCGACTTGACATACCGTTGAAGTCTTATTTACTACGAAATTTGCCAATATTGTGCTTTATCTATTGAATTTGGTTTACAAATGTCCTCTGTTAATTTATTGGACCCTTAATACTCCTACTGTTATCTTATGATTCAAATATATCCCTGAATAATTAAAAAAGTATGAATACATCTCTCGCACTAACGGTGGAAACAGTTCCTAAACTTTTACAAAGAAAATTCAACATATATTATATATAATTTTAACCTTGTATATTTTTTAGGTAAAGGAGGTTCCACCACGGGGTAGCTACCTTTTTAATTATTTAGGGATATATTTGAAACGTTTGCTAGGAGTTAATGTTGGAGCTAGGTCAAAACTATACATATGGAGCTAATAACTTGGAATGTGCTTAGTTTTTTTCTATAAATTAATTAACCTCAATTTATTTATGATAGTCGGTGTGATTTTCCTTCTTATTATTCTCACAGTTGCTATGGGGTTGGTTAAAAAAATTCCCCTGTTTTATGTTATACGCATTTTTAACATACATGCACGCAACTGTTACATATAATAAATCTATTTAGTCTTATAATATATCCTTGATGTTACTATTTCAATCTTTTTGACAAACATGATATGTCAAGTGGATAAAGTATACAAATTAGCCGCACGCCCCAGAAATTAAAATGGTCTAAGGGTATACTGTATTAAGCTGGACTGTACTGGACAAAAAAAATAATAGTGTTTGGTGGGCGTTTCAACCGCACCGGACTGTACTATTTTTAGAACTGCCATTTTTGAGAATCATCTAGTAGGTGAGTCTCCCCTGAAATAAATAGTACAGTTCAACTGCCATTTTTGAAACTCATCTAGTAGGTGGGTCTCCCCTGGATTATATTAAAAATTTAAAAAAATACAGTTCATTATATATTAATACTCTAATACCGTCCATTATATATTAATACAGTGCAGTTCATTATAGTATAATACAGTCCAATAAAATTAGTATGGTCCTGAAGTGACTTCCACCGTTGGACATATTTAAACTCTTTTAATTGTTCAATATTATATTTGAATTATAAGATAACGGAAATGATATTCAATAGATTAGTGGAACCAAAGAAATAAATCAGGGACACATTCTTTTATTTCCTGTAAAATAACTTCTACTTTTAACAAAAGACGGATCCTTCATTGATTTTGAGTGTTAATCCGAGACACTGCAGCAGTGATACCAAAAGATATCAAAATACTATCTCAAAAACACATTTAAATTTTGAATTGATATTATTACCTCCTTTCACGACCAACTCCAATTTTTTAAAAAGAGTGCACCAATTCTTTATATTTTTTCTTTTTCTCTTTCTTAATTATTTAGCTTTTTTCGCCTCAAGCCGTACATCTTCTTATTCATCTAACCCCTCTCCATATTTTTTTCTTCTTCTCAAGTTTTTCAATTTTTTCCATTACAATTTTCTAGTCTTTGTTGAGTTATTGGTAACAAGATTTAATCTTTTTCTTCTTTTGTAAGCAAATCAAAAGTCTAGGTCATCCGGGGTCGTCTATTTTATCTACTTTAGATAGAAATAAATTTATTCCGGTAAGGGTACGTGTAGTACTCCAACTTGTCAATTTTGTTCTCTAGGAAAAAATAGGAAAAAATATTAAGTTGTCATTTGTAGCCTCGAATTCTCAGACTTCAATGCCATTTGATATTATTCATAGCGATTTATGGACATCTCTCGTTCTTAGTTATATGAGTCATCGTTATTATATTTTATTCTTGGATGATTATTTTAAATTTTATGGACGTTTCCAATAGTGAAAAAATCCCAAATTTTTTTCATATTCTTAAAATTTAGAGCTTTCATTAAAACTCAATTCGAATGGGAAATAAAAAAATATTCAATGTGATAATGACAAAAAATATGACAATGGGGAGTTTGAGGAGTTTTGTGCTAAAAATGGAATAAATTTTCATTTCTCTTGTCCTCATACATCTTCGCAAAATGAGAAAGTTGAACGTAAAATTCGTACCATTAATAACATTATCTGCACCTTATTGGTTCATTCTTCCTGTCACGACCCGACCTCGGGCCCGCGACTGGTGTCTTACCCCGGACACCCTAGTGATAAAACATCAGAGAAAATCAGCGGAAATAAAAACTCATGGACATGAAACAATATAAAATAAGAAACAGGTTAACCAAAACGGTTACCTTTCTGCATAAATATAAAACCCGAACAGTTATCCTTTACAAGCCCAACTCACAACGATTACTCTGACCTCAAGAGTTTATATAACAACTATGGCGGGGCCCCGCCATACCTGAATGTACAAGTACAATGACAGGAATCTATACCAAAGATAAGCCTCGGAGAAACGGAGCTTCCAATCTGTGAGCAGTGATCCTAAGGCGAGGATCAACAAGGTGTACCTCTACCGCGGCGTGAGCGCACAGAAGGAGGTCGATGCAGTACCAAGTATGTGAAATCGAAAATACTTTAATGAAATCATAGCTCATATAAAGGGAGACATGTATGATAACCAAACTACGATTACCTGATATATAAGCGGTCGTATGTCAAGTCGGGACTTACGCCTCAAAGTTCTCACTCAAATATAACCATGGGTCTCACGCCGCAATATCAATCATGCCCGTGGAACTCCTTCCTCATCACGGCGATCATGATATAAATCATAATCATGTGAAGCGCTCGTGGCATCCTACCTCACTATCGGCTGCATACATATCAATACATATGTATATCTTCCTCGTGGAATCCTCCATCATGCCGTAGTGGGTGTAACATATAACCATGTGACGCCTGTGGCATCCTACCTCATTTTGCGTACATATACAATACATATATATATATATATATATATATATATATATATATATATAACATGTTCGTGGAATCCTCATCTCGTACATGTCTTCGTGGGGCTAGTCCATGAAGTAATAATCGTATATCACGTGCGTGGCATCCTCATCTCAGTACGTGTCTTCGTGGGAGCTAGCCCGTGGGTAATAATATACCGGAGTTTAACGCGTCTGATCCGGTCGCATGCCCCGGAATTCCTCATCGTAAGCATGGCCAAGGATCAAACACAATGGAAGCATACCCGTAGAATCCTCCGTCACTGCCGGTACGTCCAAGTAAACAACCAGATAGCCGGCCCTCCATCGAGAGACGCGGTAGCATAGAAATATAATACTTGCACAACAAAGGCTATCACAACTAGCATAGGCAAGTTCAACATACTCTTTAGACTTTCATTAACATGTAAACTGATTCACCATTTTTATAAACTCGAAGTACTCCCATTTTATGCCAATAATCCGGGTTTTAACCCTAAAGTACTACATACATTAATTCTTTCAAAAAGATCCTTTTTTACGTAAAAACAACACGATACTAATATCCGTAGTATCAAAACACGTTTATGTTTAAATCAAGTACTTTATACTTTTTAAACCAAGTGGCTTACACTTTTTAAAACAACGTCAAGTATATTTTTTTGAAACCCAAGTAACTCACTCTTTTAAGATCAAGGTACTCCCACCTTTTAAAATCAAGCCACTTATACTTTTCCATCAAGAAAAGTCCAATATTTGAAAACAAGTTACTTACACTTTTAAACTCAAGTTACTTCTCTTTTCCCAAAATCAAGTTACATAACTTTTAAATACTTCAAGTCTTCTTACTTTAGAATGTCAAGAAATCAATATTTGTTTATAACGATCTTATTAAAGCAGCCATGATCTAGAAAATGTAATACAATTTTGTCTTATCTTAGCTTCTATGCAGATGGAGAATTCTACTCATTTTAATTTAATTGATTGTCGATACATTTTCATTTATTAACGCTGCAATGGCTTGTTCGATACTTATTCTCATTCGTGCAGTAAATTAGCAAGGTCAACTCGACTCCAAATACTTCCTAACGACTATTACCAACATCCCCCATAAGACTTGGTAAGAACTAGGATAACTTTATTCTTTTAAAGACCAAGTACCCATTTCTCACGAATGAGGTTTCACATATTTTTAACACAATTCAAGTCCTTAACATTTCATATCAAGTCACTCAACTTTAGTATCAAGTCAAGGACACAAAAAGGAAATCAAACTTCTTTAACACACGTGCGTCTACCGCACTATATATTTCACAAATAATCATGCTCAAGAGAATAGGAAGAATCACATACCTCGCGACGATTATCGACAAATAGCAAAATGCTCCAAAGTACTATAACCTTGCTAGCCTTTTTTCACCCTTCAAGTAGAATATGCTACTCGTAGTATTTCACCCTATAATGGCCATAATACGTCTATTAACTTCTAGATCTCTTCGTAGAATATTTCTAAGTATAGGGTCTCTTATTCTACGGGAAATCGGGCAGCACTTCCCCTGTTTTACGTACTTTTCCACCTTTTTCAAGGCCCGATAACAGTAACCAACATGCCACATTTAAGGCGCAACAATTTAACAACTAAAGAAGGGGATCACACGCCTAAACGGACGTGTTTAAAAAATCTTCCCCTTAAACAACCAAAACCGAAATGGAAACAAGTCCATAGTCCAAAGTAAATACAGTCCAATGTAAATACAGTCCATTAGTTGGTGTTCTTGGCCAACTTACAATAATCACACTTATCCAATTTTTCGACTAGCATGCCGGAATTACTTCTTTAATCCTCCAACTTATATTCCAATCTTTATATAAGTTATAGTTACTTTGTTATTACTGTTGACATGTAATAGATACGTTTTTACCATTTTAATGGCTAACATGCCAATTCTCCATTTTAACAAGTTAACAAGATCCAAATCTTTCCAAACCTTATTCCACATATCTCATACTCTATAATACTTCCAACATATATAATATCCAACTTCACAAAGAGGACAAGGTTCATTACCTCTAAGAGCCCAAAAATATCCAAGAACTTAAAGTCGCTCCTTAGCAAGTTTAGCTTCAAATACTTGCGTTCCAATCCGCTACAAGCAACCCTTAGAAGCTCCTAACTAACTTCTCTTCAAGATTCAACTCCAAAAAGTGAAGAACACTTAGGGTTCCAAGTTTGTCAAGTTTCGGCCAAGGCAACTTAAATAGGCTAGGGGTGTGAAATTGTCACGACCCGACCTCAAGCATGGTGCCCTACAGGCACCCTTTCGGTATACTTGAGGAGAATAGCGGTAGACATACACGTCGATAAAGTACTTAAACATAAACTAACAGGCTGGCCGATAAGGCCACCTTCTAAAACCATATCAATAAAGCGAGACATTTTTTTTACAACCCGATCCACAATGTGACTCTGGACTTAAGAATAAAAACTGCGGGGGCGGGCCCCGCCATACCTGAATGTACAATAACCGACAATACCGAGGATAAGCCTCGGAATAAAGGAGCTTCTCAGCGGTGAGCGATGATCCTAGAGCGAGGATCGACAGCAGACTCTACATGCGGCGTGACGCGGCCCCGAAGGAGGTCGATACGTGTACCAAATATGTGGCCCGAAATCTGTAATGAAATCATGAGTCTAAAATAAGCGGAGACATGTATGATAACTCGATTAACGATGCATTGTGCCTTACTAACAATGAGAGTAAATAGGAGTATACTTACAATATAAAGTAGGAAAGCTCACGATCAGCGGGACCGCTGCGCGGTGTCGATAAGCAATCCTATTCACGGGACTATTTCACCCGCGTAGATCACGTGGACCAGCGTGAGGTATTCCTCGCGTGGGACTATTTCACCCGCGTAAGCCCACGGACTCGCGTGAGGTATTCCTCGCATATTTGGACGCCCGCGTGGGACTATTTCACCCGCGTAGCCCTACGGACTCGCGTGAGGTATTCCTCGCATCGTGGTTAGCAAATCCACGGAAATAGACAATGCCACAATCCCGGGAATGACCCGCAACGAATAATATATCACTAGCCCAACCGGCTACATAACATAAGCACTACCGCATCCTACAATACATAAGCAAGTTAAGAAATCCACAACCTTATTATTCTTGTTTATAAACACTCTCATTTTAGTTTACCTAAGGCACTAACATGTTCTTTATAGAAATCAGAATTTAACCCAAAGTACTACGTCTTCTATTCTTTAAAACCAATGACTCTTTTTGGTAGAAAACTTCCAAGATACTATAAATCCTAGTATCAAGTTCAAATTACATTTCAAGGCAAGTCACAACACCCTTAGAAATAAAGTTAAGTTTCTAAATCGGTGACTCGTTTTCTTATAAAACCTTAGGCAATTGATGCCTTAAAATCGAATTGCCTTACATTAAATCAAGCCATTTATCTTTCCATAAAGCCAATATAACCAACTCCCATAAAGTCGTTATATTCACTTTATACCTTAGTCAAGTACAATTTCCTTTCCAAGGGACTTATCGTTTAAAGCGAAACAAGTATCACATTCTTTAAAACTCTTCAAGTCCTTAACATACTTAAGTTACTTAGAGTAAACCACTCTTTAAACTTTCCATAAAGCTATTCTAACCAACTTCCCATAAAGCCGTTATACTAGCCTTATACATTAGCAATTTACATTCTTTCCTTATAACCAAGAGACTTAAATTTTCCCGCAAGACAAGTATTAAAATACTTTCAACATACTTAAAGTCTCTTAACTTTTGAAAACCAAGATATCCTTAATATTTAAACAAGTGAGTTAATTCCTAACTCAAACAACTTGGACATTCTTTAAAATAAGCCAAGGATATCAAATAGACTAGATTGTCAAAATCTTGTCGTCACCGTACTATACATTTATAACTTAATCATGCTCGAGAGATAAGAAAGTTCCACATACCTCTTGGTTTAATCCACTTGCTAAGTCCATTTTAAAGTCGTAGTATGTCAACCTATAATGACCATAGTGCGTCTATTAAATTCTAGTTTCAAGCGTAGAATATTCCAAGTGCAAGTCACTAAATTCTACGGAAAATCGGACAAAGACTTCCTTTGTTTCTACTCACTTTGCCACCTTTTCAAGGCCGAATACAATAACCAAACACGCCACATTTAAGGCACAATCCAAGCAATTAATCGATAGGGATTACACGCCTACTAGGCGTGTAAAATTCCGCCCCACCAACAATAACAAACTAATACAACTACTAGTCAATTTCGCCACAATGTATATAACAATACCAATTCTTATTCAATTTCCATTTCAATCCAAATTGGTAGCATAATATGATATCAAGCGCAATTGATTATAGCTACTACATTCTCCAAGTAGGTAACATGCGACAATTCAATTTATCGATCAAATTGGATTTCAATTTCAAATGGCTAAATATGTCATTTTCGGATTTTGAGCTTCCAATTCCATAACACTTATCAAACTTCATAACACATATCACATGACCACTTATAACTTATCATAACATGAAATCTTGATTACAAAAGTAAAGCGAAGATTATACCTCATTTAGCCCAATTTTGATCCAAGATCACAAGTCGATCCTTAGCAACTTTAGCTCCTCTTTTGAAATTCTTCTTCCCGCTAAAATCATCTCTACTAACCCCCTACAAGCTTGCCAACATATTTCCTTCTTATTGTCTTTCCAAAAATCTCATTTAGGCTTAGGTTTTAACCCTTTTGAGAGAGAAGAGAAGAGAAGAGAAAAATTGGGTGAAGTCTTGCAAATGATTTTAATCTAGCAAGACTTGTCTTTTATAGTCTTTATCTTGTTCCACAAGTTGGGGGGACACTTGTCACCCACCCATGGGTCCTTTACAACAAATATCTTCTATTTTTACCCTATTTCCGCAAAAAACCCGCCTCGGCGCCGCGGCCCTGCAGTCCGGCGCCGCGGCGCTGCAATATCAGACAAATTTCAGGCTTTCCGGCGCCCCGGCGCTGCATCCGGCGCCGCGGCGCCTGACCCTGTCTGTTCTGTCAGCCGATCTTGTAATGTCCATAACTTTCTACTCCGATGTCCTATCGACGAGAGGTTTGTTGCGTTGGAAACTAGACTCAATGAACTTCATATTAGGCTTTTGAAACACCTAAAACCTCCAAATATACTAGGAGATATACTGCTTCCAAGTTGATTGAAAAACTGTCCAAAAATATTTTTCCAACTTAATATTTTTTTCTTTTTTCCAACTTCGAATCTTATTTCCTTTCGTACGTTCTCATCTCATCCTCTTGGAGTTACGGGGTGTAACATTCTTCCCCCCTTAGAAACATTCGTCCCCGAATGTTCTTTCGGAGTCAGACTTATAAATAGCGACATAGTCTTCTTTTACAACCCCTACATACATCTGAGGGCACGACACGACTTAGTCGGCCCCAAACAATTAGAGCAATAAGCACTGCGTGCCTCCCCTAAAACCTGCTGACTAGTCCTGCAGCACTGGGTACACGCAATCTATCCTCATCTCACAGCACCCCATCTGGTGCTACTCAAACAGGCTCTTCTCTCCTCGGAGAGTCGTATCTCGATACCGTATCATAACTGGATCCTCATACTGTCGCCTCTTTACCTTCTCAACGACGGAAGACTCGGCAACCTCTCGGATCTAAACTTCATTAACCTTGGAAACAAATAATCGAACCCCTAGGCTCGGTAACTGAAGAATCTCACGGACCACGCCCCGCCTATCCGTCCGCCATCCTAGACTACCCTTAGATCCACGACAAAGAGTAATTGTAACTGTCTTTGCTTTCCCCGGTTGGGATTGGATATCAATATCACAATTCTTGAGTAACTCTAACCACCATTTCTGTCGCAAATTCTCCGCCTCGTCTGCGGATATACCGGAGGCTTTTGTGGTCTGCACAAATATCCACATGAAGTCTGTATATACCTCATGTCCCCAAATCTTCAAGGCATGATTTAACTGCCGCCATCTCTAAATCGTGAGTGGCGTAATTTCCTTCCCTGCTTCCCTAACTACCAGGAAAAATATAGGCTCTATCCTTATCGGGTTGCGTCAGCACACAACCTAGCCCAATACCCAACGTGTTATCATAATAACCTAACCCTCTAGTATTTCAGGAGGAGTTAGAACTGTAGTCGAGTTGACTTATCTTCTAATAACTGGAAACCTTTCTCATTCTTGCGAAATATTCGGGTGTCATTAATCTCAATTATGGTTCCTGTTTCCTTTTCTCTATTGCAACCAACTTGGTCATTAAACATAGATTTGATTCCTTTGCTTGCCTCGCAGCTAAGACTTCTGTCAATCACAATTTAGTGGGGGGGAAAGATTTCCTTGATCTCGTCAAGTAGTAACCCGATTTTTCCTTTCCCAGTTGTAGAGCCTATAGCTAGGTGTTACCACATTTCCTCGAAATGTTCTTACTTCCAATTAATTACTAATGGTCTTTACACTAGTCTGGGGTGATCATATCTCGTGCAACTTACATAACCATAGTCGTATTCTCTTTTATCCTCCTGGTCATAACCTTACCTTATGCTTAATCTTAGCAAAAGTATTTCTATCTTGATTCATAATAGTACAGTTTCATATATGCGTACTACCTGCATTTTTTTTCTTTACGACACTTCCTCGACCATTTCGTAACGTCGTTCTTAATTACCCCAATCATAACACTTTTCCCACAGGTATCCACAACTGTAACCTATGGCGTAGCGATCTTGGAGACCTTACGGCCTTCCTATCCTTCGTCTAACGACATGGGTACGCGCAACCCCATAATACGTAAGACTGTCCTTTTACGTAGGGGAGAGAACTTATCTCCCTTACTTAAACTTTCCTTGGAGTCACAACCCTAATCACAGGGTCCTCTCGCGGTCTAGTAAATATCTAATCATCACGCACCTCCTTAAAGTCATGTAGATTTTCAAAACCTACCAAAGATGCCCTCAGCTTTCCGCCTGCAGCACTCGTACTTATTTTATTGTTGCCTTGTACATTTTCCTGAAATTATCCGGAAGGTCGTGGCCCTGACCGCCACACCAAACCAACTCCAAGTACCCCCAAGGGAACTTAACATAAATTCCTTCAAATTCAATTATTACTTACTTTCTGCGTCAATTTACCTCAAGTGAACAAGTCACACAGACTTATTTAAAAACAATCTTTGCCCGAAGGATGGATAATTCAACGGTTACCACCACTTCTTCCTTTTCACTCGATGGCAACTGCAGGAAACCGTGCCGAATCAATCTCTGCGGTCACGTTGGCATAACCAGAGGCCAACTAGCCCGTACTCATAATGACCTCGATATGCATAATACTCTGTGGGTCCAACGACTTTATCGTTAAGCAATTATTATCTAACCACTCACTACCGCAACACTCACGGGTGTAGTCACCTCGAAAGGTTTTCATAGATTACGCTTTATTTCTTTACACTTGGTTGCTCTCTTTTTCATGGTCGCATTACTCTTCCGTACTCCCAAACTTATTCTAGCGCATATACATAGCCTTCATACTGCTTCGGCCTCAAATCTGGAGTTACTAAATTAAACAATCTGAGGCCCATTCCGGCTCACAACTGGTTCGGTGGAACACGCCCACGAACCCGTAAAATGACTAACTAAACTTGGGCCTTGCACTCGTGACCACGCGTGGACTACTACCAACTGATCCCATTTTATTTCACGCTATGAGGCGACCCTTAATAGTCCTCAACTCGACTCGGTCGAATTTAACTCTTTTCCTCGTCTGTCTTAACTTTACTACCCGAGAAGGCCTTATATATCTAAGGTCTCGGTGGTTATCCACATTCTCAGGCTCGCAATTTCCATGCTCCAAGCCTAACTTATCAGCCCCCCGTAACCGGGTACAAAAACTTCTCGTAAAATCATAGTCGTGTTGTCTTGACCACAACAACCATACTTTCTTCGTCCGGATCTCGCGTGACAATTCCCTTAAGCATACCACGTAGCTTAAGTTGCTAACATAGTCTTCCACTTAGTCTCTTAATTAACTTCTTAAGGGTCCATTACATTCTCACACAACTCATCATCACCTAATTATCTCAAATTAGCACGTAAAACCTTGATGAGAGTTCCTTAACTGCTCATACCTTCCCGGTATTTATTTAGTCCTTACCAAATCCTGGTAATCTAAAAACATCCTAGGCAACACATATGTGACCCCCAAACATAAATCCGTATAGTTGTATGTCACAATACCAACTATACTACAAACATTACCAACCTGGATATGCAATCCACATAATCCTTCCCGGGTTACTGCTGCCTTTCTCGTAGCTGCAAACTATCATAACTTGTTAGGGAGAGACGACACTAACCATACAGCTCTATCGCACGATCTTAGAGTGAGACGAATGGAAACCAATCCTAAATGTCCTGAAGCCTCCTGATTATAGATGTGGTGCACAACACACCGATAATCAAGACTCTACTAGACACGGTTTGTAGACACTTTCCGAGGACTAACTGCTCTGATACCACTTTGTCACGACCGGGCCCGCATCGTGCCCTACTGGCACCCTTTCCGATACCTCGGAGAATAGCAATGAACATACACATCTGATAAAGTACTTAAACATAAAATAACAACAGGCTAGCCGATAAGGCCACCTTCTAAAAACCATATCAATAAAACAGTACATTTTTTTTTTACAACCCAATCCACAATGTGACTCACGCACTTAAGAATAAAAACTCAAGTGACGGGGCCCGCCATACCCTGAATGTACAATAACCGACAATACCAGGATAAGCCTCGGAATAAAGGAGTTTCTCAACGGTTGAACAATGATCCTAAGAGCGAGGATCGTGAACTCAGACTCTACTGCGGCGTGAACGGCCACGAAGGAGGTCGATAACATGTACCAAATATGTGAAATCGAAATCTTGTAATGAAATCATAAGTCTAAAATAAACTGGAGACATGTATGATAACTCAATTAACGATTAATCGTGCCTTACTAACAATGAGAGTAAATAGGAGTATACTTACAATATAAAGTAGGAAAGCTCACGATCAAAGCGGACCACCGCCCGCGGTGTCGATAAGCAATCCTATTCACGGGACTATTTCACCCGCGTAGATCACGTGGACCCGCGTGAGGTAATCCTCGCATGGGACTATTTCACCCGCGTAAGCCCTTACGGACTCGCGTGAGGTATTCTCGCGTAGGTTGGACCCGCCGCGTGGGACTATTTCACCCGCGTGAGCCCTACGGACTCGCGTGAGGTATTCCTCGCATCGTGGTTAGCAAATCCACGGAAATAGACAATGCCACAATCCCGGAATGACCATGACGAATAATATATCACTAGCCCAATCCGCTACATAACATAAGCACTACCGCTTATCCTACAATACATAAGCAAGTTAAGAAATCCCCTAACTTCTTATTATTCTTGTTTATAAACACTCTCATTTTAGTTTACCTAAGGCACTAACATGTTCTTTATAGAAATCCGGGAATTTAACCCAAAGTACTACGTACTTCTATTCTTTAAAATCAATGACTCTTTTTGGTAGAAAACTTCCAAGATACTATAAATCCTAGTATCAAGTTCAAATTACATTTCAAGGCAAGTCACAACACCCTTAGAAATAAAGTTAAGTTTCTAAATCCAGTGACTCATTTTCTTATAAAACCTTAGGCAATTGATGCCTTAAAATCGAATTGCCTTCCATTAAATCAAGCCATTTATCTTTCCATAAAGCCAATATAACCAACTCCCCATAAAATCGTTATATTCACTTTATACCTTAGTCAAGTACAATTTCCTTTCCAAGGGACTTATACGTTTAAAACGAAACAAGTATCACATTCTTTAAAACTCTTCAAGTCCCTTAACATACTTAAGTTACTTAGAGTAAACCACTCTTTAAACTTTCCATAAAGCTATTCTAACCAACTTCCCATAAAGCCGTTATACTAGCCTTATACATTAGCAATTTACATTCTTTCCTTATAACGAGAGACTTAAATTTTCCCACAAGACAAGTATTAAAATACTTTCAACATACTTAAAGTCTCTTAACTTTTGAAAACCAAGATATCCTTAATATTTAAACAAGTGAGTTAATTCCCTAACTCAAACAACTTGGACATTCTTTAAAATAAGCCAAGGATATCAAATAGACTAGATTGTCAAAATCTTGTACGTCTACCGTACTATACATTTATAACTTAATCATGCTCAAGAGATAAGAAAGTTCCACATACCTCTTGGTTTAATCCACTTGCTAAGTCCGTTTCGTCGTGCGTAGTATGTCAACCTATAATGACCATAAATGCGTCTATTAAATTCTAGTTTCAAGCGTAGAATATTCCAAGTGCAAGTCACTAAATTCTACGGAAAATCGGACGACTTCCTTTGTTTCTACTCACTTTGCCACCTTTTTCAAGGCCGAATACAATAACCAAACACGCCACATTTAAGGCACAATCCAAGCAATTAATCGATAGGGGATTACACGCTACTAGGCGTGTAAAATTCCGCCCACATGATAACAAACTTGTCACGGCCGACCGGGATCGCGGCCAGTGCCACTACACAGGCACCGCTACGAGTAAACATCGAGAAAATCAGCATACACGAAACTTAAAAATAAAACATCGTAAGTAAAGCACAAAGTTAGCCGATAGGGCTACCTTCACGAACATATATAAAAACAACGAGCGGTTGCCTCCTTTCTTTTACAAAGTGACCCACAATATGTGACTCTGGACCTCAGAGTTTTAACAACCATCGTGGCGGGACGGGGCCCGCCATACCACGAATGAACATAACCGTGACAACTCCGAACACTGGAGCCATTCAACTTCTTTGAACGGGATCCTAAGCTCGCGGATCCACAATCGTGTACCTAAACTGCGGGCGTGACGCGGCCCGAAGAAGTCGATAACAGTGCAGAATATGGAGCGAATATAACGTCTGATAAACAAATCATAAGCGTACAAAGAATGACAAGGACAAGTATAAAAATACATACGGATCCTGCCGTGTCATTACCACTTATGAACTTAATCGTACCTTATTATCCTTTCCATTCCCGATAAAAGTTATAGTCACGTTCTTACGTGCATTATTAGAAAAGAATCATTAAGTTCATTACCATATAACTTACTTATCTTTCATAACATAGTCCGCCCACTACGGAGGGACACATATACTACGACCCAATGGGACGCGATCAAATCACACTAATATCAAAGCATGCGTGGAATCCCCATCACGTCGGCGACTATTAGTGTAAAATATAACCATGTAATGGCGCGTGGCATCCCACCTCACAATCGGCGTACATACACAATACATATATATATATCCTGCGTGGAATCGCATCACCGAAGCGATCCAGGTATAATAATACACCAATAGGCATACATGAACACCAAGTCCACGGTGGTATAGCGTCTTGGGGGTCTACCCTCACATACTCTTACCTGGAGAAGGTGGTAAAGCGGTGGTATAGCGTCTTGGGGTCTACCCGCTCACTTATACTCTTACCACGGAGAAGGTGGTATAACGTCTTGGGGCTTGCCCGCCATTTATACTCTTACCTATCTCGGCCGGTCGTCAAACAACACATCGCGGTGGTACAGCGTCTTGGGGTTTACCCTCACTTATACTCTTACCACGGAGAAGGTGGTATAACGTCTTGGGGTTTGCCTCATTTATACTCTTACCACTATCTCGTGAGCCATCAAACAAGACATAAGCACTACCATGTCTTTTATAAAATCCGAATTTAACCCAAGTGCTACAAATAAGCGAGCATACAGTGGAATCCACATCACCGTCTTGCGTCCAAGTAACTTACAACAAGACGGTAGGACCTTCAACCGAGAGTCGCGGCAGCTTAATAAAACATAATACTTGCACTCAAAGGCTATTACCCGCACATATAGGCAAGTTCTCAATTAACCAAGCCAAAGTACTTATCAAGGCACATAGGATAAATTCTCATTTAACAAGCCAAAGTACTTATCGGGCACAATTAGAATAAATTCTCATTTAACAAGCCAAAGTACTTATCGGGCCTGAAATAGAATAATTCTCATTTAACAAGCCAAAGTACTTATCGGAGCACAAATAGAATAATTCTCAATTTATCAAGCCAAAGTACTTATCGAGCCTGATTAGAATAAATTCTCATTTAACAAGCCAAAGTACTTATCAGGGCACAAATAGAATAATTCTCAATTTATCAAGCCAAAGTACTAATCAAGGCATACATAGAATAATTCTCTTTTAACAAGTCAAAGTACTTATCAAGGCACACTTAGACAAATTCTCAATTTATCAAGCCAAAGTACTACGTACGTACATTCTTTTCAAAAGACCCCTTTCCAAATAAAACTTCCCCGATACTAACAACCGTAGTATCCAGGTCCTATTCACCTTTCAAGACAAGTCACAATACCTTTTTAGAAAATACAATTACCAGCTTCTAAATCAAGTGACTTCCTTATTTAAAACCTTAAGCAATTGGTACCTTTAAAATAATTTGCCCTTCCTTAACACAAGTTATTTCTTTGCTTACTCTATTAGAGAAAACCATTCTCTTAACCTTCCATAAAGCCGTTATAACCGACTTCCCATAAAGCCGTTATAACCCTTTATGGTTTAGACAACACGTTCATTTTATAACCAAGAGACTTCTACTTTTTGAAACCAAGTATTAAATACTTTCAAATAAATTCTCATAACTTTCAAAAATACAAATAGTCTCTTAACCCTTAGAAAACAAGTGACTCCTTTTATTATAAAACCTTAGGCAATTAATGCCTTAAAACAAGTGGCCTTTTCACTAAAATCAAATCACTTATCTTTCCATAAAGCAAATATAACTAACTTCCCATAAAGCCGTTATATTCACTTTATACCTTAGCCCAAAACAATTTCCTATCCAAGGGACTTATACGTTTAAAACGGAACAAGTATCACATACTTTAAAACTCTTCAAGTCCCTTAACTTTAATAACACTTAAGACATCCTTTATACTTTCAAAGAAGTGAGTTAATCTCCCAACTCACCCGACTTGGCTATTCACAAACTAGTAAAGGATATCAAGGTGTTGTACGTCTACCGTACTACATACGCTAACTAGTCATGCTCAAAAGATAGGAAAAAGTTCTACATAGAGTAGATCACACAACTACCTCTTAACTTCTAAGAGTAACAGGAAACATGAAATGATACCACCGGTATATTCCATACATAGAATCATGCCAAAGGAAGGAAGAGATTCACATACCTCGCGACGATTGTCGACAAATAGCAAAATGCTCCAAAGTACTCCAACCTTTATAGCTATTCCACTCTCCAAGTAGGATACGCTATACTTAGTACTTCAACATATAATGGTCACAATATGTCCATTAACCTTTCACTTCTAACGTAGAATATTTTAGGTGCTAAGTCACTAAATTCTACGGAAAATCGGACAGCACCTCCTTTGTTTCTACTCACTTTGCCACCTTTTTCAAGGCCGAATACAATAACCAAACAACCCCAATTGGCTCACAATTTCTATAAGGTACTCCAATACAAATAAAAACTAAACAGCCCCAATTGGCTCACAATTTAGAAAGTAGTCCAAAACAAATGAAAAACAAACTAAAAGTCCAAATTCGGCCACCTTGAGTTCAACAAAACCAATTCTTATCCAATTTCCATTTCAATCCAAATTGGTAGCATAACATGATATCAAGTCGTATTTGATTATAACAACCATAATCCTTAAGTAAGTGACATGTGACGATTCAAACGAATAATCAACTTGAATTGTAGTCTTAAGGCTAACATGCTAGTTTTCGGATTAGGGTTCCAATTGTCAATAAAAATATCAAACTTCATACTATATAACACATGCTTGCTAAAATCCATAGCTACAATGATAAGTAAGTCTTAACTACTAAAGCGACAAAATTTATACCTTTCCAAGCCCTTAAAATTTCCAAGATTTCAAAGTCGCGCCTTAGCACTTCTTAGCTCCTTTCCTTAGGTTCCAATCCGCTACAAGCACTCCTTAGAGGCCTATGAAGAACCCATCTTCAAGTTCCAACTTCAAAGTTGAAGAACTCCCTTAGTTTCCGCCTTGCGACTAACGTAAAAATGCGTTTTTCCAAATCTTTCTATTGAGATAACCTTACAATACCCTTGGGGACATTGGGTTAAAGTCTTGTGAACAATGGATCAAAACTACAAAAATTTTGTGTGGATAATGCACTAAAGCGAGAGCCTCTTCATGCTAGCTTAAGGTTCTCAAAATTTTTCTAAGTGTTGGAGACTTAGTCTTGCACTAGGTTAGTATATATAACACAATGGATGGCTTAGACTTAAACAAATGTGAGGCTAGGATTAAAATCACATGGATCAAGCTTATGTGGCAAGTTGACTTGTCAACAAAATCAAGCTTGCAAGACTTATCTTCCAAGATGGTCAATGACCATTATACCCTTGCATAAATTTCGACCAAGGCATGTGGGGTGCCACGTGTCGCCTCTCATTTATCCATAAAATTCAGTAACCTCGTGGGGCCCCACAAACGTAAAATTCCTCGGGTGGGCCCCACGTGACCAAATCCGTAAAAATAAATTTCCATAATATTACTAAGTCCCATACTCTTCAAATAATGTATTTTGAGAATCCAATTCTGAACAACGAACATTTTTCCTTTCCGACATTCGGAAGATTTTCCGTCGGAAAAACAATTCTTCCTTTCGTACTAATTTTCAAGTCTTGTTTCCTTACGTAGATTCTCTTATACATGTCCTGGACTTACGGGGTGTAACAAAACTAATACAACTACTAGTCCAATTTCGGCCACAATGTATATAACAATACCAATTCTTATTCAATTTCCATTTCAATCCAAATTGGTAGCATAATATGATATCAAGCCGCAATTGATTATAGCTACTACATTCTCCAAGTAGGTAACATGCGACAATTCAATTTATCGATCAAATTGGATTTCAATTTCAAATGGCTAAATATGTCATTTTCGGATTTTGAGCTTCCAATTCCATAACACTTATCAAACTTCATAACACATATCACATGACCACTTATAACTTATCATAACATGAAATCTTCAATTACAAAAGTAAAATGAAGATTATATCTCATTTAGCCCAATTTTGATCCAAGATCACAAGTCGATCCTTAGCAACTTTAGCTCCCCTTTTTGAAATTCTTCTTCCCGCTAAAATCATCTCTACTAACCCCCTACAAGCTTGTCAACATATTTCCTTCTTGTTGTCTTTCCAAAAATCTCATTTAGGCTTAGGGTTTTAACCATTTGAGAGAGAAGAGAAGAGAAGAGAAGAGAAAAATTGGGTGAAGTCTTGCAAATGATTTTAATCTAGCAAGACTTGTCTTTTATAGTCTTTATCTTGTTCCACAAGTTGCTGGGACACTTGTCACCCACCAATGGGTCCTTTACAACAAAAATCTACTATTATTACCCTATTTCGCAAAAATCCCGCCTCGGCACCGCGGCCCTGCAGTCGGCGCCGCGGCTGCAATATCGGACAAATTTGGGCTTTCCAGCGCCGCTGCGTCCAACGCCATGACGCTTGACCCTGTCTGTTCTGTCAGCCGATCTTGTAACGTCCATAACTTTCTACTCCGATGTCCTATCGATGAGAGGTTTGTTGCGTTGGAAACTAGACTCAATGAACTTCATATTAGGCTTTTGAAACACCTAAAACCTCCAATTATACTAGGAGATATACTGCTTCCAAGTTGATTGAAAAACTGTCCAAAAATATTTTGCCAACTTAATATTTTTTTCTTTTTTCCAACTTCGAATCTTATTTCCTTTCGTACGTTCTCATCTCATCCTCTTGGAGTTACGGGGTGTAACAGAAATCTTGTCTAACTCTTGGTTCACAATCTTCCTAACACCTTAAGGAAGAACACTTAAAAGTTTAAGAATTATTGGACAAATTCTTGGCCAAGAAGGGCCTCATTCAGGAAGCGATGTCGAGGAGTATTTTTCTCAAGTCTTGAAATGGTTAAGTGTGGAAGATTTCATCAACTAAGGGTGCATATATAAGACAACCAAGGGCTAGGATGAAAGCAAATGTGTGGTTGAGATTGGGGACAAGTGTGTGTGGGCCCCACAAGCCACTTGTCCACACTAAATATCTTGCAAGACTTGGCCACTTGTCATGAGGATTTCGGCCAACATGGCCCACCTAGGGGTGACACGTGTCGCCCTCCTATTGGTCCAAAATATTTCATCTCTCGGAAACATCCACAATGGCCAAAATCTCGAAAACAATGTGGGCCCCACAAAATCGTAAATTCCTCCTGTGGGCCCCACGTGACCAATTCTGGAAAATAAAATCCATAATTCTCTAATATTCCAAGAAGTCCAAATACCAAATCTGGGAATCCAATTCCCATTTACGAACATTTTCCTTCACAAAAACCGGAAAATTTTCCGTCGGAAAAATCAAATCTTTCTCCCTTTCCAATATTAATGTCGTATTCTCGTACGTACGTCCTCACATACATACTCTGGAACTACGGGGTGTAACATTCTTCCCCACTTAGAAACATTCGTCCCGAATGTTCCTTCTAAGTCTCCAAACATACATGCGCCGGTATAGTATTCACTACTATACTTACATAACCAATTATGCCACACATGGCTATAATATAACACACGCGCAATACTTAAATCCAATCCAATGAGGAATCCCCTCTAAAGTGTAACATCACAATTAACTCCCACTCATGGTCTAAAGGATACTCTCTTCGCACCTTCACTTCACAAAACTGATCACTTCCATTCTCTTAACACATGTTCGCTTCTTTTCTTACTCGTCGTACCCTTCTCGTACACCCGAACTCTTTCTAGTACACGTACCACAATTTAGTCATCGCTTCAATTTCCGAAACCTTGGAGTTACTACCTCCAAACTTGGTCATCTCACTAGCCTCAATTTCCTTTAAGGCCATTCTCGGCCTTCACGACCCGATTCTGGTCGAACGCGTCTACGAACTCGTACAATAGTTACCTAGACTTGGGCCTAGCACCCTCGTGACCCTATCACCTAGCGGGACCACCTCAAACTGACCCCACCTTATTCCGGGCTGCGGGTTGACCCGCGATCTGGCCTCAACCCGACCCATTTCGCGCCAAACTCTTGTTCCCGGTCCGGAACAATCTTACTTATTCATGTCCTGAAAGCTACCACTTCCCTCTCATACAACCCATGGAATTATCACACTACTATACTCCACGTATATAATGTACTTCGACAAGGATCAACCGTAAAATCTTTTACTCAAGACGGCCTTGCATCTAAGGTCTCCACGGTTATCTATATTCTAAGGCTCATAATCTTCATGCACCCAACCCTACCTTTTCTACTTACCAGGCTTCTAAATCACAATTTACACAAAACTACCCGTACATAGCACTCAACATGTAATCATCTTATCACACATACTAGTCTCTAGAGGGTTAAGGATATACCTGTAACTATTGCTTCACTTTCCCTTGTCGGTCTAATCATAATCCTGCCCTGCTGGACGCATAACTATAGAAGGCGATGAACCAGCCATTGATCCCGAAGGCTGAGTCGTCACATCCGCGCTTCCTCTGGTCGGACACTTCTTCGCAAAATGGCCCTGCCAGCCGTAGGTAAAGCAAGTCCCCTGAATAACATGACACTCCCCAGTATGGAACCTATCGCAATGTCCACACCGAGGTAGGGGTGGTCTCATCTGGCCAACACTCCTACTCCCCCGAAAACCTGAACCCGCAACTGACCCGGTGGGCTGAGTCATCCCACCTGTATCCCTCCTACTAGGACATTCTCTCATCACATGGCCCTGACGGCCGCAGGTAAAACAAGCACCAGTAAAAAGACGACATTCCCCGGGATGACGCCTGCCACATCGTGAACACTGAGGGAAAAATGAATCCGGCTGGCTAGAACCTATGTATATCTGTAAACCAGAAGCCCTGGAGCTCTGACCAGCTCATGAATACCCCGAACGTCCTGAAGCTTGTGGAGGACCACTCTGTACTGGCGGAGGCGCATATCCAGTCTGCTGCTGAGGCGGTTCGCCTCGAAAGTTACCAAAGGACCCTGCTGTTCTGGCCCTCTTCTACTGATCTTGGTCATTCCGTCGACCTCTACGTTCCTCAGTCTGCTGCGCGTAAGCCTGCATGCGGGAAATGTCCATGCCCGACTGAAGAGCTACTCTTGTACAACCCTTTGCTAGATAATCATCTAGACCCGTGACATATCGGTGCACCTATCCTCCCTGTTTGCCACAATCCTAGCTAGTAATCGGGCCGTCTTTGTAACCCATATCCTCTGCTCGCGGTCGTGGAACCGAGGCTCGGATATCATGGCGCGATGAAAGCTGCTTCTTTGTGCTAAACTCTGTTGAAATGGCGACGTCCGAGAACTCCCGTATGAAGCACCACCGGTGATGGCGAGCTGTGCCACGCACTCCTTTGTGTTCAACTAGCAGCTCCCTCTGCTACCTTGCCTTTCTGGGCCCTGGTTGCCTTGCGTGGAGGCATAACTGGTACATAAGATTACGTCAGAGGGAGTCCAACTTATCACACAGCTCTAAGGCACGATCTCAGAGTGAGAAGAATGGAAACCAATCCTAAATATCCTGCAGCCTCACGATTATAGGTGTGGTGCGCACAACACGATAATCAAGACTCTACTAGATAAAGTCTGTAGACACTTTCCGAGACTAATCGCTCGATACCACTTTTGTCACGCGACCTCGGGCCGCATCGTGCCTTACCTGGGCACCTAGTGATAAAACATCAGAGAAAATCAGCGGAAATAAAAACTCATGGACAAGAAACAATATAAAATAAGAAACAGGCCAACCAAAACGGTTACCTTTCTGCATAAATATAAAACCGGAACAGTTATCCTTTACAAGCCCAACTCACAACAGTACTACAGAGCTCTAAGAGTTTATATAACAATTATGGCGGGACAGGGCCCCGCCATACCCCTGAATGTACAAGTACCTACAATGACAGGGAATCTATACCAAAGATAAGCCTCCGAAGAAACGGAGCTTCCCAATACGCAGAACTGTGATCCTAAGAGCGAGGATCAACAACTGGTGTACCTCTACCTGCGGCATGAACGCGGCCGAAGGAGGTCGATAACAGTACCAAGTATGTAAAGCGAAATATCAGAATGAAATCATACGATCTATATAAAACAGGAGACATGTATGATAACCAAACTACAGTACACAATATATAAGCGGTCATGTCAAGTCAGGGACTTACGCCCTCAAAGTTCTCACTCAAATATAAACATGGGTCTTACGCCCGCAATATCAATCATGCCCGTGGAACTCCTTCCTCACTGCCGGCAGTCTATGATATAAATCATAATCATGTGAAGCGCCCGTGGTATCCTACCTCACTGTCGGCGTACACATATATAATACATATGTATATCTTCTGCCCGTGGAATCCTCCATCACTGCCGGCAGCCGTGGGTGTAACATATAACCATGTGACACGCCCGTGGCATCCTACCTCACTGTCGGCGTAAGCATATACAATACATATATATATATAACATGCCCGTGGCATCCCTCATCTCGGGTACATGTCTTCATGGGGAGCTAGTCCATGGAGTAATAATCGTATATCACATGCCCGTGGCATCCCGCATCTCGGTGCGTGTCTTCGTGGGAGCTAGCCCGTGGGTAATAATATCTGGGATTTTAACTCGCGTCTCCGGCGTGCCCCGGAATCCCTCATCGTAAGCATGGCCAAGGATCAAACACAATGGAAGCATACCCGTGGAATCCTCCGTCACTACCGGTACGTCCAAGTAAACAACCAGATAGCCGACCCTCCATCGAGAGACGCGGTAACATAGAAATACAATACTTGCACAACAAAGGCTATCACAACTAGCATAGGCAAGTTCAACATACTCTTTAGACTTTCATTAACATGTAAAATGATTCACCATTTTTATAAACTCAAAGTACTCCCATTTTATGCCAATAATCAGGGTTTTAACCCTAAAGTACTACATACATTAATTCTTTCAAAAGATTTCTTTTTACGTAAAAACAACACGATACTAATATCCGTAGTATCAAATCACGTTTATGTTTAAATCAAGTACTTTATACTTTTTAAACTAAGTGGCTTACACTTTTAAAACAACGTCAAGTATATTTTTTTGAAACCCAAGTAACTCACTCTTTTAAGATCAAGGTACTCCCACCTTTTAAAATCAAACCACTTATACTTTTCCATCAAGAAAAGTCCAATATTTGAAAACAAGTTACTTACACTTTTAAACTCAAGTTACATAACTTTTAAAATACTTCAAGTCTTCTTACTTTAGAATGTCAAGAAATCAATATTTGTTTATAACGATCTTATTAAAGCAGCTATGATCTAGAAAATGTAATACAATTTTGTCTTATCTTAGCTTCTATGCAGATGGAGAATTCTACTCATTTTAATTTAATTGATTGTCGATACATTTTCATTTATTAACGCTGCAATGGCTTGTTCGATACTTATTCTCATTCGTGCAATAAATTAGCAAGGTCAACTCGACTCCAAATACTTCCTAACGACTCTTACCAACATCCCCCATAAGACTTGGTAAGAACTAGGATAAATTTATTCTTTTAAAGACCAAGTACCCATTTCTCACGAATGAGGTTTCACATCTTTTTAACACAATTCAAGTCCTTAACATTTCATATAAAGTCACTCAACTTTAGTATCAAGTCAAGGACACAAAAAGGAAATCAAACTTCTTTAACACACGTGCGTCTACCGTACTATATATTTCACAAATAATCATGCTCAAGAGAATATGAAGAATCACATACCTCGCGACGATTATCGACAAATAGCAAAATGCTCCAAAGTACTATAACCTTGCTAGCCTTTTTCCACCCTTCAAATAGAATATGCTACTCGTAGTACTTCACCCTATAATGGCCATAGTACGTCTATTAACTTCTAGATCTCTTCGTAGAATATTTCTAAGTATAGGGTCTCTTATTCTACGGAAAATCGGGCAGCACTTCCCCCGTTTTTACGTACTTTTCCACCTTTTTCAAGGCCCGATAACAATAACCAACATGCCACATTTAAGGCGCAACAATTTAACTACTAAAGAAGGGGATCACACGCCTAAACGGACGTGTTTTAAAAATCTTCCCCTTAAACAGCCAAAACCGAAATGGAAACAAGTCCATAGTCCAAAGTAAATACAGTCCAATGTAAATACAGTCCATTAGTTGGTGTTCTTGGCCAACTTACAATAATCACACTTATCCAATTTTTCGACTAGCATGTCGGAATTACTTCTTTAATCCTCCAACTTATATTCCAATCTTCATATAAGTTATAGTTACTTTGTTATTACTGTTGACATGTAATAGATACGTTTTTACCATTTTAATGGCTAACATGCCAATTCTCCATTTTAACAAGTTAACAAGATCCAAATCTTTCCAAACCTTATTCCACATATCTCATACTCCATAATATACTTCCAACATATATAATATCCAACTTCACAAAGAGGACAAGGTTCATTACCTCAAAGAGCCCAAAAATATCCAAGAACTTAAAGTCGCTCCTTAGCAAGTTTAGCAACAAATCCTTACGTTCCAATCTGCTACAAGCAACCCTTAGAAGCTCCTAACCAACTTCTCTTCAAGATTCAACTCCAAAAAGTGAAGAACACTTAGGGTTCCAAGTTTGTCAAGTTTTGGCCAAGGCAACTTAAATAGGCTAGGGGTGTGAAATCTTGTCTAACTCTTGGTTCACAATCTTCCTAACACCTCAAGGAAGAACACTTAAAAGTTTAAGAATTATTGGACAAATTCTTGGCCAAGAAGGGCCTCATTGCCGAGAGCAATGTCAAGGGAGAAGGGAGTATTTTTCTCAAGTCTTGAAATGGTTAAGTGTGGAAGATTTCATCAACTAAGGGTGCATATATAGGACAACCAAGGGCTAGGATGAAAGCAAGTGTGTGGTTGAGATTGGGGACAAGTGTGTGTGGGCCCCACAAGCCACTTGTCCACACTAAATATCTTGCAAGACTTGGCCACTTGTCATGAGGATTTCGGCCAACATGGCCCACCTAGGGGTGACACGTGTCGCCCTCCTATTGGTCCAAAATATTTCATCTCCCGAAAACATCTACAATGGCCAAAATCTCAAAAACAATGTGGGCCCCACAAAACCGTAAATTCCTCCTGTGGGCCCCACGTGACTAATTTCGGAAAATAAAATCCATAATTCTCTAATATTCCAAGAATTCCAAATACCAAATCTGGGAATTCAATTCCCGTTCTGAACCTTTTCTTCACAAAAGGAAAATTTTAGTCGGAAAAATCAAATTTTTCTCCCTTTCCAATATTAATATCGTATTCTCGTACGTACATCCTCACATACATACCCTGGAACTACGGGGTGTAACATTCTTCCCCCCTTAGAAACATTCGTCCCGAATGTTCCTTCTAAGTCTCCAAACATACATGCGTCGGTATAGTCTTCACTACTATACTTACATAACCAATTATGCCACACATGGCCATAATATAACACACGTGCAATACTTAAATCCAATCCAACAAGGAATCCCCTCTAAAGTGTAACATCACAATTAACTCCCACTCATGGTCTAAAGGATACTCTCTTCGCACCTTCACTTCACAAAACTGATCACTTCCATTCTCTTAACACATGTTCGCTTCTTTTCTTACTCGTCGTACCGCCATACACCGAACTCTTTCTAGTACACGTACCACACTTCAGTCATCGCTTCAGTTTCCAAAACCATGGAGTTACTCTTTGTCACACGAACCCGGGCGTGGTGGTGCCTACTGGGCACCGCCTACCTTAACACTACAAGTAAACTGCGGAAATTAAATAACACCTCATTTTTTTTTTAAAACAACCGTACGTGCAAGGGCAAAGCCGACAAGGCTGCCAAATATACATAAACAAAAGACACTACACCGTACATGGGTCCAATCCCACATATGAATACTGCACCTAAGAGTTAAAGCGAAATATGGCGGAATGAGGCCCGCCGTACCATGCTTGTACAAAGCACATCGAAAGATATATACCAAAAGATAAACTCACGGGCGAGGAGCTATCAAAAATCACGGCGAGGATCCTACACTGTCGATCACCGAGCTGCGTACCTAAACTGCGGCATGACGCGGCCCAAGGAGGTCGGATCTGAAGAATGTACCAAGTATGTGAGCGATGAAATCTTGTAATAAAATCATAACGATCTAACAAAACATGAGACATGTATGATAGCCAACCTACGATACATAACACATGCGATCATATCAAGTCGTGGACGCAGCCCTCAAAGTCATTACTCAAATATAACCATGGGTCTCGCCCATAATATCATTCGTGCGTGGAATCTTTCCTCACCGCCGGCGATCCATGATATAATAACACCAATAAGGATACATGAACACCAAGCCCCATGTGTCCTAAATACCTCGTGGTCGTGCCTAATCCCACATCGTAAAGCATGACCATACGGTAACACAAACAAATCCGGGACATATATGATAATCAAATTACCACACATGCCTTACTAACAATGAGAGTAAAGCGATAGTATCCTTACAATATAAAATAGGAAGCTCACGATCAAAGCAGACCACCGCGCGGATCATTTAGCAATCCTTTTCACGGGATTATTTCACCGCGTAGGTCACGTTGGACGCGTGGTATTCTCGCATGAGGTGGACCCGCCGCGTGGGACTATTTCACCCGCGTAAGCCCTACGGACTCGCGTGAGGTATTCCTCGCGTATAGGTGGACGCCGCATGGGACTATTTCACCCGCATAAGCCCTACGGACTCGCATGAGGTATTCCTCGCATCGTGGGTAGCAAATCCACGGAAATCTGCCATGCCACAACCCCGGGGAATGACCCCGGAACGACTGATATACCAATAGCACACAACCAGCTATTTCCAGCACACATAGGCAAATCCTCAATTAACAAGCCAAAGTCCTTACCAAGGCACACTTAGAATAATTCTCAATTAATCAAGCCAAAGTACTTATCAGGGCACCAATAGAATAATTCTCATTCAATAAGCCAAAGTACTTATCAGGGCACCAATAGAATAATTCTCATTCAACAAGCCAAAGTACTTATCAAGGCACACTTAGACAAATCCTCAATTTATCAAGCCAAAGTACTAATCAGGGCACACATAGAATTATTCTCAATTAATCAAGTCAAAGTACTACGTACGTACATTCTTTTCAAAAGACTCCTTTTTATGTAAAATCCCAAGATACTAACACCCGTAGTATCAAGGCATGTCTATTTTTCAAAGTAAGTTACTACACGTTTAGAAAACTCATTTCAAGGCTTGAAATCAAGTAACTTCAAATTTTCACAATCTAGGCAACTTATGCCCTTTAATCAAAATAGACAACTTCCTAAATCTTCCATAAAGCCGTTATAACCAACTTCCCATAAAGCCGTTATAACCCTTTATGGTTTTAGACATATCCATTCCTTTTATAACCAAGAGACTTATACTATTAAAACCAAGTATCACATACTTACAAATCAAGTTCTTAACTTTCAAAACACTTCAAGTCTCTTAATATATAGGAAACAAGTTTCCTCTACTTTTAAACCTCAAGTAACTCACTCCTTTAAAACAAGTTACTTCTCTTAAATCATGTCATTTCTCCTCTTTTAAAACAATTATGTAAATCACTCATTTGACTCCCCTAAAGTCATTATAATGACCTTTAGGATTTTGGGACTAAGGCACTAGCCCAAAAGATTTAGAAACCACTTCCTTTTCAAGACTCCATGTACTTTAAGTAAAACACTTTCACTTTTTAGAATCCAAACTTCACTAAGAAAATGGATTTTACAACTTACAATTTAAACATCAAAGTACAATCAAGGAAGTACATAGAACAAATTCTATTCTAGGAAATCCAAATACAAACAAGGAATGGATTATTTAAGGAGTAGAACATACTTTCTTAATCTTAAGGAATCATGCTAGAAGAGGAGATAGTTCACATACCTTTTCGGCTAAATCCACAAGCTAAGCCGAATACGCCGTACGTAGAAGTGTCAACCTATAATGGTCACAACAAGACTATCAACTTCTAGCCTCTAACGTAGAATAATACTAAGTATACGGTCTCTAATTCTACGGAAAAACGGGCAGCATTTCCTTTGTTTCTACTCACTTTGACACCTTTTTCAAGGCCGAATACAATAACCAACACGCCACATTTAAGGCTCCAAACAACAACCAAACAAAGGGGATTACACGCCTTACAATACATGTAAAATTTCCGCCCCCCAATAATACAAAACAACCCAATAATTCCAAGCCCCATTCGGCTACCATATCATTTTCCTATCAATTTCCTTTCTAATCCAATCTCGTTATTCCAACATGTTATATAAGTCATAACCAATTATATACCCTCCTATTTATAACATGCAACGATTTTTAGCTAACAATGAATTGATTCTGCATTTAGTGGCTAACATGCCCCGTTTTCGGTTTTCAACAAGACAACAAGATCCAAATCTTTTCAAACTTTAATATAACAGCCTCAGGCTCATTTCTTGACTACTAAAACTTGAAAACTTCATTTACTCAAGAAGGAGAAGATTTTACCTCAAGAAGCCCTCTTTCCGAAATCTTCTTCACTTCAAAAATTACCCACACGAACCCTCTACAAGCTTGCCAACACTTTTCTTTCTTGAAACCCTTCCAAAAATCTCACCGGGGTTCATCAATTTGAGAGAGAGGAGAGGGATTTTTCTTAGGAAACCCTTGCAAATGGTCAAGTCTTGAAGACTTGGCCCTAAAATAAGACCCTCCTTTGGTCAAAAAGATGGGAGGGACACTTGTCACCCTCCCATAGGCCTTTTAACAAAATATCCCCTGTTTTTCGCCCCTACGCGTCAAATCCCGCGCTGGCGCCGCCCCGTGGCGCCAGCGCGGCTTCCACTCCGAGAAATTCCAGCATTCCGCGCGCTGCGTTCGCGCCGCTGCTGCAACCCCGTGGACTCCCAGGACAACCGGCGCGCGCCAGATTCCGGCGCGACGCTGCACTTCGAACTAAAAACACGCTTGCCTTCTGCGCACCAAACTTGAAACTTCCATAACTTTTGACTCCGATGTCCTATCGACGAACGGTTTGTTGCGTTGGGAACTAGATTTAACGGACTACACACTAGGCTTATTAAACACCTCGAAATTCTTAACAACTGGGGTACAACACTCCAAGGTAGACTCAAAATTCGTCCAACACATGTTTGGCAACTTGTCTTTCAACTTTCTAATCCGATATTCCTTGGTATGTTCTTATCTTATCTTCTTGAATTTACGGGGTGTAACAACTACCTCCAAACTTGGTCATCTCACTAGCCTCAATTTCCTTTAAGGCCATTCTCGGCCTTCACGACCCGATTCTGGTCGAACGCGTCTACGAACTCGTACAATGGTTACCTAGACTTGGGCCTAGCACCCTCGTGACCCTATCACCTAGCGGGACCACCTCAAACTGACCCCGCCTCATTCCGGGTTGCGGGTTGACCGGGTGTACGAGAAGGGTACGACGAGTAAGAAAAGAAGCGAACATGTGTTAAGAGAATGGAAGTGATCATTTTGAGAAGTGAATGTGCGAGGAGAGTATCCTTTAGACCAATGGGTGGGAGCAAGTAGTGATGTTACACGTTAGAGGTGATTCCTCGTTTGCTTGGATGTAAGTATTTGTTATACCCCGTATTTCCAGAGTATGTACGTAAGGACGTACGTAGAGAATTTGAGCCTTAAGTTAGGCAAAGGACCGAATTTTTGGCACAAGTGCCGATTGGAGTCGTTTTTCGACGAAATGTTTCCACAGCTTACGTTGGGAAAATTCCGGCTATGTCATTTAGTATTTTTGCGGATTTTTCCGAGTGACTAAACATTTTTGGACCAACGGGAGGGTGACACTTGTCACCCTCATTGGACGGTTTAGGGGGGGCGGTCAAGGGTGGTTGGCCTTGGCCGATTGGTCCCTTAGTTTTGGCCTTGTTTTGTGGAGTGTTTTGTGGAGTAGGGGTTAGGGTGCACTTGGCTTGATCTTGTCCTTACACTTTCTATACACTTGGAAGGATATTGGCCCTTGGTTGGCCTTTGGTTTTGCTATAAATACCCCCCTAAGTTTGAAGACTTCATCCATTCCAAAAGACTTCCAAGTCTTGAAACCCTCTCCTCCCCCTTTGTGAGCTCTAGTTCGAGAACCTTCCCCCTCCCCCTTCCCTTGTGGCCTTCGGCCGAGAGGAACACCCCCCCCACCTTGGGGTGTTCTCGTGTGATACCCCCCTTTTTTGTGGTATTAAAAATACTCCTCCAAGTATTGTTATAATGCCCAAAATACCTTAGCCTTGTACCTTGTAGTATTCCAAAGATACCTCTATACGTAGAGCCCGGAAATACTACCTTTTGTCCCTTTAGTCTCAAACCGAAACCCTAAGGAAATCTTCATTGATTGGTTGAAGTATTTAAGTAGAAGTTGGTTAGAACTTCTAAGGGTTGTTTGCGGGTGGAGCACCCGGAGTTGGAGCTAAACGTTGCTAAGGATCGACATTTAACTTGGATAATTATGGGCTTATCGAGGTAATTATCTTGTCCCTCTATTTGTAATTGGAAATTACATGTTGTTGAATATATAGTTGAAGTATACTATATATAGAACTGAACTTTGTATTTGGCAATGTCTTTTGACTTAAGCCTGAAGAGTAAAGAAAAGAACTGAACTGTATTTACATAGGACTGTATTGCAGTAGACTTGTGTAGTATTGCTGAGTAGAATTGTACACGTCCGGTTAGACGTGTAAACCCTGGTTGGCTTGGTAGCCGGCCTCGATAGAGGAGAGATTTACGCTGTTTATGTGCGGGAGGTCTTTGCGAATTTTCTGTAGAGAAATGGAACCGTATGTTTAAAAGTTAATAGACGTTTGTGACCTTTTTAGGTGAAAGTACTAAGAGTAGCGTATTCTACTTGAGGAGTGGAAAGGGCTAGCAAGGTTGTAGTACTTGGAGCATTTTGCTTATTGTCGATACTCGTCGCGAGGTATGTGAACCTCTTCCTATCTGTTCTAGCATGATATGTGTGTAACTATGTAGTACGGTGGACGTACAGGTGCTAAGTGTATTTGTTTGGTTTAAACATAAAGTGTTATAACGGTTTTATGGGAAGTTGGTTATAACAGCTTTATGTAGGTAAGAAAATGGTTTACTGATGTTAGAAGTTAAGAGACTTGATCTTATAAGATAAGAGACTTAACTTATTTGTTTTAATGTGGATGTTTTGTGTGAAACCTCATTCGTGAGTAATGAGTACTTGGTTTTTAAAGGGATAATGTTTTACTGATTTCGGAAATCAGAATGTGTATCGACAGACCACTGCAGCGTTAATAAAGGAAAATGTATTGAATAATGATGTGTTGTATTAAAACCAGTAGAAACCTCCATCTGCATAGAAGCTAAGATGAGACAAAATGATATTACATTTTCTAGATCATGGCTGCTGTAATAAGATCGTTATAAACAAGAATAAACTACTCACATATATGACATATGTTACTCAATTGTTTTAAAAGAGATTAAGACTATGAGTTATGAAACCTTTCTAAAATAAGTGACTTGAGCATTTGAAATTAGGCAAACTTGAACGTTTGGAAAATAATGTTGTTACTTGATTTTACAAAAGGGGAAGTGTCTTGTTTACTTAAAAAGATAGTCACGATTTTTATACTACGGGTATTGTGTGACTTATGTGAAAGTACTTTGAGTTGTGTGAAACTTGCCTATGCTTGTGATGATAGCCTTTGTTGTACAAATGTTGTATTTCTGTGTTACCGCGTCTCTCGATAGAGGGCCGGTTGACTTGTTGAGAACTTACTTGGACGTGCTGGCAGTGACGGAGAATTCCACGGGTATGTTTCTGTTATACCCCGTATTTCCAGAGTATGTACGTAAGGGAATACGTACAAAAGTTTAGCCTTAAAGATTAGGCCAAGTTCGAAATTGTGCACAACTCGCTTAAAGAATCGTTTTCCGACGAAACGTTTCCACAGCTTTCGTAGGATAAATTCCGGCTATGCCATTTCTAATTTTTGCGGATTTTTCCGAGAGACGAAACATTTTGGACCAACGGGAGGGCGACACTTGGCACCCTCCAATTGGTGGACTTCAAATCGTCCATTTGGACGAATTGGCTAAGCAATGGCACGTTTTTTGTGCCTTGTGCACAAGTCAAGGAGTTGGTAGGATATTTGTGTATAGTTAATCCTCACCCTACACTTGCCTTGCACTTGTCTAAATCTTGGCCATTGGTTGGCCACTTCTTGACCTATAAATACCCCCCTTAAGATGAAGAGTTCTTCAGCCACAAAGCTTTCCAAGTCTTGACAATCGTCTCCTCTCCTTTGTAGATCTTTTCGTCCAACACTCCTCCCCTCCCTTGAAGGCCCTTGGCCGAATACTCCCTAGCCTAGCCAAAATCTACCCCCTCCCTTGGTAGAAAGTTGCCTTCTTGTATTGTTATAATGCCCAAAATACCCTAGCCCAAATACCTTACTACTTAGTAGAAGTTGTGAAAAACTTCTAAGGTTTCCTTGGAGCATACAACTTAGGAGCAAAACCTTGCTCAGGCGCGACTTTTTCTAGGATATTATTGGGCTTACCGAGGTAACTAATCCTAACCCTCTTTTGAATTAGAGAATACTTACTGTTGTAGTATAAGAGTAAGTATAAATACTTAGAAGTATATCACAGAATAGAATTGAATTATCACGATAGAAGGGTTTAAAGAAGAATAATTGAATCAGACTCACATAGACTTTTCACGATGAACTTATATAGCTCACCGGGTAGGGTTGTGCTGCCCGACTTTCCGTAGAATTGTCAACCCTCAGTATAGAATGAACTTCAGAGTAGTCTTTTATAGAAATCTGTGACTATTATAGGTGACTCTGCTAGCGACATATTGACTTGGCGGTGGTTTTGAGAAGGTATGTGATTCTTCCTAAAGCATGATATTTTACAATATATATATAGTGCGGTAGACGCATACGTGTTAATCGAATAATAACTACGGCAATGTCTTTGACTTAAGCCTGAATAACACTTACGGCAATGCCTCACGGCTTAAGCCTGAATAACACTTACGGCAATGCCTCACGGCTTAAGCCTGAATAATAAAAATCTGAAAGCATTTCAAAAGAATACTGAATCATTTTAAAGAGAACTAATTGGTTTTTAAAACAAAAGCTTAAGAGTTATACTAGCTTTATGGGAAGTTAAGTATAACCACTTAAGATTGATAAAAGAAACAAGTTTGCCTATGTGTTTATAACAGACTTATATTGTGAAAAGAATAATAAGATGGTTTGATAAGTAGACATGATATGATGCTATGTGTGTTAGTATCTTGTAACGTTTGTATAGGTGAGTATCCTTGTTGTGCTTATGTTGTTTAAAGATAAGTTGTTATGTTAGTATACTATCACTCCACTCTTGAGATGATACTGGGTTAAGTCGCCTCCGACGCGGGTAGACTCAGCGTGATGCAGGACCGTGATTCGAGAATACCTCATGCGGGTCCAGGGGCCTATCGCGAGCTACGAGTTCCGAGTTAGTATGCGGGTTATGCCTCACGCGGTCTATGTGGCCATGCGACAATGAGTCCGGGGCGATGCCGAGGAGTAGCTACCCTCGATGCGGGTTATACCTCATGCGCCCACGTAGTGGCCTATGCGGACTCGAGTCCAGGATTAGGCTTGCGAGAATGATGATGGGCGAGTGGCCCTGCTTTGGTCATTCGCGGCCTAGACAAGACTTATTACGATTACCTATTGTTGCTCTTGTTTGTGATGTGGCACTATGCGGTTTCATGGTTGTTTCACACATATTTGTAAACTGGATTTATAAAAGATATGTTTTCATATAAGTAATTTAAAGTTTCACATACTTAGTACTGTTGTCTCGACTCCTTCGGGGCCGTTCATGCCGCAGTAAGGGCAAGCAGGTGCTAGATCCGCATCCTTAGGATCTCTACGTTGGTGTCGGGAGCTCCATCTCTTCCGGAGGCTCTACTTTTTGGTATGATCTCCCTGTTGTAGATAGTTTTGTACAGTCAGGGTATGGCGGGGCCCTGTCCCGCCATAGTTGTATCTTTCCTTAGAGGTCTGTAGTCATGTTGTACAGTGTCGGATGTAACTGCTAAACCATGATTATATATATATGCCGAAAGGCGATGTTTTCTCTCATAAATTGTGTCTTATTTTATAAACTGTTTCATGTCTTGCTTTATATTTCCGCTGATTACTCTGATGTATGACTACTTGGGTGCCCCGGTAAAGCACCAGTCACGGGCCCCGGAACGGGTCGTGACAAAAGTGGTATCAGAGCAGTTAATCCTCGGAAAGTGTCTACAGACCGTATCTAGTAGAGTCTTGATTATCGGTGTGTTGTGCACCACACCAATAATCAGGAGGCTATAGGATATTTAGGATTGGTTTCCATTCTTCTCATTCTGAGATCGTGCTTTAGAGCTGTGTTATAGGTTGGACCCCTCTAACGTATTCCTTTCCTGTAACAGTTATGCCTCCACGTAAGGCAACCCGGGCCCAGAAGGGCAAGGCAGCCGAGGGAGCTGCTAGCAGGACACCCAGAGTCACGAGGGCTCAGGCCCAGTCTATACCAGAGACGGCGAGTTCTATGACGCCGCCAGCCCCAGCAGAGACCACAGTACCCACACCTCCTGTCCCACAGCCTGGGGCGGAGGAGTTAGGGTACAAGGAGATGGCCCAGCTTTTGGCTAAAGTTGTGGCCCGATACGAGGAGAGGCTGGATGCGGCAGTTCCAGCTCCAGCTCCAGTCGTACCCGTTGTTCACCCGAGGGCAGAGAGTTTGAGGCTACGAGACTTCTTGAGTTGTAGCCCGCCGGAGTTTTATGGGTCGAGGCCGGAGGATGATCCGCAGGAGTTCATCCGTCAGCTTCAGAGGATTTTGAGAGTGATCAGGGCGTCGGAGACCGAGTCCGTGATCTTTGGTTCACATAGGCTGCGTGATACCGCAGTCGATTGGTTTGATTCATGGGAGTTATCCCGGGGAGAGCACGCGTCCCCAGCTACTTGGGATGAGTTCTCAGAGGCTTTCCTCACTCACTTCTTGCCTCCACAGATGAGGAGGGCGCGGGCTGATAGATTTTTACTGCTAAGGCAGAGAGGACGCACTGTCAGGGAGTACAATGTCGAGTTTGATTCATTGGCTCGATATGTCCCAGCATTGGTAGCAGATATGGAGGATAGGGTACACCGCTATGTCACCGGGCTTGACGACTATATGGCCGAGTCATGTGCGGGGGTTTCTCTCCAGCCGGGTATGGACATTACCCGCATGCAGGCTCACGCCCTTGGATGCGAGGAGCGCAGAGGTCGACGAGTGGATGACAAGCAGGTTAAGGCCGGGGCGGGAGGGTCTTCGGTGGTTATCGTGGTGGCGGCCTCGCAGCGGCCTAGATTCGCACCACGCCACTCGAGCACTCCCGCACCGGCCTCAAGACCCGAGTTTTCGAGGGCGCACTGTGGCCCTGTGGCTTCGGACGCCCAGTAGCAGAGGTATCGCCGATCGACCACCCCTGTGGCCGATGCGGGAGATCCCATTACGGGAAGTGTGGTACTACTTATGGATCTTGTTACGATTGTAGCCAGCAGGTCACTGCGAGGGACCGTCCGACCGGCGCACGGTGGTAGGCTCGACTTCGTTACGTGGCCGCCATCATCTCCTACGATTACTCGCCCGAGGCGTGGTGCTCACGGTCAGCAGGTCGCGGCAGGTCGTGGCTCGTGTCCCGCCTAGCGGTCCTCGAACCGCATTTATGCTTTGTCCACCGACAGATCGTGAGGCCTCACCGATGTCGCCACGTACCTTATCGCCGGGTTTGATGTGTATGCTTTGATAGATCCGGTTCTACTGGCCCCTATATATCTCCCTTGTTGCTAGTAGGATGTGGATGAGCCTGAGTCCATAGACCCTTTCGAGGTAGCTACGCCATGGGTGATTCGGTGGTAGCTCGGCGGTATATAGAGCTTGTCCTGTGACCATTCGATACGTCGGACCCTAGCCGACTTGATAGAGTTGGAGATGATTGACCGGCGTGATTATGGGGATGGATTGGCTAGCTTCTGCTACGCCAATGTAGACCGCAGAGAGAGTAATGCGGTTCCAGCTCACGAGGAGCCGGTTGTTGAGTGGGAGGAGCACGGTATCGCCGGGGTAGGTTTATTTCCTACCTCAAGGCTAGGAAGATGGTGCGTAAGGGTATATCTACCATCTCGTTCGTGTTTGATCTTTGAAGCTGCGTACCAGATTTTCACGGGATTCGAGTCGTGAGTTCCCGACGTGTTTCGCATGACCTCCCGTATCCTCCCGAGAGGAGATCGAGTTTTGTATTGACATATTGCGGACTCGCCTATTTCCATTCCGCCATACGTAATGGCACCGCCGAGTTGAGAGAGCCAAGGATCACAGGGATTTGCTAGAGAAGGGCTTCATTAGGCCCAAGTTTCTCCCTGGGCGCCAGATTGTTCGTGAAGAAGGACGGACGCCGCGCATGTGTGTTGATTACAGCACCAACAAGGTGACCATTAAGAACGATACCCTCCCGGGATTGATGATTTGTTCGACGGTTGCGAGTGCGAGATGTTTCTCCAAGATTGATCTGCGACGCTATCATCAGTGCGAGTCGAGAGGTGGATGTCCCTAGGATCGCATTCGGACCCGATGACGCATTATGAGTTCGTGGTCATGTCTTTTGGGTTGACCAATGCTCGGCGGTATTCATGGATTTGATGAACCGAGTGTTCAAACCATTTTTGAACACGCTTGTGATAGTGTTCATTGATGATATCTTGGTTTATTCTCGCCAGAGCAGAGCACGCGAGTATTTGGCGATCTTGTGACAGCTTCTCGAGACCAGCTTGTACGCCAAGTTTTCCAAATGTGAGTTTTGGTTGACTTGATGGCGTTTCTTGGGCATATTGTCGGGCTGATGGCATTCGAGTTGATACGCCAAGATCGGCGATCGAGGACTTGGCCGACCTACTACTCGGCAGAGGTTCGCAGTTTTCGGGCCTTGCGTTATTATCGCGGTTCGTGGAGAAGTTTGCTTATCTACGCACCATTGACTAGGCCGACTCGAAAGCGCCAAGTTCCATGGGATCGATGCTTGTGGAGCGGGGTTTCGATTCTTTGAAAGAGATTGACGACCGCCCGCTTCTTACTCTTCCGCAGGGTCCAGACGGTTATGTTGTGTATTGTGATGCGTCCGCATCGGGTTGGGATGTGTGTTGATGCAGATGGCAGAGTTATAGCATATGCATCCCGGTGAAGAAACACGAGAGGAACTACCCCACCCATGATTTGGAGTGGCGGTGTGATTCACGCTTTGAAGATCCGAGGCACTATTTGTATGGGTTCACGTGGATATTTATACGCACCACAAGAGCCTCCAAAGATATCTTCACCAGAGGAGTGAACTTACGAGAGACGGTGGTTAGAGTTGCTTAAGGATTACGATGTTGATATCCTATACCACCCGGGAAGGCCAATGTTGTGGCGGATGCTTAGTCGTAGGTCGATGGGA
Source organism: Przewalskia tangutica (assembly GCA_029844215.1). Lineage (NCBI taxonomy): Eukaryota > Viridiplantae > Streptophyta > Magnoliopsida > Solanales > Solanaceae > Przewalskia > Przewalskia tangutica. The sequence continues at coordinate 57,602,864 of CM056722.1, read as the reverse complement.
GCCTATCGGATGTGCGCTAGAGAGGAGGGACATGGTTCGTGATTTGCATCGCTTAGCGAGCCTTGGTGTCCGCTTGATTGATTACGATAGCGATGGGGTTAGAGTTCGTGAGGTTGCCGAGTCTTCCATCGTCGAGGAGGTGAAGAGGCAACAGTTTGAGGATCCAGCTTTGATTCGATATCGTGATACAGCTCTTCGTGAGGGCGGTCCTTGAGGTAGCACCGATGGGGTGCTAAGGTTTGAGGGCGCATGCGTTCGGATGTTTGTGACTTGGCGGAGTTCTTGGGGAAGCACACGGCAAGCGTTACTCTATCCATCCGGAGTCGACCAAGATGTACCACGACCTTAGATCGTGTATTGGTGGGATGGCTTGAAGAGAGACGTTGCGAGTTCGTAGCTCGGTGCCCATGTTGTCGCAGTGAAGGTAGAGCACCGGAGGCACGGTGGTTTGTTCTGACGATTGAGATCCCGACGGAAGTGGGAGGTAATCAACATGGACTTCATCACAGGATTACCTCGCACTCGGAGGAGACATGATTCTATATGGGTTATCGCCGGTAGTGTAAATCGGCCCACTTTCTTCCCGTCAGGACGACTTTTTCGGCTGAGGATTATGCCAGACTTTACATCCGAGAGATCGTCAGACTGCATGGAGTCCCTACTTCGATCATATCAGACAGGGGAGCCCAGTTTACGGCTAACTTCTGGAGGTCCTTCCAGAGGGGTTTAGGGACGCAGGTGAGCCTGAGTACTGCATTTCATCCACAGACAGACGGACAGGCAGAGCGCACTATCCAGACTCTTGAGGATATGCTGCGAGCCTGTGTTATTGACTTCAGTGGTAGTTGGGAGGATCATTTGCCTCTAGTTGAGTTCGCGTATAATAGCTACCACTCCAGTATTCAGATGGCGCCTTATGAGGCCTTGTATGGGAGGAAGTGCAGATCGCCTATAGGTTGGTTCGATGTGGGCGAGGTGCAGCTAGTGGGACCAGATTTGGTACAGCAGGCGGTGGATAAGGTGAAGCTTATCCGAGAGCGGCTATTGACAGCTCAGAGTCGACAGAAGTCGTATGCAGATCATCGTCGTCGGCATCTTGAGTTCGAGGTTCATGATTGGGTTTTCCTAAAGGTGTCACCCATGAAGGGTGTGATGAGATTCGGGAAGAAGGGATGCTCACCAAGGTACATCGGGCCGTTTGATTGTCCGCAGGTAGGCAAGGTTGCCTACGAGTTGGATCTGCCGTCCGATCTCGAGGCAATGCATCCGTGTTTCACGTATCTATCCGAGAGATGTATTGGGGATCCATCTAGGGTGCACCCGATTGGCGATGTCCGGTGACCGAGGGTTATCGTATGAGGAGATTCCATAGCGATAGTCGATCGTCGAGTTAGGCGTCTGCGGACGGGACGTGGCTTCCACAAAGTCTTGTGGCGAACGAGCTCGGGAGGAGATGACATGGGGCCGAGGAGGACATGAGGCGGAAGTATCCTCACCTATTCCCACACCTCCGTAAATTCACTTTCCTACTTGTAAATTTTCGTTATCGTTATGCCTAAGTGTTGTTTTGTGGCCGTGTGGCATTTGCAAACCGCTTAAGTTATGAAGAATCTTATCGTTAATCGTCTTGGGAAGGAACATTCGACGAATGTTTCTAAGTGGGGAGAATGTTATACCCGTATTTCAGTATGTACGTGGGAATACGATAAAAGTTTAGCCTAAAGATTAGGCGAGTTCAAATTGTGCACAACTCGCTTAAAGAATCGCTTTCCGACGAAACGTTTCCACACTTTCGGAGGATAAATTACGACTATGCCATGTCTAAATTTTGCGGATTTTTCCGAGAGACGAAACATTTTGGACCAACGGGAGGGCGACACTTGGCACCCTCCAATTGGTGGACTTCAAATCGTCCATTTGGACGAATTGGCTAAGCAATGGCACGTTTTTTGTGCCTTGTGCACAAGTCAAGGAGTTGGTAGGATATTTGTGTATAGTTAATCCTCACCCTACACTTGCCTTGCACTTGTCTAAATCTTGGCCATTGGTTGGCCACTTCTTGACCTATAAATACCCCCCTTAAGATGAAGAGTGCTTCATCCACAAAGCTTTCCTAGTCTTGAAAATCCTCTCCTCTCCCTTTGTAGATCTTTTCGTCCAACACTCCTCCCCCTCCCCTTGTGAAGGCCCTTGGCCGAATACCCCCCCTAGCCTAGCCAAAAATCTACCCCCCCTCCCTTGGTAGAAAGTTGCCTTCTTGTATTGTTATAATGCCCAAAATACCCTAGCCCAAATACCTTACTACTTAGTAGAAGTTGTGAAAAACTTCTAAGGTTTCTGGAGCATACAACTTAGAGCAAAACCTTGCTCAGCGCGACTTTTCTAGGATATTATTGGGCTTACCGAGGTAACTAATCCTAACCCTCTTTTGAATTAGAGAATACTTACTGTTGTAGTATAAGAGTAAGTATAAATACTTAGAAGTATATCACAGAATAGAATTGAATCATATCACAAAGAGAAGGGTTTAAAGAAGAATAATTGAATCAGACTCACATGGGATTTGTTTTCACATGAACTTATATAGCTCAGGGTAGGGTTGTGCTGCCCGACTTTCCGTAGAATTGTGAACCTCTGCTTAGAATGACCTTGAGTAGTCTTTGATAGATATACGTGACTATTATAGGTGACTCTGCTGCGCGACATATTCAACTTGGCGGTGGTTTTATGAGAAGGTATGTGATTCTTCCTAAAGCATGATATTTTACAATATATATATAGTAGGTAGACGCATACGTGTTAACCGAATAATAACTACGGCAATGTCTTTGACTTAAGCCTGAATAACACTTACGGCAATGCCTCACGCTTAAGCTCGAATAACACTTACTGAATGCCTCACTAGCTTAAGCCTGAATAATAAAAATCTGAAAGCATTTCAAAAGAATACTGAATCATTTTAAAGAGAACTAATTGGTTTTTAAAACAGAAGCTTAAGAGTTATACTAGCTTTATGGGAAGTTAAGTATAACCACTTAAGATTGATAAAAGAAACAAGTTTGCCTATGTGTTTATAACAGACTTATATTGTGAAAAGAATAATAAGATGGTTTGATAAGTAGACATGATATGATGCTATGTGTGTTAGTATCTTGTAACGTTTGTATAGGTGAGTATCCTTGTTGTGCTTATGTTGTTTAAAGATAAGTTGTTATGTTAGTATACTATCACTCACCTCTTGAGATGATACCGGGGGTTAAGCGCCTCCGACGCGGTAGACTCGTGATGCAGGACCATGATTCGAGAATACCTCACGCGGGTCCAGGGGCCTATGCGAGCTACGAGTTCCGAGTTAGTATGCGGGGTTATGCCTCGCGGTCTATGTGGCCGTGCGGACAGCGAGTCCAGGACGATGCCGAGGAGTAGCTACCCTCGATGCGGGGTTATACCTCATGCGGGCCCATGTGAGTGGCCTATGCGGACTCCGGGAGTCCAGGATTAGGCTTGCAGAATGATGATGTGGGCGAGTGGCCCTGTTTCGCTCATTCGCAGCCTAGACAAGACTTATTACAGTTACCTATTGTTGCTCTTGTTTGTGATGTGGCACTATGTGCGGTTTCCTTGGTTGTTTCACACATATTTGTAAACCGGTTTTATAAATGATATGTTTTCATTTAAGTACTTTACGCTTCACATACTTAGTACTGTTGTCTCGACCTCCTTCGGGCTGCGTCATGCCGCGGTAAGGGCAAGCGGTGCTAGATCCGCATCCCAGGATCTCTACGTTGGTGTCGGGAGCTCCATCTCTTCCGAGGCTCTACTTTTGGTATGATCTCCCGTTGTAGATAGTTTTGTACTCGAGGTATGGCGGCCCCGTCGCCATAGTTGTATCTTTCCTTAGAGGTCTCAGAGTCATGTTATGCAGGTCGGATGTAATTGCTAAACCATGATTATATATATCTTAAAGGCGATGTTTTCTCATAAATTGTGTCTTATTTTATAAAGCTGTTTCATGTCTTGCTTTATATTTCGATTACTACGATGTATGACTACTTGGGTGCCTAAAGCACGATCACGGGCCGAACGTCGTGGCGATTTCCATTTTGATTCTTGTCTTGTTGTCGATGTTACATGGACGTCTACACGATCAGAGTCGGGGCATGTGGCCATGCGGCCGGGATGATTACCCGATATATTGTTATTGTGGTTACATGTACATGTCTACACCGATGCAGAATTCCGGGGGCATGTGGCCATGGGGCATTGTTATTATTGTTGCATCATGGACGTCTACACCGATGAATTCGGGAGCATGCGGCCGTGATGCGAACATGATTGATGTTGTGGCGTGAGACCCATAGTTATATTTGAGTGATGACTTGAGGCGTGAGTCACGATCGACATGACGCTTTTATGTTGTAAATCGTAGTTTGGTTATCATACATGTCTCCCGCTTTATATAGACTAGTATGATTTCATTTCTGATATTTCTGATTTCACATACTGTACTGCGACCTCGACTCGGGCCGCGTTCATCACGCAGTAGAGGTACATCGGCCGTGGATCCTCGCTCTTAGGATCTCGATTCGGCGTTTTGGGAAGCTCCGTTTCTCGGAGGCTTATCTTTTGGTATGTGTTCCCGAGTTGTAGGTTCTTGTACATTGGGGTATGGCGGCCTGTCCGTCATAGTTGTTGTAAATCTTAAGTGCATGAAATACTGTTGTGGGCGGGGTTTGTAAAAGGATTAAACTTCGTTTTGAAAAAGTTGTATATATATATGTTATTGGAAGGTAACCGTTGGGTTGGCCTGTTTTATGATCATATATCTTGTTTCTTGTTTAAAGTTTTATTTTCCGCTGGTTTTCTCTGATGTTGTATCACTGGGGTGCCCGGGGTAAGGCACCAGTCACGGGCCCGGAATCGGGTCGTGACAGTATTGCGCGTGTGTTATATTATGGCCATGGATGGCATGATTGGTTTTGTAAGTATAGTAGTGAAGACTATACCGGCGCATGTGTGTTTAGAGACTTAGAAGGAACATTCGGGACAAATGTTTCTAAGGGGGGAAGAATGTTACACCCCGTAGTTGCAGAGTATGTATGTGAGGACGTACGTTCGAGAATACGACATTAAAATTGGAAATGAAGAAAGATTTAATTTTCCGAAGAAAAAATTTCCGGATTTTGTGAAGGAAAAAGTGGTTTGTGGGACCCACACACACTTGTCCGGATTTTGGCCGAAATGTGTATACATGTGGCAAGCCATGTGTCTAAGTCTTTTGTGGGACAAGTGGCTTGTGGGACCCACACACACTTGTCCCCAATATCTACCACACATTTGTTTTGATCCTAGCCATTGGTTTTCTTATAAATACCCCCTTGTTGCAAGACTTCTTCATCCACACTTAGAATAATTTCCAAGACTTGAGAAAATACTCCCTCCCTTCCTTGTGTGCTCTCGTCTTTGCCTAGATTTCTTAAGCAAAAGTTGTCCAAAAATCCTTAAACTTTTAAGTGTTCTTCCTTAAAGTGTTAGGAAGATTGTGAACCAAGAGTTAGAAAAGATTTCACACCCCTAGCCATAAAGTCTTGCCTTGGCCGAAAGTTGTCAAGTTTAGAACCTAAGTGTTCTTCACTTTTTAGAGTTGGATCTTGAAGATGAGTTGGTTAGGAGCTTCTAAGGGTTGCTTATAGCGGATTGGAACGTAAGAAATTGGAGCTAAGATTCCTAAGGATCGACTTTTAATCATTGGATAATTTTGGGCTTATCGAGGTAATGATCCTTGTCCTTCTATTGTAATTGGAGATTACATATTGTAGTAGTTTATATTTGAGTATATGATATATGGAAGGAAGTGTTATAATAGCTTTATGGAAAGTTAGTTATAATGACTTTATGAAAACAAAAGAATGGTTTTAGTATTGGATTTAAAATGGTAACTTGATTTTAAAAGATAAGAGACTTGAGAATTTGAAGTTATGAAACTTAAACTATTTTGAAAAGTATATTGTTACTTGACTTTAAAAAGGAGAAGTGTTGTTTAAAAAGGAAGGCATGGAATTGCCTTGTTTTAGTTTAAGACGAAGGCATGGTATTGTCTTGGTTTATTTAAAAAGGAGGTATGAAAATTGTTTTGGTTTACTTAAAATAATAGTTACTCTATGTTGATACTACGGGTATTAGTATCATGTGACTTTTGTAAAAGAAATAGATCTTTTTTAAGGAGTTAAAGTACGTAGTACTTTGGGGTTAAAAACCCGGATTTTTGGCATAAAATGAAAGTACCTTGAGTGTGAGTAACTTGCCTATGTTTGCTTGTGATAGCCTTGTTGTGCAAGTATTGTATCCTTATGCTACCGCGTCTCTCGATGGAGGGCCGATCATGTTATTCTTGATCATTTTGGACATACTGACTCGATGGGCGTCCCACGGGTATGCTTCCACTATGATGGTCCATGGGCATACTGACTCGATGGATGGTCCACGGGTATGCGGCCATGATGAGGGTTTGTTCCCTGTCGATAGTGTTATTCCATGGACTAGCTCTCCATGAGGTTTCGCGATCACGCAGTGGATCTCGTAGCTAGCCCCGTGCCTTGCCGATGCGTTGCCGATGCAGCCGGTTACGTAGTTGGCTTACTTGCCGGCCACGTTTAGGATGAAGTTTCGTGATGCATGGTGGATCTGGTAGTTAGCTTACGTACTTGCCCCCTTGGCCGGCGTGATGCGAGTGGATCTCGTAGAAGCTATCGTGACGGCCTTGGCCACCCGTGGACGCAGCTTTTTCGATTCTAGGCCGGGTTTCGTGTTGCGGGTGGATCTGGTAGTTAGCTTACGATTTGCCCGGTCGCCACGTGACGCGTGGATCCGGTAGAGGCTATCGATTGCCTTGGCCACCGTGATACGCTTATATAGTATAGTTGGTACGGTAGGCCCTGGTAGATAGCTGCAGTGCTTGCCCCGGTCATATCTCGTGGCGACAGGCTGGTTCTGGTAGTTGGCGTCGACTTGCCGCCTTGATGATGCAGGTGAATCGTAGCTATGCCTTCGACTTGCCCCGTCCGGTTTATGATGCAGTGGATCGGTGTGTAGTTTTCTACTGCCCGTCACGGTTTTATAGCGCAAGTGGGACTCGTGTTCATGTGTACTCTTTGGTGTTATATTATATCATAGATTGCCGGCAGTGAGGAAGGAGTCCCACGGGCATGATTGATATTGTGGGCGTGAGACCCGTGTTATATTTGGGTGATGACTTTGAGGGCATGAGTCCCGGACTTGACATAACTGCTTATGTATTGTGTATTGTAGTTGGTTATCATACATGTCTCTTGTTTTATATAGACTGTTATGATTTCATTTCGCATTTTCGCCACATACTTGGTACTGTTGTTATACCACAACCGGTGCAGGTTGACGAGCGGACCGTTGACGATGGTTTAACCGATCGCCCGACCGGTGGGCATACCGGTCAGTTGGATCGCCTCAACCCCAACCCGCACGTTATAAAAACCAGTGCCGGACGGTTAGGCCCGTGAATCTGAAACCGGTTCCATTACCTAACCTACCAGAACAAAAAAATTAAAAAAATTAAATTTTGCCCAAACGGTATTATTGCTGGGCTTGGAGAAATTTGGGGTGCGGGGCCTTGCTAACGGTCATTTCGGCCAGATTGGCCCTATTTTTTTATTTTTTTTTGTTTTTTGTTTTGTTTATTTATTTATTTTAATTCCATTTTTACCCTTTAAAAAATCTATAAATTCTCTACATTTTCTTCATTTTTATCACACAACATTTCTCTCAATTCTCTTATTCTCATACTCTCTTAATCATCTTTATTATCAATTTTCAAGTTATTATTATTAGTTTTCAAATTCAAAGTAGCAAGACGCAAGACTTCGAGCTTCGAGTTTCTATTGAATTCTGAATCCCGAAGTTTGGTACACTCGTTTCATTCTCTAATTATTTTATTAAATTGTCATATTTATTTGTTGATTATTTAAATATTTTATAATGTCTTTACTAAGGGGAATTGCGTGGACTGCGCCGTAAATCTAGTTCAAGGGGTAAAAAATCTGTAGGTTCTTCATCATCTAATCAAAATATAGATTATGATCAAATGCAAGAAGATTTTGGAATAGAAGATAATGAATGTGATAACGTTCAATTAGATAATATTGTTGAACTTGAAGAACAAGAACCTCCTACACCTACTAGTGTTCCTTCTGTCAATGTTGGTACTGCTAGTGGTAGTAGTCGTGTCGTAGACCTCCTTTACGTAACCGTAGCAAGAAAAAAAAGGAGTAAAGTGTGGCTCTTTTATGATAAAGTTGTGGGTACTGATAGAGTTAAATGTAATATTTGTGGGAAAACTTATAAACATAGACAGGGGGTGGTGACGGGGGGACGGACACTATAGCTAGACATATAAAATACGATCATACGGCACAATGGAATGTTGTCCCTGATTTAGAACCCGGTCAACAACAACGTAATCCATTAATTGGGGGGTTGGCTAAGTACGATCCAAAAAAATATCGCATTGAATTAGCAAAAATGATTGTCGGAGGTTGTTTGCCTTTTTCTTTTGCTTCTTCTTCATATTTAATTACATATATTCAAAGAGTATATAATCCTTTTTTTAAAGGTGTTCCTCGTAGTACTACTAGAGCCGATATTTTTAGACTTCATAATGATTATGTTATTTTCTTGCAATATTTGTTTGCTAACCTTCCATGCCATGTTAGTTTTACTTCAGACATTGGACATGCATTGAACGGTTATGATTATTTAACAATTACTTGTCATTGGATTGATGAAAATTTTAGAATGGAAAAACGTATTATTGTTTTTGCGTATGACGAGGATCAAAGTCATCTTGGAAAATATATGCGAAACTATTTGTTTTTATGCCCAAAATATAATCTTTATAATAAAATACTTTGTGTATCATTCGATAATGCATCTAATAATCTTATCTGCTTGTAGATCTTTTAAAGCGGAATACAACTACCACTTCCTGATATATTTCATGTTCGTTGTGCTTGTCATATTTATAATTTAATTGTTAAAAGTGGTCTTGATTTATTTTCACCTGAAATAAAACTTGTCAAAAGAGCTGTTGGAGTTATTCAGGGTAATAATAGGAAAAATAGAATTATAGAATTTAAAGAAAAATGTAAACAATTTAATTTGAGACCTAAATTCATGCGTAAGAGATTATTACGGTGGAATTATACTTATTTATTTTTAAAAGAATGTTATAAGTATAAAGACCCCATAAAACATGTTGCAAATGCGCATTGTAGAGCGTGATGTATATGTTAACCGAGCGAACATTGGAAATCAATTGGTGAACTTTTAAAAATTTACGTAAATTTTACACAATCGTTGAATTTTCGGATCTTATTACCCAACAAGTTTGTAATGCTTTAGCCCATATAGCTGAAATTTCATATTTACTTTATGGTTTAAAATCAAATGAAATATAAAGATGCGATTCTGATTATGTTTGAAAAGTTTAAAAATATTTTTTCCTATTCTGATGTTTATTGTATTGGTGCGATCTTAAATCCTTCTATTAAAAAGTAGATTGTCATAATTTAATATTTAGTTTATATACTTATATGGAAATAGGTCAAGCGAAACTCCATCTTCATTTGATTGCATAAGTAAACTTGATACTAATTTAACTACATTATATGAATATTATGCTACATTGCATGATAACACCAACTCGCTACTAATATTCCTTCTAGTTCCGTTACGTGTCTACACTGCACTGCAGGATTCAATGATGATGACGATGAAGAAGAATCTTTAGACATATGGAGCACTTTTACAACACAACCAACCACAAGCCGATCTTGCGATGAGATGCAATTTTATTTGCAAAAGCCAGCGGAGCCGAAGAAAATTTTTGACCCTTTACAATGGTGGCAGGATAACAAAAGACAATTCCCGGTACTTGCAGCGATGGCCCGGGATGTTCTTAATGTGTCGATCTCAACAGTGGCTTCTGAAAGTGCATTTAGCCAAGCACGAGATCAAATAGGAGACACACGTCACTCATTGGGTGGAAGCACATTAGAAGTGTTAGTGCGAAGGGATTGGATCAGATCAGAGAGAAGAAATCAAGGATGTGGAGACGTTAATTCTCCGGAAGATGAAGAAATAGGCAATATTTTGGAAGACGGGAGCGGAGGCGGGACTGAAATTAATACTCTAGATTTAGAGGCTATGGAGCATAACCAATTCAATCAACCTATAGATTACGAAGAACTTGCAAAAATGATGCATAATATGTAAATAAAATTATTATTACTTCATTATGTACTCTTATTAACGTTATGAAAGTTCAAAGTTTACATCTTATCATTAATTTTAATTTTACTATCTATTTAGTTGTTAATCTGTTATTACTTATTTGTTAACTTATATCTACTAATCTAATAAATTAATAAAAGTATAATTACAAATTTACAATATAAAATTATAAACTATAAATCAGCGTATAAAGTATAAAGTTATAAACTATAAAATAAAAAGTTAACTTTAAAGTTTCAATTTTAATATATACAACTAAATTATATATTATATTATTATATTACATATTTAAATTAAATTTAGTTTATATTATAGAAAATAAATACTAGAAATTAAAAAAAAATAGAAACCGACCGGTAGGACGGTTCTGACTTAACCGCACGCCGACTGAATCCGTGAACGACCGACCGGCCGGTTGGTGAGTTCGTGAACCGAGCCATTAACCGAACCGGCAAAAGCTGTAGGGCTACCGGTCGGATCGTCACCGTTAGACATCTATACCGTTGTCTCGACCTCAGGCCGCGTTCATCGCCGCGGTGAGGTACACCGATTGTTTATCCTCGCCATGGGATCACTGCCACAGATTGGGAAACTCCGTTTCTCCGGAGGCTTATCTTTTGGTATGGTTCCCTGTCATTGTAGGTACTTGTACATTCAGGGGTATGGCGGGGCCCTATCCCGTCATAGTTGTTATAAAAACTCTTAGAGGTCTGTAGTACTGTTGTGAGTTGGGCTTGTAAAGGATGTAATTGTTCAAGTTTTTATATATATGCAGAAAGGTGACCGTTTTGGTTAGCCTGTTTCTTATTTCATATTGTTTCATGTTATAAATTTTTATTTCCGCTGATTTTCTCTGATGTTTTATCACTAGGGTGCCCGGGGTAAGGCACCAGTCGCGGGCCCTAGGTCGGGTCGTGACAACAAGCCACTTGTCCACACTAAATATCTTGCAAGACTTGGTCACTTGTCTTGGCCACTTGTCATGAGGAATTCGGCCAACATGGCCCACCTAGGGGTGACACGTGTCGCCATCCTATTGATCCAAAATATTTCATCTCCCGGAAACATCCACAATGGCCAAAATTTCGAAAACAATGTGGGCCCCACAAAACCGTAAATTCCTCCCGTGGCCCCCACGTGACCAATTCCGGAAAATAAAATCCATAATTCTCTAATATTCCAAGAAGTCCAAATACCAAATCTGGGAATCCAATTCCCATTTACGAACCTTTTCCTTCACAAAAACCGGAAAAATTTCCGTCGGAAAAATCAAATCTTTCTCCCTTTCCAATCTTAATGTCGTATTCTCGTACGTACGTCCTCACATACATACCCTGGAACTACGGGGTGTAACACTTCCGTCCCTCCGTTGTTTTGGCATCATGCTCTACAAATGGCTACATATCTGCTTAACATTCTTTCTTCTAAAGATTTGACATATTCGTCCCCTCTTCAAATTTTATATAATAAGACTCCTTCGTATTCACATCTTAGAGTCTTTGGGTGCTTATGTTATACACTATTTCCATCCACCACAATTAACAAACTTCAGGCACGTTCTACCACTTGTGTGTTTTTGGGTTATCCGTTAAATCACTATGGTTATAAATGCTTTGATTTGTCTTCAAAACGAATCATTATTAGTCGTCATGTTATTTTTTATGAGTCCCAATTTCTGTTTACTAAGGTCAATAGTCTTGTGGCTAGTTCGTATAATTTTTTGGATAATGACATATCGCTGTATTTAATTCACCTTTTTTCTGACACATCCCGAGCCCCGATCCACCGTAGGCCCATCGTCTGCGTCCAAACGTCATTTGCTCTTGATCTAGGTCCAGACCCCTTCTCCTCAGGCCGGGCGCCTCCGGTGACTCACACCTGGCACCACCCTTCTGTGATACATCGTGAGAATAGCAGCGGAACATACACAACTTATAAAATGCCTAAACATAAAATAACACCAGGCTAGCCGATAAGGCCACCTTCCGTAAAATATACGTAATAAAACAGTACATTTTTTTTTTTACAACCCAATCCACAAATGTGACTACAGACCTCTAAGAATAACAACTTTGGCGGGACAGGGCCCCGCCATACCCCTGAATGTACAAACCAACCGATACGAGGATAAGCCTTCTGAGTAACGGAGCTTCAACAAATAATCGGTGATCCTACTGCCGGTGAGGAACTCAGATACTCATGGCGGCAGTAACGCACCGAGAGGTCAAGATAACATGTACCAAATATGTGAAATCGAAGTCAGAATGAAATCATAAGTTTATAATAAAACGGAGACATGTATGATAACTCAATTAACGATAATCGTGCCTTACTAACAATGAGAGTAATCAAGAGTATACTTACAACATAAAATAGGAGCTCACGATCAAAGCAGACAACCCGCGCAAGATCATTAAGCAATCCTACTCGGGACTATTTCACCGTGATAGGTCGTGTGGACCCGCATGAGGTATTCCTCGCATAGGCTGTATCCGCCCGCATGGGACTATTTCACCCGCATAAGCCCTTACGGACTCGCATGAGGTATTCCTCGCATAGGTTGTATCCGCCCGCATGGGACTATTTCACCCGCATAAGCCCTTACGGACTCGCATGAGGTATTCCTCGCATAGGCTGTATCCGCCCGCATGGGACCATTTCACCCGCATAAGTCCTTACGGACTCGCATGAGATATTCCTCGCATCGTGGGTAGCAATCCACGGAATATGCAAATGCCACAAACCCGGGGAATGACCCCGTAATGAATAATATACCACTAGCACAAACCGGCTATCATACATAACATAAGCATTACCGGCTTATCATACAATATATAAGCAAGTTAAGAAATCCCCTAACTTCTTATTATTCTTGTTCATATACACTCTCATTTTAGTTTACTTAAGGCACTAACATGTCTTTTATAAAAATCCGGGAATTTAACCCAAGGTACTACATACTTCTACTCTTTTAAAATGACTCTTTTTCATATAAAACTCCCAAGATACTAATAACCATATTATCAAGTCATAACTACTTTTCAAGACAAGTCACAATACCTTTTAGAAAATACATTTTCAGGCTTCTAAATCAAGTGACTTCTTTCTTTTAAAACCTTAAGCAATTGATGCCTTTAAATCAATTTGCCTTTCATTATCAAGGCATTTATCATACTTATATTACTTAGAGTAAACCACTCTTTTTAACTTTTCATAAAGCTATTATAACCAACTTCCCATAAAGCTGCTATACTAGCTTTATACTTTAGAAACTTACATTCTTCTTTATAACCAAGAGACTTAAACTTTCCAACAAAACAAGTATCAAAAATACTTTCAACATACTTAAAGTCTCTTAACTTTTGAAAACCAAGATATCCTTAATATTTAAACAAGTGAGTTAATTCCATAACTCAACCAACTTGGACATTCTTAAAATAAGCCAAGGATATCAAATGGACTAGATTGTCAAAATCTTGTACGTCTACCGTACTATACATTTACAACTTATTCATGCTCAAGAGATAAGAAAGTTCCACATACCTCTTCGGTTTAATCCACTTGCTAAATCCAATACGCCGCACGTAGTATGACAACCTATAATGACCATAGTACGTCTATTAACTTCTTACTTCAAACGTAGAATATTGCAAGTGCAAAGTCACTAAATTCTACGGAAAATCAGACAACACTTCCTTTGTTTCTACATACTTTGCCACCTTTTTCAAGGCCGAATTCAATAACCAAACACGCCACATTTAAGGCTCAACAAAGTAGTTAACAATAGGGGATTACACGCTTAATCAAGACGTGTAAAATTCCGCCCCACAATAAATATCAAACTAGTCCAACATATAATGTCCATTCAGCAAAATAGGGACAACAATACAAATTCGTTTCCAATTCCTTTTCAATCCAAGTGGTTTAATATAACATGTTATCTAGCCACATTTGATTATAACTACTACAATCCTCAAGTAGGTAAACATGCGACGATTCTAATTATTGACCAAATTGTATTTCAATTTCAAATGGCTTAACATGTCATTTTTGGATTTGAGCTTCCAAATTTCCATAACACTTAACAATATTCATAACACATATCACATGATCATTTCTAACTTATAATAACATGGAATCTTCAATTACAAAAGTAAGACGAAGATTATACCTCATTTAGCCCAAATATGATCCAAGATTACAAGTCGATCCTTAGCAACTTTAGCTCCTCCTTTCGACGTTCCAATACACTCCAAGCAACCCTTAGAAGCTTATGAGGAACTCCTCTTCAAGTTCCAACTTCAAAGTTGAATAACTCCTTTAGTTTCCGCCTTGCGACTAATACGAAAACGCCACTTTTCCGGGATCTTTCTATAGAGATACCCTTACAATACTCTTAGGAACCTTGGTTTAAAGTATGGGGATTATTGGACAAAAATTGAAAAAATTTCCCTTGAAACCCTAGCTTGGCCGAGAGCACTCTTCCATGTTCATCCAATTTTCTTGAAAATTTGGCTAAGTGTAGAGCCTTGTCTTGCACTAGGAAGCTTATATAAATATATGGAGGGTCAAGATTAGAACAAATGGGTGGTTTGGATGCTTCTCACAAGGATCAAGCCAAGTGGCATTTAACTTAGTCAATTTTATCAAGCTCTATCTTTAGCAAGACTTGGACATTTAAATTATGGTCAAATGACCATTTTATCCATGCCATTTTCGTCCAAGACCACTAAGGGGGGTGACACATGTCGCCCTCCCATTCGTCGCAATATTTCGTTTTCCGACAAATTCCAAAATTCCGATAAATTTACTCGTCTCAAATCTTAACATTTTTGAGTTCTTACGTACGTTCTTATAAACATATCCTGGAATTCCGGGGTGTAACATTCTTCCCCCCTTAGAAACATTCGTCCCCGAATGTTCTTTTGGGAGTCAAATTTAAAGGTAGCGACATAGTCTCCTTACAACCCCTACATACCAATGATGTCACACGTGGCCACATAACAATACTCAAACTAAAATATCAACATGAACCCCATGTGTCAATGTCGGTTATCTGCATCAAGCTTCTGCTGACTCTGAGCTTACTAATAATCTTTCCTGGATAAGCTTCGCCTTATCCACAGCCCGCTGAATCAAATCTGGACCAAATAACTGAACCTCGCCTACGTCGAACCAACCAACCGGCGATCTACACTTTCTTACATACAAGGCCTCATACAGGCCATCCGAATCGGAAGGGTATCTGTTATCGTCGTAACTCAACAAGAGGCAATTAACCCTCCGCTATTTCAAATCAAGAACACAGGCGCAACCTATCCTCGAGTGCTCGGATAGTACGCTCTGCATGTCCGCTCGATGCGAGGTGTAATGCAACACCGAGACTCACGTGTCCTAAAACCCATTCAAAAACATCCAGTTATCATGTCGAGCTCATCTGCGACATTATAACCGTAGGAACCCGCGATCTCACAATCTCTCGCTATAAAAGCTAGCATGAACCTCGGTAGAGCAAGTGGTCCTAACTGAAGAACACGGCTGGTTTGTCACTATTTACCATGACCCCTGTGGGTCGCACTTCCTCGATGCGATGCCACCTCGTAACAAGATCCATTTTAATTACCTCTTATATCTAAGTCGGTCTAAATCGCTGCGATAGCCCACTGGCTTCGTGTTCAATCATGACCGCTACTAATTCGATATTAAGCAATAACTCTGCACGTCCTCTTGTGCTACCTTACCAATACATACATCTGAGGTCACTACACAACATAGTCGACCCTGAACAATTAGAGCAATAAGCACTGTGTGCCTCCCCTAAGACCTGCTGACTAGTCCTCAGAGTACCGCACGCCGCAATCTATCCTCATCTCACAAAGACCCATCCGTGCTACTCAAATGTGCTCTTCTCTTCTGAGAGCCGTATCTTGATACTGTATCATAACTAGATCCTCATATTATCGCCTCTTTACCTCCTCAACGACGGAAGACTCGGCAACCTCTCGGATCTAAACTTCATTAACCTTGGAAACAAATAGTCGAAACTCTCGGCTCGTTAGCTAATGAATCTCACGGACCACGTCCTGTCTATCTGGCTGCCCATCCGATGGACTACCCATAGATCCACGACTAAGAGTATTCAGAATCGTCTTGGCCTTCCCTGATGGTATAGGATATCAAAATCACAATCCTTGAGTAACTCTAGCCACCGTCTGTCGCAAATTCAATCGCCTGCATGCAAGATATACCGGAGGCTCTTGTGGTCTGTACAACTATCCATATGAAGTCTATATATACGTCATGCCCCCAAATATTCAAGGCATGATTTAGTTGCCTCCAGCTCTAAATCGTGAGTGGCGTAATTTCCTTTCCTGCTTCCCTAACTACCGGGAAAACATAGGCTCTATCCTTATCGGGTTGCGTCAGCACACAACCTAGCCCAACACCCAATGTGTTATCATAATAACCTAACCCTCTAGTCTTTCAGGAGGAGTTAGAACTGTAGTCGAGTCAACTTATCTTCCAATAACTGGAAACCTTTCTCATTCTTGCGAAATATTCGTGTCCTTAATCTCATTATGGTTCTGCTTCCTTTTCTCTTGCAACCAAACTTGGTCATTAACTTAGAATTGATTCTTTTGCTTGCCTCCTGGCTAAGACTTCCTGTCAATCATAATTTAGGGGGGGAGGTTTCCTTGATCTCGTCAAGTAGTAACCCGATGCTACCACCTTTCCTCGAGGTGTTCTTACTGCCCATTATTTACTAATGGTCTTACACTAGTCTGGGTAATCATATCTCGTGCAACTTACATAACCATAGTCGTATTATCTTTTATCATTCTGGTCATAACCTTACCTTATGCTTATTATTAGCAAAAATATTTCTATCTTGATTCATTATCGCATGCTTTCATACAAGCGCATAACTGCATTTATATCTTTACGATACTTCCCGACCAATTAAATGCGTCGTTCTTAATTACCCCAACACAACACTTTTCCCACGGTTATCCACAATTGTAACCTATGGCATGACGATACCGAAGACCTTACCAGTCTCATATCCTTCGTCTAACAACATGGGTACACATAATACGTAATCGTCGCTTACGTGGGGAAGAACTCATCTCCCTTTCTTAAACTTTCCTTGGAGTCACAACCCTAATCACAGGGTCCTCTCGCGGTCCAGTAAATATTTAATCATCACGCACCGCCTTATAGATTTTCAAAACCTACCAAAGATGCCTCGACTTTCATGGCGAGACTCGTACTTATTTTATTCTTGCCTTACTCATTTTCTGAAATTATCGGAAGGTCGTGGCCACCGACACACCAAACCAACTCCAAGTACCTCCAAGTGCACTTAACATAAATTCCTTCAAATTCAATTATTACTTACTTTCTGCGTCAATTTACCTCACATGAACAAGTCACACAGACTTATTAAAATCATCAATGTCAAAGAAGGAAGGATAATTTACTGGTTACCACCACTTCTCTCCTATCCGCTCGATAGCAGACTTACCGAACCGATGCGAATCAATCTCTCTCTATAGACCACGTTGGCATAACAAGAGGCCAACTAGCCCGTACTCATAATGACCTCGATGTCTGTCATAAAAGCTTTGCTAGGTCTGCTAGGGTCCAACGATCAGATCGTTCGGCAATTATCTACCCATTCGCTACCACCCAACACTCACGGGTGTAGTCACCTCGAAAGGTCCTCGTGGATTCGTGGATCCATTTCTTTACACTTGGTTGCTCTCTTTCTTCGGTCGTACTCTTTCCGCACTTCCAAACTTATTCCAAGTCGTCATAGCCTTCATACCGATTCGCCTCTATCTTTGGAGTTACTATTCTAAACAACATAAGGCCATTTCCGGCTCTCTCAACCTGTTCGGTGGGCAGCGTCCACGAACCCGTGAAATGATTAACTAAACTTGGGCCTTACACCCTCGTGACCACGTCACGTAGGACTACTACCAACTGATCCCATTTCATTTCAAGCTATGGCGACCCTTAATAGGTCCTCAACCCGACTCGGCGTGATTTAACTCTTACCCTGGTCCGACTTAACTTTTTACTACCCGAGAAGGCCTTATATATCTAAGGTCTCGGTGGTTATCAACATTCCTAGGCTCACAATTTTCATGCTCCACGCCTACCTTATCAGTCCCCTCGTAAACGGGTACAAAAACTTCTCGTAATACCATAATCGTGTTGTCTTGACCACAACAACCATACTTACTCCATACGGATCTCACCCGTACAATCCTCTTAATCATATCACGTAGCTTAAGTTACTAACATAGTCTTCCATTAAGTCCCTTAATTATAACCTCTTAAGGGTCCATTACATTTTCACACAACTCATCATCACCTAATTATCTCAAATTAGCACGTAAAACCTTGATGAGAGTTCCTTAACTGTTCATATCTTCCCGGTATTTATTTAGTCCTTACCAAATCCTGGTAACCTAAAACCATTCTAGGCAACACGCGTCCGACCCTCATACATAAATATGTATAGTTGTATGTCGCAATACCAACTATACTACCAACATTACCAACCTGGATACGCAATCCACATAATCTTTCCTGGGTCACTGCTGCCTTTCTCGTAGCTGCAAATAACATAATTTGTTAGAGAGAGACGACCCTAACTACACAGCTCTATCGCACGATCTCAGAGTGAGAAGAATGGAAACCAATCCTAAATGTCCTGCAGCCTCCTGATTATAGATGTGGTGCACAACACACCGATAATCAAGACTACTGCATAATTTCGGTCAGACACTTTCCGGACTAATCGCTCGATACCACTTTTGTCACGACCCGAGCTCGCGATCGGTGCCCTACCCGCACCCCTTTCTGATACATCGAGAATAGCAAATGAACATACACAACTTATAAAATGCCTAAACATAAAATAACAACAAAGCTAGTCGATAAGTGCCACCTTCCGTAAAATATACGTAATAAAACAATACTTTTTTTTTACAACCCAATCCACAAACGTGACTACAGACCTCTAAGAATAACAACATTGGCGGGACAGGGCCCCGCCATACCCCGGACTGTACAACAACCGACCATACCAGTGATAAGACTCGAGTAATGGAGCTTCTCAACAATGAATCGGTGATCCTACAAGTGAGGATCAAGAACTCAGATACTCTACTGCTGCATGAACGCACTTCGAAGGAGGTCGGCATAACATGTACCAAATATGTGAAACCGAAAGTATCAGAATGAAATCATAAGTTTATAATAAAATCGAGACAGTATGATAACTCAATTAACAAGACATCGGCCTTACTAACAATGAGAGTAATCAAGAGTATAATTACAACATAAAATAGGAGCTCACGATCAAAGCAGACCACCCGGCGCCCAAGAAGATGGCCCAGATTACTACAATCCTACTCCTAGACTATTTCACCCGTGATAGGTCGTGGACCCGCACGAGGTATTCTCGCATAGTCAGATCCGCTCGCACGGGACTATTTCACCCGCATAAGCCCCACGGACTCGCATGAGGTATTCCTCGTGATAGTTGTATCCGCACGGACTATTTCACCCGCGTAAGCCCTTACGGACTCGCATGAGGTATTCCGCGATAGGTCAGATCCACCCGCGTGGGACCATTTCACCCGCATAAGTCCTTACGACTCGCACGAGATATTCCTCGCATCGTGGTAGCAATCCACCAATATGCAAATGCCACAAACCCGGAATGACCCGTAATGAATAATATACCACTAGCACAAACCGGCTATCATACATAACATAAGCACTACCGGCTTATCATACAATATATAAGCAAGTTAAGAAATCCCCTAACTTCTTATTATTCTTGTTCATATACACTCTCATTTTAGTTTACTTAAGGCACTAACATGTCTTTTATAAAAATCCGGGAATTTAACCCAAGGTACTACATACTTCCACTCTTTTAAAATGACTCTTTTTCATATAAAACTTCCAAGATACTAATAACCATAGTATCAATGTCACGACCCGAAACCGGGCCCGTGACTGGTGCCTTACCCCGGGCACCCTAGTGATACAACATCAGAGAAAATCAGCAAATAAAAACATGAACATGAATTAAGAGAAAAGATAAATAAACAAAGCCAACCAAAACAGTTGCCTTCATCATATATACATAAATACCCGAACAGCTTATCCTTTTACAAACCCCGCCACAACAAAGGTTATGCACTCTAAGATTTTTTTTACAAATGCATGACGGACAGGCCCCGCCATACCCACGAATGTATAAGAATCATGCACTCGTGGTAACATACCAAAAGATAAGCTCAAGGAACGAGCTTCCTAATACAAAAGGTGATCCTAAAAGGGATCGACACCGATGTACTTTTACTCGCAGATGAACGCAGCCTCAGGAGGTCAAGATAACAGTACCAAGTATGAAATCAGAAATATCAGAATGAAATCATAATAGTCTATATAAAGGAGACATATGATAACCAAACTACGCTCACAACATAGAAGCAACCATGTCAAGTCGTGGACTCACGCTCAAAGTCATCCTCACGCCTCGTGAACTTTCTCACCGCCAGCCTAGGTACAAATCATGTGATACGATATCGTGTCTCGCCCATCTTATGGACCCAATATAGAAACGTGTGGAATACATTCTGATGAACCGGTAGTCGCTGAATACATTCCTGATGAACCAGAGTCAAGTGATATACATTCCGGATGAACCAGAATCAAGTGAAATACATTCCTGATGACCCGTAATCAAGTGAAATACATTCCTGATGACCCGATAATCAAGTGAAATACATTCCTGGACGACCGTAATCAAGTGAAATACATTCTGATGACCCAGAATCAAGTGAAATACATTCCTGATGACCCTAGTCGAGTAGAACACAAGATTTGCACAACAAGGCTATCACACGTAACATGGTCAAGTTTCATAACAACAAGCATAAGCAAGTTACACACGACTCAAGGTACTTTCATTTTATGTCAAAGTCCGATTTTAACCTTAAAGTACTACGTCCGTTAAATTCCTTTAAGATCCATTTCTTTACAAAGGTCACCCGATACCCGTAGTATAAAATTTGAGTGACTAACATTGTTAAGTAAACCAAAATGCTTTCCTTTGTAAAATCAAGTAACAACCTTATTTTCCAAACGCTCAAGTTTGCCTAATTTCAATGCTCAAGTTTCTCATTTTAGAAAAGGTTTCAGAGTTCATAGTTTTAAATCCTTTAAAACATAATTCTCCTTTAAACGCTTGAGAAACCTATGTCTTATAAGTGAGTAGGTTATTCTTGTTTATAATCAATCTTATTAAGCGACCATGATCTAGAAATGTCATTTTGTCTCATCTTAGCTTCTATGCGATGGAAGTTTCTACCGGTTTTAATAATACTAAATCTGTCCAAAACATTTCCTTTTATTAACGCCGCAGTTGGTTTGTCGATACACATTCTCGATTTCAAATCAAGAAACATTTTTAAGCCGTTATACCTAACTTCCCATAAAGCTAGTATAACTCTTAAGTTTCCAAAACCAAGTATTACTTCTTCTCTCAAAATGATTCAAAATCTTTTGAAATACTTCAAGTTCTTTATTATCACATAGCCACCAGCTTATAGTTCAAATCGCTACCTCTTAAAAACCACAAGTACTTTCTTACCTACATAAAGTCGTTATAACCAACTTCCCATAAAGCCGTTATAACACTTTATGTTTCAAACCAATCAAATACATTAAACATATGTACGCTCACCGCATTTACATAGTTATACACATATCATGCTAGAACAAATAGAAGAGGTTCACATACCGCGACGATTATCGACTAATAGCAAAACGCCCAAGTACCTCAAACCGCTGCCACACTCTCACCAAGCGATCACCCACACGAGTACTACAACCTATAGAGGCCACAAAGCGCCTATTAATATCTTTAGATCCCGACGAGAATATTCTACGTAAAAATTCGAGACTCTCCCGCAACAACAGAAATCTCCTCCTCTATCGAGGCCGACTACCAAGCCAACCAGTGGGTTAACACGCCTAACCGACGTGTACAATTCTACTACACAAGAATGTTACACAAGTCTATCGTAATACTGACCCTATGTAATTACGCTCGCTTCTTCTTTAAATTCGTGCTTAAGTCGCAAGACATTGCCGTAAGTATTATTCAGCTTAAGTCAAAAGACATTGCCGCACAACTATGTTCAGTTCTATATATAGTATACTTAACTATATACTCTACAACATGTAATTTCCAATTACAAATGTAAGGTCAAGAATGTTTACCTCGATAAGCCCAAATTATCCGAGTTTATATGTCGATCCCGAACAACGCTTAGCTCCTACTCCGGCGCCCAACTGCTCCAACCAACCCTTGAAGTTCTAACCAACTTCTACTTATGACTTCAACTACGGGTGAAGATTTACTTAGGGTTTCGTTTGTGGATCGAGGAAGTATAATAGTATTTTCCTGGCTTTTGTAAAAGTGTAACCTTCTGAATACTACAAGATATTTGGGCCAAGGTATTTGGGCATTATAACAATACTGAGAGTATTTCTATACCACAAAAGGGGGTATTTATACGAGACAACTAGGCTAGGGGTACCCCACTGAAAACACCTCAAAGGAGGAGGTGGCTCTCGCCAAGGGCTCTCAAAGGAGGGGTGGTGGACTAAAGCTCAAGAGAGGGGTATTTTGAGACTTAGTTAGATTGCTCAAGTTTTGATGAAGAAAGTCTTCAACTGTAGGGTATTTATAGGTCAAGTGAAGGCCAACCAATGGCCAAGATCCATCCAAGTGTTAGGCAAGTGTAAGGTCAAGATTAATCCATGTGCAACCTTATCCATCTACCCAAAATATCCTACCAACTCGACCAAAAATAATGCACAAAAACGTGCTAACCTTCCCACTTCGTCCGTCCACTCTTCCACCAGAGGTGACAAGTGTCGCCTCTCGTTGGTCCAAAATGTTTCGCCTCTCGGAAAATCCGCAAAAATTATAAATGACATAGCCGAATTTTCCCTACGAAAGTGGAAACGTTTCATTTAAAAACGACTCTAATCGGCCAGGTACAAATTTCAAACTAGCCAACTTTAAGGCTCAAATTATAATACGCACGCTCACGCATATTACTGAAATACGGTATAACATTCTCTCTCCTTAGAAACATTCGCCCCGAATGTTCCTTCTCAAGACGGATAACGATAAAGTTCTTCTAATAAGTCGCCAACGCCACAACCGCCACTTAAACAACACATGCACGCAAATACTTATATCCAAGTCCACGAGGAAACTCTCTAACATCACAAACTTTTGTCACTTTGCCGCGAGGTTCTAGTGTCACTCCGGCGACCCAACAAATGGTACGGACTGCATGCGATTCCTGAGGTCTAAAATATACATCCTTCGCACCTTCTCCCTTTACAAGAAATGATCGTATCTATGCTCGCAATACATGCTCGCCTACCCTTACTCGTCGTACTCTTCTCGAACTCTTGAACTCTTCCAAAGATAATGCATCACACTTCGCCATCACTTCAGCTTCTCCAAACCTTGAGTCACCACCTCCAACTTGGTTATCTTACTAGCCTCAATCTTCCTTAAGGCCACTTCCGCCTTCACGATCCGCTGTCGAACATATCCACGAACTCATACGATGGTCATCTAAACTTGGGCCTAGCACCTCGTGACTACTACCTGGCGGACCACCCAGAGCTGACCCCACCTCATTCCGGCCACGGGTTGACACGCAACACGCCCTCAACCCGAGCCTCACACGCCGACTCTCTCGCTTCTCGATCCGAACAACCTTGTTAATCACATCATGAAAGATACCACTTTCATTTACCCAACCTGCAGACTTATCACACAATATATTCTAGGCATAAATGCACTGACAAGGATCACTGCAAAATCTTGTACTCAAGCGGCTTTACATCTAAGGTCTCAACTGTAATATTCTAAGGTTCATCATTTTCTCACCCTGTGCTTACCCCTTTTCCCCAACTGTGTTCCTAAATCACATTTTAGCACAAAGCTATCCGAACATAACACTTAACACATTAACATAACATCAAAACATACAAGCTCTAGATGGTTAAGGATATACCGGTTACCGCTTCCACTCTAATCATAAGTCACCGCAGGCGATAATCAGAGAAGGCGATGAATCGCCATCGATCCGGTAGGGTCGCGCTAAGCCGCCGCACTCTCCTATAAGCACGCTCGCCACATGGCTCGACGGCCGCAGTGGCAAGCACCG
This sequence comes from Przewalskia tangutica, assembly GCA_029844215.1. Lineage (NCBI taxonomy): Eukaryota > Viridiplantae > Streptophyta > Magnoliopsida > Solanales > Solanaceae > Przewalskia > Przewalskia tangutica. The sequence goes on along the minus strand of CM056722.1, from coordinate 57,578,253 downwards.
AAAAGACGACATTTCCCGATGATGTTTGCCACATCGCGCACCGGGGGGACATGAATCTGCCGCTAGCACTCACGTGAAACTCGAACTGTGGCTCGAGCTCACTACCTCCCGAATACCCCAACGACCAAGATCGCGGAGGACCACTGCATCGGGCGAGGTACATAACCAGATCGCCAGGCGGTCCGCCTCGAAGTTACCAGGACCTCGCTGCTCGCCTCTTCTCGCCGATCTCGGCCATTCCGTCGACCTCTCCGTGCCTCACATCCTAGTGCATGAGCCAGATGCGGCAATGTCCATGCCCGGCCAAGAGCTACACCCGCATAAGCCTCGCTAAGTAATCGCCCACCGCGACGTAGCGTGTACTGCCTCCATATCCGCTACTACGGAACATACCGAAGCATGAGTCGAACTCACATTGTACTTCTAACCGCCCGCCCGCCCCGCCTCAATGTCAAAAACTGTTTACCGAGCCCTCTCATCTCGCGAGGCAAGAAATGTGCAAGAAATGCCTCGAGAACTCGCCCCAAATCACGGAAGTGCATGCTCTTCCCGATACCCCACGAATCAAACTACCAATCGCAAAGATCACGCACTGATGCGAACTCAATACCACCGACTCGCCTCGAGGCTCGATCACTCACGATCCCAGAGTCGCTTGATAAACTCCCGAGGGTCGCCCCACCTCGATCCATAGAACACCGGAGGCTACAACTCGTAAGTCCTGTAGCCTCAAACTGCTCGCCGGTGAACTACGGTGCGCTGGGCCGGAATCACAGATCCAAATTTTATCTCATATTCGCTACGACTCGCCGAATCGCCATCTCTGTACTTATCTCATCGGCCAGTGCCGTAGGATCGAGGCTCGTGTATCAGAGTCTCGCAGCCACCGCCGCGCTAAACTCGCTGGGCCGGGCGGCGTCGCGAACCCGCCGCTTGGCATCGCTCGTGTATCGACCGCTCGCGCTCGCACTCCTCAGATTCTCACTAACGCCTCCTCGATCGCTTTTCCCATCTGGCTCAAGGTTTTACGCGAGGCATAACTGTAAATGAAAGGAATACGCTGTAGGGGTCCATTTATCACACAGCGCTAAGGCACGATCTCGTAATGAGAAGAATAGAAACTAATCCTAAATGTCTCGCACCTCTCGACATAGATGTGGTGCACAACACACCGATAATCAAGACTTACTAGACACGGTCTCAGAGACACTTTCCGAGGACTAATCGCTCGATATCACTTTTTGTCACGACCAACCTGCCCGTGGATCGTGCCTTACCCTGCACCCTAGTGATACAACATCGAGAAAATCGCGAAATAAAAACATGAACATGAATTAAGAGAAAAGATAAATAAACAAAGCAACCAAAACAGCTTGCCTTCATCATATATACATAAATACCCGAATGCTTATCCTTTTACAAACCCCGCCCACAACAAAGCATGCACTCTAAGATTTTTTACAATGTTTATGACGGACAGGCCCGCCATACCTCGAATGTATAAGAATCTATGCACTCGTGGTAACATACCAAAAGATAAGCCTCCAAGGAACGGAGCTTCCTAATACAAAGCGTGATCCTAAAGCGGATCGACAAATGATATACCTTTTACTCATGCATGAACGCAGCCTCAAGGAGGTCGCATAACAGTACCAAGTATGTGAAATCAGAATATCAGAATGAAATCATAATAGTCTATATAAAGTAGACATGTATGATAACCAAACTACAGCTCACAACATAGAAGCCATGTCAGTCGTGACTCACGCCTCAAAGTCATCCTCACGCCCGTGGAACTTCTTCCTCACCGCCAGCCTAGGTACAAATCATGTGATACGTATATCGTGTCTCGCCCATCTTACGGACCCAATATAGAAACGCAGGAATACATTCCTGATGAACCTGTGAGTCGCTGAATACATTCCCGGATGAACCGTAGTCAAGTGATATACATTCCTGATTTAATCAAGTGAAATACATTCCTGATGACCCAGAATCAAGTGAAATACATTCCCTGATGACCCGATAATCAAGTGAAATACATTCCTGATTTACCCTTGAATCAAGTGAAATACATTCTGATGACCCAGAATCAAGTGAAATACATTCCTGATGACCCAGAGTCGAGTAGAACACGACTTGCACAACAAGGCTATCACACGTAATACATGGTCAAGTTTCATAACAACAAGCATAAGCAAGTTACACACGACTCAAGGTACTTTCATTTTATGTCAAAGTCCTGATTTTAACCTTAAAGTACTACGTCCGCTAAATTCCCTTTAAGATCCATTTCTTTACAAAGGTCACCCGATACCCGTAGTATAAAATTTGAGTGACTAACATTGTTAAGTAAACCAAAATGCTTTCCTTTGTAAAATCAAGTAACAACCTTATTTTCCAAACGCTCAAGTTTGCCTAATTTCAATGCTCAAGTTTCTCATTTTAGAAAAAGGTTTCGTAGTTCATAGTTTTAAATCCTTTAAAACATAATTCTCCTTTAAACGCTTGAGAAACCTATGTCTTATAAGCGAGTAGGTTATTCTTGTTTATAATCAATCTTATTAAGCACCATGATCTAGAAATGTCATTTTGTCTCATCTTAGCTTCTATGCAGATGGAAGTTTCTACCGTTTTAATAATACTAAATCTGGCCAAAAAATTTCCTTTTATTAACTCTGAAGTGGTTTGTCGATAAACATTATGATTTCCGAAATCAGTAAAACATTTTTAAGCCGTTATACCTAAATTCCAATAAATCTAGTATAACTCTTAAGTTTCCAAAACCAAGTATTACTTCTTCTCTCAAAATGATTCAAAATCTTTCAAATACTTCAAGTTCTTTATTATCACATAGCCACCGCTTATAGTTCAAATCAGTTAACTCTTAAAAAACACAAGTACTGTCTTAACTAAATAAAGCTGTTAGAACCAAATTCAAAGAAAGCAGTTATAACACTTTATGTTTCAAACCAATCAAATAAATTAAACATATGTACGCTCACCGTACTACATAGTTATACACATATCATGCTAGAACAAATAGGAAGAGGTTCACATACCTCGCGACGATTATCGACTAATAGCAAAACGCTCCAAGTACCAAACCGCTTCGCTACACTCTCACCAAGCAGATCACTCCACACGTAGTACTACAACCTATAGAGGCCACAAAGCGCCTATTAATATCTTTAGATCCCGACGAGAATATTCTACGTAAAAATTCGAAGACCTCCCCGCAACAGAAATCTCCTCCTCTATCGAGGCCGCTACCAAGCCAACCAGGGGGTTAACACGCCTAACCGACGTGTACAATTCTACTACACAAGAATGTTACACAAGTCATCAGAATACACCCATGTAATTACGCTCGCTTCTCTTATTTAAATTCAGCTTAAGTCGCAAGACATCGCCGTAAGTATTATTCAGCTTAAGTCAAAAGACATTGCCGCACAACTATGTTCAGTTCTATATATAGTATACTTAACTATATACTTCCTACAACATGTAATTTCCAATTACAAATGTAAGGTCAAGAATGTTTACCTCGATAAGCCCAAAATTATCCGAGTTTATATGTCGATCCCGAACAACGCTTAGCTCCTACTCCGGCGCCCAACTGCTCCAACCAACCCTTAGAAGTTCTAACCAACTTCTACTTATGACTTCAACTACGGGTGAAGATTTACTTAGGGTTTCGCTTTTTGTGACCGAGGAAGTATAATAGTATTTTCTCGGCTTTTGTAAAAGTGTAACCTGGGAATACTACAAGGTATTTGGGCTAAGGTATTTGGGCATTATAACAATACTGAGAGTATTTCTATACCACAAAAGGGGGTATTTATACGAGACAACTAGGCAGTGGGTACCCCACTAAAAACACCTCAAAGTGGAGGAGGTGGCTCTCGCCATGGCTCTCAAAGGGGGAGTGTGGTGGACGAAAGCTCAAGGAGAGGGGTATTTTGAGACTTAGTTAGATTGCTCAAGTTTTTGATGAAGAAAGTCTTCAACTGTAGGTATTTATAGTCAAGTGAAGGCCAACCAACGGCCAAGATCCATCCAAGTGTTAGGCAAGTGTAAGGTCAAGATTAATCCATGCAACCTTATCCATCTACCCAAAATATCCTACCAACTCCTTGACCAAAAATAATGCACAAAAACGTACAACCTTCCCACTTTCGTCCGCCCACCTTCCAATTAGGGTGACAAGTGTCGCCTCTGGTCCAAATGTTTCGCCTCTGAAAAATCCGCAAAATTATAAATGACATAGCCGGAATTTTCCTACGAAAGTCGTGGAAACGCTTCATTTAAAAACGACTTTAATCGTGTTGTGTACAAATTTCGAAACTAGCCAACTTTAAGGCTCAAATTATAATACGTACGCGCTCACGTACATACTCTGGAAATACGGGGTATAACAATCAAGTCATAACTACTTTTCAAGACAAGTCACAATACCTTTTAGAAAATACATTTTCAGGCTTCTAAATCAAGTGACTTCTTTCTTTTAAAACCTTAAGCAATTGATGCCTTTAAATCAATTTGCCTTTCATTATCAAGTCATTTATCATACTTATATTATTTAGAGTAAACCATTTTTTTTAACTTTTCATAAAGCTATTATAACCAACTTCCCATAAAGCTGCTATACTAGCTTTATACTTTAGAAACTTACATTCTTCTTTATAACCAAGAGACTTAAACTTTCCAACAAAACAAGTATCAAAAATACTTTCAACATACTTAAAGTCTCTTAACTTTTGAAAACCAAGATATCCTTAATATTTAAACAAGTGAGTTAATTCCTAACTCAACCAACTGGACATTCTTAAAATAAGCCAAGATATCAAATGGACTAGATTGTCAAAATCTGTGACCATCACTATACATTTACAACTTATTCATGCTCAAGAGATAAGAAAGTTCCACATACATCTTCGGTTTAATCCACTTGCTAAGTCCAATACGCCGCACGTAGTATGACAACCTATAATGACCATAGTACGTCTATTAACTTCTTACTTCAAACGTAGAATATTCCAAGTGCAAAGTCACTAAATTCTACGGAAAATCGGACAACACTTCCTTTGTTTCTACATACTTTGCCACCTTTTTCAAGGCCGAATTCAATAACCAAACACGCCACATTTAAGTCTCAACAAAGTAGTTAACACAGGATTACACGCTTAATCAAGACGGTAAAATTCCGCCCCACAATAAATATCAAACTAGTCCAACATATAATGTCCATTCGGCAAAATAGGGACAACAATACAAATTCGTTTCCAATTCCTTTTCAATCCAAGTGGTTTAATATAACATGTTATCTAGCCACATTTGATTATAACTACTACAATCCTCAAGTAGGTAAACATGCGATTTATTCTAATTATCAATTAAATTGTATTTCAATTTCAAATGGCTTAACATGTCATTTTCGGATTTGAGCTTCCAAATTTCCATAACACTTAACAATCTTCATAACACATATCACATGATCATTTCTAACTTATAATAACATGGAATCTTCAATTACAAAAGTAAGACGAAGATTATACCTCATTTAGCCCAAATATGATCCAAGATTACAAGTCAATCCTTAGCAACTTTAGCTCCTCCTTCGACGCCCAATCCACTCCAAGCAACCCTGTTTCTTATGAACTCCTCTTCAAGTTCCAACTTCAAAGTTGAATAACTCCTTTAGTTTCCGCCATGACTAATACGAAAACGCCACTTTTCCGGGATCTTTCTATAGAGATACCCTTACAATACTCTTAGGAACCTTGGTTTAAAGTATGGGGATTATTGGACAAAAATTGAAAAAATTTCCCTTGAAACCCTAGCTTGGCCGAGAGCACTCTTTCATGTTCATCCAATTTTCTTGAAAATTTGGCTGGCAGAGCCTTGTCTTGCACTAGAAGCTTATATAAATATACTGAGGGTCAAGATTAGAACAAATGGGTGGTTTGATGCTTCACAAGGATCAAGCTGGCATTTGACTTAGTCAATTTTATCGTTCTAGCTTTAGCAAGACTCGACATTTAAATTATGGTCAAATGACCATTTTATCCATGCCATTTTCGTCCAAGACCACTAAGGGGTGGTGACACGTGTCGCCTCCCGTCTCGCCGCAATATTTCGCTTTCCGACAAATTCCAAAATTCGATAAATTTACTCGCCTCAAATCTTAATATTTTGAGTTCTTACGCACGCTCTTATAAACATATCCCGAATTCCGTGGTGTAACACTCCACCACTCGCCCGCCTACTTCTCGCTCAAACGATTTTGGCCCATCTGAAGTTCCAGTTCCGCCTGGGCCCAAGACCCACCGTGACGCCGGCCCACACGTCCCGTGTCCTGGTCCTTCTCAAAATTCACTCAATTCAGCCCCGAGTCATGAACCAGTCACCTGAGCCCAATTGGATATTTTAATCCAAAAAGATATTTTAATTTAATTTAATGTTCTTAAATCACTCTTACCCCAGAATCATGTTGTCACGACCGACCTGCCCGTGGATCGGTGCTTTACCCCGGGCACCCTAGTGATAATACATCAGAGAAAATCAACGGAAATAAAACTCAAAGACAAGGAACAATATGTTAAGAAACATGCTAACTAATAATGTCACGACCGAACCTCGGCCCGTGGATCGTGCCTTACCCGCACCCAGAGTCATACATCGAGAAAATCAATGAACATAAATCAATAACATAAAAATAACTAAGCATAAACGATAACTCCGTGAAAACTTGCCTTTGGCATATATATATAAACAACAACTCTTTCAACCTCGAATGCTTTAATCTTTTTACAAACCCCGCCACAACAGCATTTCATGCACTTCTACGAATGATATGATAACAACGACGACAGGCCCCGCCATACCCCGAACGTAGACTCTACAACAACAGGACTATACCAAGATAAGCCCCCGAGGAACGGAGCTTCCCAACGCCGAGCCAGACCCAAGAGCGAGGATCAACGATCGTGTACCTTTACTCATGCAGATGAACGCAGCTCAAGGAGGTCGCATAACAAAAATTTAGCATGTGAAATCAAAATATCAGAATGAAATCATAGTAGTCTATATAAGGCAGTGAGACATGTATGATAACCAAACTACAAGACACAATAAGCAACATATCAAGTCGTGACTCATGCCTCAAGTCATCACTCCAATATAACAACGGGTCTCACGCCCACAACATCAATCATGCCCGTGGAATACCTTTCCTCACCGCAGTCAATGATAGAAAAGCACCAAGGAATACATGAACAACAGTGTCCCACTCGTGTCCAAATAAAACAAGACGGGTGGTAAGTACGGCATAGCCGACTACTAACACCCACGCATTTAACAAGGTCATAAAATGTATCATGAAATCGCCTGCATCATTACATGATCAAAGCCGGCCGCCGCCTCGCAATATCAAATGCGCTGCTTAGCCCCGAATCCCGCAGCCCGCATAGGCTAATCTCATAGGCCCGCATGGTATAACCCCGCATCGAGGGTAGCTACTCCCAAGATCGCCCCGACTCGCAAACCGCACGCCACATGTATCGCATGACCATAAAGGTCGCACACTAACTCGAACTCGCACCCGCATAGGCCCCTGACCCGCATGAGGTATTCTCTAATCACGGTCCTGCATCACCGAGTCTACCCCGCACGGAGGGCAGCAACCCCTAAACACGGTGAATGGTATAATACCAACATAACGCTTTATCGCTTAAACAACATAAGCGCACTGCGGAAAACCCCTTTACACAAACATCACGTATCACTAACACACGTGAGCATCCTAATATGATTACTTATCAAATCAATACGGCGTATTACAAGGCTATCACAAACCAATACAACTGCGTTATTCACACATAAGGTACTTTCTACTATATGATTAATGATCGGTTTTATCCCCAAAGTACTTTATACAATAATTCTTTAAAGATATGTTACTTTCACAAAAGTCACACAATAACCGTAGTATATAACAATAGAGTGATTATCTTTTAAAGTAAATCAATTACTTCTCTTTGTAAAATCAAGTAGCAACCTTCTCTTCCAATGTTCAAGTTTGCCTAATTTCCAATGTTCAAGTTTCTTATTTTAGAAAGGTTTCGTAGTTCATAGTCTTATTCTAAGAATATAATTCTTTTTAAGCTATCCGAGAAACATAAGCCTTATATATGTGAGTAGATATTCTTGTTTATAATAAATTTCATTACAAAGAAGCCTACGATCTAGGAAATATCATTTTGTCTCATCTTAGCTTCTACGATGGAAGTTTCTACCGTTTTAATAATACTTAACTGCTAAAACATTTCCTTTTATTAACGCCAGTGGTTTGTCGATACACATTCGATTTCAATCAAGAAACATTCTTAAGCCATATTACCTAACTTCCCATAAAGCTAGTATAACTCTTAAGTTTTCAAAACCAAGTATTACTTCTTCTTTCAAATGACTCAAAAATCTTTTGAAATACTTCAGTTCTTTATTAACACATAACAAGCCGCTTATAGTTCAAATCGCTTACCTTAAAAACCACAAGTATTTTCTTACCAACATAAAGTCGTTATAACTAACTTCCCATAAAGCCGCTATAACACTTTATGCTTTAAACCAATCAAATACATTTAGCACATGACGCCTACCGCACTACATAGTTCACACATATCATGCTAGAAGAGATAGGAAGAGGTTCACATACCTCGCGACGAGTATCGACTAATAGCAAACGCCCAAGTACCTCAAGCCGCCTACTCCTGCCAAGCAGACGCGCCACACGCAAAGATTTCAACCTATAAGGCCACGCGCTTTATTAACATCTAGATCTTATCGTGAGAACATTCTACGTAAAATCAAAGACCTCCCCGCAAATACAGAAATCTCCTCCTCTATCTGGGCCTTCACCAAGCCAACTGGTGGGGTTATACTAAAACAACTAGGCAGTGGTACCCCACGGCCAAGACCCCGCGAGGGTGTGGGATACCTCTACCACCCCACTAGGGGAACCTCAAGTGGGGAAGAGGGCTCTCGCCAAGACACTACACTGCGTGAGGAAGAAGCTTTCAAGACTTAGGCAATTTCATGAATTAGTCTTCAAAGTGGCGGGTATTTATAGGTCAAGGAAGGCCAACCAACGGCCAAGATCTTGCCAGTGCAAGGCAAGTCAGAGGCCAAGATCTCGCCAAGTGCACCTTATCCAACTACACACAAAATATCCTACCTACTACTTGACAAAAAAGTCACCAATCGCCCAAGCCAACCGCCCACAATGTAAGCTTCCAATGAGCAGGTGCTGCCGCGCCTCTTGTTGGTCCAAAATGTTTCGCCTCTAAAAATCCGCAAAAATTAAAATGACATAATGAAATTCCCCACGAAGTCGTGGAAAACGCTTCGCCAAAAACGACTCTAATCGTGTCGTGAACAAAAAGAATTCGCCAAGCCTAAATCACAAGTTCAAATTTTTCTACGCACGCCCCACGCATACACCGGAAATACGGTATAACATTCTCCTCTAGAAACATTCGTCCCCGAACGTTCCTTCTAAATCTCAAACAAACGCACGCCAAGATAGTCTTCACTACTATACTTACGAGGACAAACCTCACACATGGCCATCAAACAATCACGCAAAATGCTTACATCCAAGTCCACTGGAAGCACTCTAACATCATAAAGCATACCACTTTTGTCACTGGTCAGGTTCTAGTGTCACCCACACCCAACAAAGGGTACCGGCCGATGCGATCATCAAGATGTCGACATTCGAACTTCACTACATTTCGACATCGCTTTCGTGATTCAAAACTCAAGTTATCATCTTCAACTTGGTCATCATTAGTCGAATACTGACGATTCCGATTTCTTCTCGAACGTGAACACTAAAGATCGACGCATCGCTTCCTAAGTCTGACGACAAATGTTAACATATAGGCAACCCGCCTATTCTTCACATGAACTCAAAGTGCCCAAAGTAACTCGGGCTAAGTTCCTCTCGTATTCCAAAACTCGCTACACCCAACCCGGTGGTACTTTCAAGAAGACCGATCACAACTCAACTCTGTTGCCGCCGATTATCCGCACGATTTTTCGAGCCGCCGTAACCTCCTCTAGACAATCTTTTACCCTATCCACACCGGAACAAGCTCAACCAACCATTCGACCTTGCCAACATCGAACCAATCGACGGCAGTTACACTTCCGCCCTACAAGGCCTCATAAGGCACATTCAAAATCAAATGGTAGCTTAAACACTCCTCCACAGAGACAACAATCCCCACCACTACCCCGACCACATATCGCCCGGTGGCTTAACGCGACCGAGACTCACCGAAGTTCTTAACCCCGCTGTAAAACTTCCGTAAACAAAAACACTGCACTGGCTCCACTGTCACATGAAGCGAGGCACCCGCAGCCTACAACCTTTCGATAAACAAATCAACATCACTGAGTAAACGGTCTTTTCTAGAAGACAAGACTACCGACCTCGCCCAACTACCGTCGAACGATCCATGAAATCGCAGACGCTGTTAACTAAACTCGCCTAACACCCTCGCGATCTTACCGCAAGCGACCACCACAATCGACCCCACCACCAAACATGCCGCTGGTCGACCCGCAACGCGGCCTCAACCCGACCCAACGCCAAGAAACGCCAGCTCCCCGGGCGAAAACTCACTAATCACGCTACTAAAACCTAGCGTTTTCTTAGCTCAACTACCCTCTTTCATTCCACACTACTCGTGACTAATCCCACAACATAACTCACGCGCACTATGCACTCCTATGGGTCAAACATAAACAATACATCTTACTCGAGACGGCCTTACTTCTAAGGTCTCTACGATAACACTCTAAGGCTCACACTTTCTCTATCCCCAAATCTTACTTGGTTAACTAACCAAGATTTCTAATCACCATTTACAATGCTATCGAATATAACACTTAAGGTATACCACCTTATCACACATACTAAACCCTGAGGGTTAAGAATATATCTATATCTACCGCCACTCCTTAGTCGTTTAATCAAACCCGCCTCGCAGGGCTTATAGCCAAGGAAGATGACTAACTACCCACCGATCCTCGGCTAAGTCCTCCCGCAGGACACTCTTCGACATCGCACTGACGGCCATAGTACAACAAGTACCAACTAAAAGACGACATTCCCCGAGACGACGCCACTTACCGCGAACACCGGTAAACAAATCAATCTGTATGGCCGGAACCTTCGCAGGATCGTGGAACCTAAGCTCGAGCTCGACTAACTCTCGCATACCTAACGCCCCAACCTCCGCGAGGACCTTTCAGACCGGCGATGCGCATAACTGATTCACGCGAGGCGACCGCCGCAGTTACCAGCGGCCTTGCAAGCTCGCCTTTCTTCTCGCCCTTCGTTAACCCGCCGATCTCACGCTTTCTCTCCGCGCATAAGCCCGCATACGTGCCATGCTCGCTTCAATCAAGAACTTACTTTGCACAACCTTCGCTGATATTCATCAAGACTCGCAGACATCGCAGATACTCTCCGTAGTCAAATCCATAGTTAGTAACAGGTCGCTTCCTGAAATCTATTCTCTGCTCCTGGGCCGTGGAATCAAGGTTCAAATATCATGGCCGCAGTAGAATCACGCCAGCTGCAAACTCTCACAAGCAGCGACGCCATAGAACTCCCCGGGCGAAGCACCACCTGGGCGTGATAATTGGGCTCGCGCCCACGTGAACTCCTCTCAGACTTACTCGCAGCCTCGTACGCTTTCGCCTTCCTCGGTCGGCCGCTCACGCGAGGCATAACGGTATGAAAGAAATACGTTAGAGGTCCAACTTACAATACAAACTCATGAACGATCTCAGGAGTGAGAAGAATAGAAACCAATCCTAAATATCCTATAGCCTCCCATTATCATCAAGGTGCACAACACACCGATAATCAAGACTCTACTAGATACGGTCAGAGACACTTTCCGAGGATTAATCGCTCGATACCACTTTTGTCACGACCAACCTCGCCCGTGGATCAAGTGCCTTACCCCGGCACCCCAAAGAGTCATACATCGAGAAAATCACGAACATAAATCAATAACATAAAATAACTAAGCATAAACGATAACCCGTGAAAACTTGCTTTTTGGCATATATATAGAAACAACAACTCTTTTCAACTCAATAGCTTAATCCTTTTTACAAACCCCGCCACAACAAGATTTCATGCACTTCTACGAATGATATGATAACAACGACGGATGTGGCCCGCCATACCCCGAACGTAAAGACTTCACAACAACAGTGGACTATACCAAGATAAGCCTCGCGAGGAACGAGCTTCCAACGCCGAATGCGACCAAGAGCGAGGATCAACGATCGTGTACCTTTACCGCGTATTAACGCACTTCAAGCGAGGTCGCACAACAGTACCGAGTACGTGAAATCAAAAATATCAGAATGAAATCATAGTAGTCTATATAAGGCAGTGAGACATGTATGATAACCAAACTACAACATACAATAAATAAGCAATATATCAAGTCGTGACTCATGCCTCGGTCATCACTCCAATATAACAACGGGTCTCACGCCCACAACATCAATCATGCCTGGAATATCTTCCTCACCGCCGGCAACAACGAGAAAAGCACCAAGGAATACACATGAACAACAGTCCCACTCAGGTACAAAATAAAATAAGACGGTAAGTACGAAGGCATAGCCGACTACTAACACCTACAAGATTAACAAGGTCATAAATGATCATGAAATCGCCTGCATCATTACACGATCAAGCCGGGTCGCCGCCCGCAATATCAAATGTGCGCTTTAGCCTCGAACTCCCGCAGCTCCGCATAGGCCAATCTCATAGGCCCGCATGAGGTATAACCCCGCATCGGTGTAGCTACTCCCAAGATCGCCCCGACTCGCATCGCATTGCCACATGCATCGCATTACCATAAAGGCCGCACACTAACTCGAACTCTCGCAGCCCGCGATAGGCCCCGACCCGCATTAGGTATTTCAATCACGGTCCTGCATCGCTCGAGCCCACCCCGCACGGAGGCGCACTAACCCCTGAAACACGCTAATGGTATAATACCAACATAATGCTTTATCGCTTAAACAACATAAGCGCAATCGCGGAAAACCCTTTACACAAACATCACGTAATACTAACACACGTAAGATCCTAATATGATTACTTATCAAATCAATGCGGTATTATAAGGCTATCACAAACCAATACAATCAAGTTATTCACACAAGGTACTTTCTACTATATGATTAACGAGATCGTTTTATCCCCAAAGTACTTTATACAATAATTCTTTAAAGATATGTTACTTTCACAAAAGTCACACACAACCGTAGTATATAACAATAGAGTGATTATCTTTTAAAGTAAATCAATTATCTTTGTAAAATCAAGTAGCAACCTTCTTCCAATGTTCAAGTTTGCCTAATTTCCAATGCTCAAGTTTCTTATTTTAGAAAGGTTTCGTAGCTCATACCTTATTCAAAGAATATAATTTCTTTTTTTAAGCTATCTGAGAAACATAAGCCTTATATGCGTGAGTAGGATATTCTGTTTATAACAAATTTCATTACAAAGCAGCAATGCATCTAGGAAATATCATTTTGTCTCATCTACCTTCTACGCAGATGGAAGTTTCTACTCGTTTTAATAATACTTAACTGCTAAAACATTTTTATTAACGCCGCAGTGGTTTGTCGATACACATTCGATTCAATCAAGAAAACATTCTTAAGCCGTTATTACCTAACTTCCCATAAAGCTAGTATAACTCTTAAGTTTTCAAAACCAAGTATTACTTCTTCTTTCAAATGACTCAAAAATCTTTCAAATACTTCAAGTTCTTTTTATTAACACAACAATGCTCGCTTATAGTTCAAACTCGCTTACCTTTAAAACCACAAGTATTTTCTTACCAACATAAAGTCATATAACCAACTTCCCATAAAGTTCGTTATAACACTTTATGCTTTAAACCAATCAAATACATTTAAAGCACATGACGCTCACCGCATCATAGTTCACACATATCACGCTAGGAAGAGATAAGAGGTTCACATACCTCGCGCACAGTATCGACTAACAGCAAAACGCCCAAGTACCCCCGTTCGCCGCCTGGCCACTCCTTAAGCCAAGTAGATCGCGCTTCTTCACACGCAAAGATTTCAACCTATAAGGCCAAGTGCGCTATTAACATCTAGATCTTATCGCAGAACATTCTACAGTAAAAATTCGCAGAAGACTCTCCTCCCGCACAAACAGCCAAATCTCCTCCTCTATCTAGGGCTTCGCTACCAAGCCAACCGAAAGTGTAAGAGCAATTAAACAACTAGGTTGGGTGGGGGTACCCTACTTGGCTAGCACCCTGCAAGGAGTGTAGGCCAGTATACCCTCTACTCACTCCCACTAGTGGGGAACTCCTCGCCATGCAAAGAGGCTCTGCCAAGACACTACACTCATGTGAGGGAAGAAGCTTTGAGA